>JAJFZO010000408.1:210000-240000 GCA_021397835.1 Moringa oleifera
GGCGGTCAGTCGAGGAGATGGGACGAGGGGGCTGGCTCACTGGCCCATGCCGCAGGGTGCCATGCTGATGCGGCCCACCCTGTCTGCGACGTGGCGGCTGACGCACTGTAGTCGCCCATGCCATGCTGAGCTGCCCATGCCATGTGCCCAGCCGACGTGGGGCTGGCTCGCGATGTGGGGGCGGCTCGCGATGGGCGCCGCGGCCTGGCTGGCGCGCTGCCCACCAGCCTGCAGCCACGTGCTGGGCGAGCAGCCCATGCGCGTGCCTGGTGGGGGCTGCTGGGTCATGCCATCGGTGCCCAGGGTCCGTGCGACGCGGTCCCCCTGGCTCGCTCACTGGGCACTTAGTCAAGGGACAGGGACGTGGGGGCTGGCTCGGATGGGTGTCCGCGGCCTGGCTGGCGTGCCGACCGCTGCGGCACGCTGGGTGAACAACCCATGCCGTGCCTGCTGAGGGCTGCCTGGGTATGCAACCATACCCAGGGTCCGTGAGACACAGCCCCCCTGGCTCGCTCGCTGAGCACTTAGTTGAGGGACAGGGACGTGGGGACGGGCTCGCGATCGGCTCCCGTGGCCTGGCTGGCACGCCCACCGCTGTGGCACTCTGGGTGAGAAGTCCATGCCATGCCTGCTGGGGGCTGCCTGGGCGTGCCACCCATGCCCAGGGTCCGTGCAACGCGGCCCCCCTGGCTCGCTCGCTGGGCACTACGTGGAGGGACAGGGACGTGGGGGCTTGCTCGCGATGGGCGCCGGCAAACTTGCTGGCGCGCCCACCATTGCCGCGCGCTGGGTGAGCAGCCCATGCCGTACCTGCTGGGGGCTGCCGGGGCATGCCACCGGTTCCATGTGAAGTGGCCCCCCTGGCACGCTCGCTGGGCACTTAGTCGAGGGACAGGGGCGTGGGGGTTGGCTCGCGATGGGCGCCCGCGGCCTTGCTGGCGTGCCCACCGCTGTGGCACGCTGGGTGAGCAGCCTATGCCATTCAGTCTGGGGGCTGCCTGGGCATGCCACCCATGCCCAGGGTCCATGCAACACGGCCCCCCTGGCTCGTTCGCTGGGAACTACGTCGAGGGACAGGGACGTGGGGGCTGGGTCGCGATGGGCGCCGGCGGCCTGGCTGGCGCGCCCACCGCTGCTGCACTCTGGGTGAGCAGCTGATGCTGTGCCTGCTTGGGGCTGTCTGGGCGTGCCACTCATGCCCAGGGTCCATGCGATGCGGCCCCCCTGGCTCACTCGCTGAGCACTTTGTCGAGGGACAGGGACGAGGGGGCTGGCTCGTGATGGGCGCCCGCGGCCTGGCTGGCGCGCCCACCACTGCAGCACGCTGGGCGAGCAGCCCATGCCGTGCCTGCTGGGGGCTGCCGGGGAGTGCCACCGGTGCCCATGGTCCGTGCGACGCGGCCCCCCTGGCTCGCTGGCTGGGCACTTAGTCGAGGGACAGGGACGAGGGGGCTGGCTCGCGATGGGCACCCGCGGCCTTGCTGGCGTGCCTACCGCTGCTGCATGCTGGCCGAGCAGTGCATGCCGTGCCTGCTGGGGGCTGCCTGGGCATGCCACTCCTGCCCAGGGTTGGTGTGACGCAGCACCCCTGGCTCGCACGCTGGGCAGTCAGTCGAGGGGCAGGTACGAGGGGGCTGGCTCGCGATGAGCGCCCGTGGCCTGGCTGGCGTCCCCACTGCTGCCAGACGCTGGAAGAGCAGCCCATGCCATGCCTGCTGGGGGTTGCCAGGATGTGCCACCCATGCGCAGGGTCCATGCGACGAGGCCCCCTTGGCTCGCTCGCTGAGCACCTAGTCGACGGACAGGGACGTGGGGGCTGGCTCGGCTGGCGCGCCCACCGCTGCCGCACGCTAGGCGAGCAGCCCATGCCGTGCCTGCTGGGAGCTCCCTGGGCGTGCCACCTGTGCCCAGGGTCCATGCAACGCGGCCCCTCTGGCTCGCTCGCTGAGCACTTAGTCGAGGGACTGGGACGTGGGGCCTGGCTCGCGATGGGCGCCCGCGGTCTTTCTGTTGCGCCCACCGATGCTGCACGCTGGGCTTGCAGCCCATGCCGTGCCTGCTGGGGGCTGCCTGGGCATGCCACTAGTGGCCAGGGTCCGTGTGATGCAGCACCCTTGGCTCGCACACTGGGCTGTCAGTCGAGGGGCAGGGACGAAGGGGCTGGATCACGATGGGCGCCCGCGGCCTGGCTGGCGCGCCCACCGCTGATGTACACTGGGCAAGCAGCCCTTGCCGTGCCTGCTGGGAGCTTCCTGGGCGTGCCACCTGTGCCCAGGGTCCTTGCAACGTGGCCCCCCTGGCTTGCTCGCTGAGCACTTAGTCGAGGGACAGGGACGTGGGGGCTGGCTCGCAATGGGCGCCTGCGGCCTGGCTGGCGCGCCCACCGCTGCCGCACGCTGGGCGAGCAGCCCATGCCGTGCCTGCTGGGGGCTTCCTTGGCATGCCACCTGTGCATAGGGTCCTTGTGATGCAGCCCCCCTGGCTCGCTCGCTGAGCACTTAGTCGAGGGACAGGGACGTTGGGGCTGGCTCTCAATGGGCGCCCGCGGCCTGGCTGGCGCACCCACTGCTGCCGCACGCTGGGCGAGCCGCCCATGCTGTGCCTGCTGGGAGCTTCCTGGGTGTGCCACCTGTGCCCAGGGTCCTTGCAACGCGGCCCCTCTGGCTTGCTCGCTGAGCACTTAGTCGAGGGACAGGGACGTGGGGGCTGGCTTGCAATGGGTGCCCGCGGCGTGGCTGGCGCACCCACTGCTGCCGCACGCTGGGTGAGCAGCCCATGCCGTGCCTGCTTTAGGCTGCCTGGGCGTCCCACCCATGCCCAGGGTCCAGGCGACGCGGCCCCCCTTGCTCGCTCGCTGGGCACATAGTCGAGGGACAGGTACGTGGGGACTGGCTCGCGATGGGCACACGTGGCCTTGCTGGTGACCCCACCGATGCCGCACGCTGGGCTTGCAGCCCATGCTGTGCCTTCTGGGGGCTGCCTTGGCATGCCACTCATGCCCAGGGTCCATGCGATGCGGCACCCTTGGCTCGCACACTGGGCAGTCAGTCGAGGGACAGGGACGCGGGGGCTGGTTCGCGATGGGCGCCTGCGGCCTGGCTGGCGCGCCCACCGCTGACGCACACTTGGTGAGCAGCCCATGCCGTGCCTGCTGGGAGCTTCCTGGGTGTGCCACCTGTGCCCAGGGTCCTTGCGACATGGCCCCCCTGGCTCGCTCGCTGAGCACTTAGTCGAGGGACAGGAATGTGGGGGCTGGCTCGCAATGGGCGCCCGCGGCCGGGCTGGCGCGCCCACCGCGGCCGCACGCTGGGTGAGTAGCCCATGCCGTGCCTGGTGGGGGCAGCCTGGGCGTGCCACCGGTGCCCAGGGTCCGTGTGATGCAGCCCCCCTGGCTCGTTCACTGAGCACTTAGTCGAGGGACTGGGACGTGGGGGCTGGCTCGCGATGGGCGCCCGCGGCCTTGGTGGCGTGCCCACCGCTGCCGCACTCTGGGTGAGCAGCCCATGCCTTGACGGCTTGGGGCTGCCTGGGAATGCCACCCATGCCCAGGGTCCATGCAACACGGCCCCCCTGGCTCGCTCGCTGGGCACTACGTCGAGGGACAGGGACGTGGGGCTGGCACGTGATGGCCGCTGGCAGCCTTGCTGGCTAGCCCACCGCTGCCGCACGCTGGGCGAGCAGCCCATGCCGTGCCTGCTGGGGGCTGCCTGGGCGTGCGACCCGTGCCCAGGGTCCATGCGACGCGGTCCCCCTGGCTCACTCGATGAGCACTTAGTCGAGGGACAGGGACGTGGGGGCTGGCTCGCGATGGGCGCCTGTGGCCTGGCTGGCGCGCCCACCGCTGCCGCACGCTGGGCGAGCAGCCCATGCTGTGCCAGCTGGGGGCTGCCTTGGCGAGCAAACTGTGCCCAGGCTTTGTGTGATGCGGCCCCCCTGGCTCGCTCGTTGGGCACTTAGTCGAGGGACAGGGAAGTGGGGGCTGGCTCGTGATGGGCGCCCGCGGCCTGGCTGCCGCGCCCATGACTGCCGCACGCTGGGTGAGCAGCCCATCCCGTGCCCACTGGGGGCTTCCTGGGCATGCCATCTGTGCCCAGGGTCCATACAAGCATCCCCCCTTGCTCGCTCGCTGGGCACTTAGTCGAGGGACAGGGACGTGGCGGCTGGCTCGCGATGGGGGCCCGCGGCCTTGCTGGCACCCCCAACGCTGACGCACGCTGGATGAGCAGCCCATGCCGTGCCTGCTGGGGGCAGCCTGGGCATGCCACCCATGCCCAGGGTCTGTGCAATGCGGCCTCCCTGGCTCGCTCGCTGAGCACTTAGTCGAGGGACAGGGACGCGGGGGCTGGTTCGCGATGGGAGCCCGCGGCCTGGCTGGCGCGCCCACCGCTGGCGCACACTTGGTGAGTATCCCATGCCGTGCCTGCTGGGAGCTTCCTGGGCGTGCCACCTGTGCCCAGTGTCCATGTGATGCGGCCCCACTGGCTCGCTCGCTGAGCACTTAGTCGAGGGACTGGCACATGGGGGCTGGCTCGCGATGGGCGCCCGCGGCCTTGCTGGTGCGCCCACCGATGCCGCACGCTGGGCTTGCAGCCCATGGTGTGCCTGCTGGGGGCTGCCTGGGCATGCCACTCGTGCCCAGGGTCCATGCGATGCGGCACCCTTGGCTCGCACACTGGGCCGTCAGTCGAGGGGCAGGGACGCGGGGGCATTCCTCCTGTGCCCAGAGTCCGTGCAACACGGCTCCCCTGGCTCGCTCGCTGGGAACTTAGTCGAGGGACAAGGACGACGGGGCTGGCTCATGATGGGCGCCTGTGGCCTGTCTGGCGCACCCACCACTGCCGCACGCCCAGAACTTGGCCCATGCCGTGCCTGCTGGGGGCTACCAGGGCATACCTCCCACGGCCAGGGTCCATGAGACACGGCTTCCCTGGGTCGCTAGCTGGGCACTTAGTCGAGGGACAGGGACGAGGGGGCTGGTTCGCGATGGGCGCCTGTGGCCTCGCTGGCACACCGACCGCTGCCGCACGCTGGGCACTTGGCCCATGCTGTGCCTGCTGGGAGCTTCCGCGGCATGCCTCCCATGCCCAGGGTCCGTGCGATGTGGATCCCCTGGCGCACTCGCTTGGCACTTTGTCGAGGGACAGGGATGAGGGGGCTGGCTAGCGATGGGCGCCTGTGGCCTGGCTGGCGCGCCCACCGCTGCCGCACGCTGGGCACTTGGCCCATGCCATGCCTGCTGGGAGCTGCCTAGGCATGTGTCTCATGCCCAGGGTCCATGCAATGCGGCTCCCCTGGCTCACTTGCTTCGAACTTTGTCGAGGGACAGGGAAGAAGGGGCTGGCTCGAGATGGGCGCCTTTGGCCTTGCTGGCGCGCCCACCGCTTCCGCATGCTGGGCACTTGGCCCATGCCGTGCCTGCTGGGGGATGCCTGGGCATGCCTTCCATGCCCAGGGTCAGTGTGACGCGGCTCCCCTGGCTCGCTTACTGGGAACATAGTCGAGGGACATGGACGCGGGGGCTGGCTCGGGATGGGTGCCTGTGGCCTGGCTGGCGCGCCCTCCTCTGCCACCCGCTGGGAACTTGGCCCATGCCATGACTGCTGGGGGCTTCCTGGGCATGCCTCCCCTGCCTAGAGTCCGTGCGACACGGCTCCCCTGTCTCTCTCACTGGGAACTTAGTCGAGGGACAGGGATGAGGGGGCTGGCTCGCGATGGGCGCCTGTGGCCTGGCTGGCGCGCCCACCGCTGCCGCACGCTGGGCACTTGGCCCATGCCATGCCTGCTGGGAGCTGCCTGGGCATGTCTCTCATGCCAAGGTTCCATGCAATGCGGCTCCCCTGGCTCGGTCGCTTCGAACTTTGTCGAGGGACAGGGAAGACGGGGCTGGCTCGAGATGGGCGCCTTTAGCCTTGCTGGCGTGCCCACCGCTTCCGCACGCTGGGCACTTGGCCCATGCCGTGCCTGCTGGGGGATGCCTGGGCATGCCTTCCATGCCCAGGGTCAGTGTGACGCGGCTCCCCTGGCTCGCTTACTGGGAACTTAGTCGAGGGACAGGGACGCGGGGGCTGGCTCGCGATGGGCGCCTGTGGCCTGGCTGGCGCGCCCTCCTCTGCCGCCCGCTGGGAACTTGGCCCATGCCATGACTGCTGGGGGCTTCCTGGGCATGCCTACCCTGCCTATAGTCCGTGCGACGCGGCTTCCCTGGCTCGCTCACTGGGAACTTAGTCGAGGGACAGGGACGAGGAGGCTGGCTCGCGATGAGCGCCCGTGGCCTGGCTAGCGCACCCTCCTCTGCGGCACGCTAGCCAATTGGCCCATGCAGTGCCTGCTGGGGGTTGCCTGGGCATGCCTCCCTTGCCCAGGGTCCATGCAACGTGGCTCCCCTGGTTCGCTCGCTGGGCACCTAGTCAAGGGACAGGGACGAGTGGGCTGTCTCGCGATGGGCACCCGTGGCCAGGCTGGCGCACCCACCTCTGCTGCACGCTGGGCACTTGGCCCATGCCGTGCCTGCTGGGGGCTGCCTTGGTGTCCCATCCATGCCCAGAGTCCGTACGACATGGCACCCTTGGCTCGCACGCTGGGCAGTCAGTCTAGGGGCAAGGATGAGGGGGCTGGCTCGCAATGGGCGCCCGCGGCCTGGCTGGCACGCCCACCGCTGCGGCACGCTGGGTGAGTAACCCATGCCATGCCTGCTGCGAGCTGCCTGGGCGTGAAACCCATGCCCAGGGTCCGTGCGACACGGCTCCCCTGGCTCACTCGCTGGGCACCTAGTCGAGGGACAGGGACTAGGGGGGAGGGCTCGCAATGGGAGCCTGTGGCCTGGCTGGCGCGCCCACCGCTGCCGCACGCTTGGCACTTGGCCCATGCTGTACTTGAGGGGGCTGCCTGGGCTTGCCTCCCATGGCCAGGGTCCATGCAACGCGGCCCCACTGGCTTGCTCGCTGGGCACTTAGTCGAGGGACAGGGAAGAGGGGGCTGGCCCGCGATGGGCGCATGTGGCCTGGCTGGCGAGCCCACCGCTGCCGCACGCTGGGCACTTGGCCCATGCCGTGCCTGCTGCGGGCTGCCTGGGCATGCCCCCCATACCCAGGGTCCGTGGGACGCGGCTCCTCTGGCTCACTTGCTGGGCACTTCGTCGAGGGGCAGGGACGAGGGGGCTGGCTCGCGAATGGCGCCCGCAGCCTGGCTGGCGCGCCCACCGCTGCCGCACGCTGGGCAATTGGCCCATGCCGTGCATGTTGGAGGCTGCCCGGGCGTGCCACCCATGCCCAGGGTCTGTGCGACGCGGCATCCCTGGCTCATATGCTGGGCAGTCAGTCGAGCGGCAGGGGCGAGGGGGCTGGCTCGCTATGGGCGCCCGCGGCCTGGCTGGCGCGCCCACCGCTGCCGTACGCTGGGCACTTGGCCCATGCCGTGCCTACTTGGGGCTGCCTGGGCATGCCTCCCATGCACGGAGTCCATGCGACATGGCTCCGCTGGCTCGCTCGCTGGGCACTTAGTCGAGGGACAGGGACGAGGGGGCTGGCTCGCGATGGGCACCCGTGGCCTGGCTGGCGCGCCCACCTCTACCGCACGCTGGGCACTTGGCTCATACCGTGCCTGCTGGGGGCTGCCGGGGCATGCCTCCCATTCCCAGGGCTAATGCGACATGGCTCCCCTGGCTCACTCGCTGGGCACTTAGTCGAGGGACAGGGACGAGGGGGCTGGCTCGCGATGGGCGCCTGTGGCCTGGCTGGCGCACCCACTGCAGCCGCACGCTGGGCACTTGGCCCATGCCGTGCCTGCTTGGGGCTTCATGGGCATGCCTCCTGTGCCAAGGGTCCTTGCGACGCGGCTCCCCTGGCTCACTCGCTGGGCACTTAGTCGGGCACAGGGAGGAGGGGGCTGGCTCGCGATGGGCGCCCGTGGCCTGGCTGGCGCGCCCACCTCTACCGCACGCTGGGCACTTGGCCCATGCCTGACTGCTGGGGGCTTCCTGCAAATGCCTCCCCTGCCCAGAGTCCATGCGACGCGGCTCCTCTGGCTCGCTCGCTGGGAACTTAGTCGAGGGACATGGACGAGGAGGCTGGCTCACGATGGGCGCCCGTGGCCTGGCTGGCGCTCCCACCTCTACCGCACGCTGGGCACTTGGCCCATTCCGTGCCTGCTGGGGGCTGATGGGGAATTTCGCCAACACCCAGGGTCCATGCGACGGGGCTCCCCTGGCTCACTCGCTGGGCACTTACTCGAGGGACAGGGACGAGGGGGCTTGCTCGCTATGGGCGCCTGTGGCCTGGCTGGCGCGCCCACCGCTGCCGCACGCATGGCACTTAGCCCATGCCGTGCCTGCTGGGGACTTCCTGGGCTTACCTGCCATGCCCAGGATCCGTGTGAAGCGGATCACCTGGCTAGCCCGCTGGGCACTTAGTCGAGGGACAGGGATAAGGGGGCTTGCTCAAGATGGGCGCCAGTGGCCTGGCTGGCGCGCCCACCGCTGCCGCACGCTGGGCACTTAGCTCATGCCGTACCTGCTTGGGGCTGCCGGGGAATGCCTCCCATGCCCAGAGTCCATGCGATGCGGTTCCCCTGGCTAACTCACTTGGCACTTAGTCGAGGTACAGGGACGAGGGGGCTTGCTCGCGATGGGCGCCTGTGGCCTCGCTGGTGCGCCGACCGCTGCCGCACACTCGGCACATGGCCCATGCTGTGCCTGCTGGTGGCTATCGGGGCATGCCTCCCGTTCCCAGGGTCTGTGCGACGCGGCTCCCCTGTCTCGCTCGCTGGGCACTTAGTCGGGGGACAAGGACGAGGGGGCTGGCTCGCGATGGGCGCCTGTGGCCTGGCTGGCGCGCCCACCGTTGCCCCACGCTAGGCACATGGCCCATGCCGAGCCTGCTGGGGGCTGCCTGGGCATGCCCCCTGTGCCCAGGGTCCGTGGGACATGGCTCCCCCGGCTCGCTTGCTGGGCACTTAGTTGAGGCGCAGGGACGACGGGGCTGGCTCGCGATGAGCGCCTGTGGCCTGGCTGGCACGCCCACCGCTGCCGCACGCTGTGCACTTGGTCCATGCCGAGCCTGCTGGGGGCTGCCTGGGCATTACTCTCGTGCCCAGGGTCCATGCGACGCGGCTCCCCTGGGTCGCTCGCTGGGCACTTAGTCGAGGGACAAGGACGAGGGGGATGGCTCGCGATGGGCGCCTGTGGCCAGGCTGGCACGCACATCGCTGCTGGACACTGGGCACTTGACCCATGCCATACCTGCCGGGCGCCTGTGGCCTGGCTGGCGCGCCCACCGCTGCAGCATGCTGGGCACTTGGCCCACACCGAGCCTGCTGGGGGCTGCCTGGGCATGCCTGTCGTGCCAGGGTCCTGCGACACGGCCCCCTGGCTCGCTCGCTGAGTACTTAGTCGAGGGACAAGGAGGGGGCTGGCTCTCGATGGGCACCCGTGGCCTGGCTGGCGCGCCCACCGCTGTGGCATGCCACTTGACCCATGCCGACTGCTGGGGGCTTCCTGCATGCCTCCCATGCCCAGGGTCCATGCGACGTGGCTCCCCTGGCTCGCTCGCTGGGCACTTAGTCGAGGGACAAGGACGAGGGGGCTGGCTCGTGTTGGGCGCCTGTGGCCTGGCTGGTGCGCCAACCACTGCCTCACGCAGGGCACTTGGCCAATGCCGTACCTGCTGGGGGCTGCCTGGGCATGCCTCCCGCACCCAGGTCCATGCGACACGGCTCCCCTGCTCGCTCACTGGGCACTTTGTCGAGGGACAGGACGAGGGGGCTGGCTCGTATGGGCGCCGGTGGCCTGGCTGGCGCGCCCACCGCTGCCGCACGCTGGCACTTGGCCCATGCTGAGCCTGCTGGGGGCTGCCTGGGCTTGCTCCCATGCCCAGGGTCCATGCAAGCGGCTCCCCTGGGTCGCCGCTGGGCACTTAGTCGAGGGACAGGGATAAGGGGGCTGGCTCAATGGGCGCCAGTGGCCTGGCTGGCGCGCCCACCGCTGCCGCACGCTGGGCACTTAGCTCATGCCATACCTGCTGGGGGCAGCCGGGGAATGCCTCCCATGCCCAGAGTCCATGCGATGCGGTTCCCCTGGCTAACTCACTTGGCACTTAGTCGAGGTACAGGGACGAGGGGGCTGGCTCGCGATGGGCGCCTGTGGCCTGGCGCTGGTGCGCACCGCTGCCGCACACTCGGCACATGGCCCATGCTGTGCCTGCTGGTGGGGGGCATGCCTCCCGTTCCCAGGGTCTGTGCGACGCGGCTCCCCTGTCTCGCTCGCTGGGCACTTAGTCGGGGGACAAGGACGAGGGGGCTGGCTCGCGATGGGCGCCTGTGGCCTGGCTGGCGCGCCCACCGTTGCCCCACGCTAGGCACATGGCCCATGCCGAGCCTGCTGGGGGCTGCCTGGGCATGCCCCCTGTGCCCAGGGTCCGTGGGACATGGCTCCCCCGGCTACTTAGTTGAGGCGCAGGGACGACGGGGCTGGCTCGCGATGAGCGCCTGTGGCCTGGCTGGCACGCCCACCGCTGCCGCACGCTGTGCACTTGCCCATGCCGAGCCTGCTGGGGGCTGCCTGGGCATGTGCCCAGGGTCCATGCGACGCGGCTCCCCTGGGTCGCTCGCTGGGCACTTAGTCGAGGGACAAGGACGAGGGGGATGGCTCGCGATGGGCGCCTGTGGCCAGGCTGGCACGCACATCGCTGCTGGACACTGGGCACTTGACCCATGCCATACCTGCCGGGCGCCTGTGGCCTGGCTGGCACGCCCACCGCTGCAGCATGCTGGGCACTTGGCTGCTGGGGGCTGCCTGGGCATGCCTGTCGTGCCCAGGGTCCGTGCGACACGGCCCCCTGGCTCGCTCGCTGAGTACTTAGTCGAGGGACAAGGACGTGGGGTCTGGCTCTCGATGGGCACCCGTGGCCTGGCTGGCGCGCCCACCGCTGGCATGCAGTTTGACCCATGTCGATGGGGGTCCACAGGGACGTCGAGGGACAAGGACGAGGGGGCTGGCTCGTGTTGGGCGCCTGTGGCCTGGCTGGTGCGCCAACCACTGCCTCACGCAGGGCACTTGGCCAATGCCGTACCTGCTGGGGGCTGCCTGGGCATGCCTCCCGCACCCATGGTCCATGCGACACGGCTCCCCTAGCTCGCTCACTGGGCACTTTGTCGAGGGACAAGGACGAGGGGGCTGGCTCGTGTTGGGCGCCGGTGGCCTGGCTGGCGCGCCCACCGCTGCCGCACGCTGTGCACTTGGCCCATGCTGAGCCTGCTGGGGGCTGCCTGGGATTGCTCCCATGCCCAGGGTCCATGCAACGCGGCTCCCCTGGGTCGCTCGCTGGGCACTTAGTCGAGGGACAAGGACGAGGGGGCTGGCTCGCAATGGGCGCTTGTGGCCAGGCTGGCGCGCACATCGCTGCCAGACGCTGGGCACTTGACCCATGCCATACCTGCTGGGGGCAGCAGGGGCATACCTCCCGTGCTCTGGGTCCGTGCGACGCGGCTCCCCGGGCTCGCTCGCTGGGCACTTAGTCGAGGGACAGGGACGAGGGGGCTGGCTCGCGATGGGCGCCTGTGGCCTGGCTGGCGCACCCACTGCTGCAGCATGCTGGGCACTAGGCCCATGCTGTGCCTGCTGGGGGCTGCCTGGGCATGCCTGTCGTGCCCAGGGTCTGTGCGACGCGGCTCCCCTGGCTCACTTGCTGGGCACTTAGTCGAGGGACAGGGTCGAGGGAGCTGGCTCGCGATGGGCGCCTGTGCCTGGCTTGCGCGCACACTACTGCTGCCCGCTGGGCACTTGGCCCAAGCTGTACCTGCTGGGGGCTGCCTGGGCATGTCTCCCGTGCCCCGGGTCCATGCAACGCTGCTCTCCTGGCTCGCTCGCCGGGCACTTAGTCGAGGGACAGGGACGAGGGGGCTGGCTCACGATGGGCGCCTGTGGCCTGGCTGGCTCTCCCACCGCTGCCACACACAGGGAACTTGGCCCATGCGAGCCTGCTGGGGGCTGCCTGGGCATGCCCCCTGTGCCCAGGGTCCATGGGACACGGCTCCTCTGGCTCTCTCGCTGGGCACTTAGTCGAGGCGCAGGGATGAGGGGGCTGGCTTGCGATCAGCGCCTGTGGCCTGGCTGGCGCGCCCACCGCTGCCGCACGCTGTGCACTTGGCCCATGCTGAGCCTGCTGGGGGCTGCCTGGGCATGCCTTTCGTGCCCAGGGACCATGTGACGCGGCTCCCCTGGCTCACTCGCTGGGCACTTAGTCGAGGGACAATGACGAGGGGGCTGGCTCATGTTGGGCGCCTGTGGCCTGGCTGGTGCGCCAACCACTGCCGGACGCTGGGCACTTGGCCCACGCCGCACCTGCTGAGGGCTGCCCGGGCATGCCTTCCGTACCCAGGGTCCATGCGACGCGGCTCCCCTGGCTCGCTCGCTGGGCACTTTGTCGAGCGACTGGGACAAGGGGGCTGGCTCGCGATGGGCGCCTGTGGCCTTTGGCCTGGCTAGCGCGCCCACCGCTGCCGCACTCTGTGCACTTGACCCATGCTGAGCCTGCTGGGGGCTGCCTGGGCATGCCTCCCATGCCCAGGGTCCATGCGACGCGGCTCCCCTGGCTCGCTCGATGGGCACTTAGTCGAGGGACAAGGATGAGGGGGCTGGCTCGTGTTGGGCGCCTGTGGCCTGGCTGGTGCGCCAACCACTGCCTCACGCTGGGCACTTGGCCCATGCCGTACCTGCTGGGGGCTGCCCGGGCATGCCTTCCGCACCCAGGGTCCATGCGACACGGCTCCCCTAGCTCGCTTGCTGGGCACTTTGTCGAGGGACAGGGACGAGGGGGCTGGCTCGCGATGGGCGCCTGTGGCCTGGCTGGCGCGCCCACCGCTGCCGAATGCTGGGCACTTGGCCCATTCTGTGCCTACTTTGGGCTTGCTGGGCATACCTCCTTTGCCCAGGGTCCATGCGACACGGCTCCCCTGGCTCGCTCGCGGGGCACTTAGTTGAGGGGGCTGGCTTGCGATGGGCGCCTGTGTCCTGACTGGCGCGCCCCCGCTGCCGCACGCTGGGCACTTGGCCCATTCTGTACCTGATGGGGGCTTCCTGGGCATGCCTTCCATGCACAGGGTCCATGCGAAATGGCTCCCCCGGCTCGCTCGCTGGGCACTTAGTCGAGGGACAGGGACGAGGGGGCTGGCTCGTAATGGGCGCCTGTGGCCTGGCTGGCGCGCCCACCGCTGCCACATGCTGGGCATTTAGCCCATGCCGTGCCTGCTTTGGGCTATCTGGGCATGCCTCCTGTGCCCAGGGTCCGTGCAACACGGCTCCACTGGCTCGCTCTTTGGGCACTTAGTCGAGGGACAGGCACGAGGGGGCTGGCTCGCGATGGGCACCTGTGGCCTGGCTGGCGCGCTCACCACTGCCGCACGTTCGGCACTTGGCCCATGCCGTACCTGCTGGGGGCTGCCTGGGCATGCCTCCCGTGCCCAGGGACCAAGCAACGCAGCTCCCCTGGCTCGCTCGCTGGGCACTTTGTCGAGGGACAGAGACGAGGGGGCTTGCTAGCGATGGGCGCCTGTGGCCTGGCTGGCGCGCCCACTGCTGCCGCACGCTGGCCACTTGGACCATGCCGTGCCTCCTTGGGGCTGCCTAGACATGCCTCCTTTGCAAGGGTCCATGCGACACAGCTCCCCTGGCTCACTCGCTGGGCACTTAGTCGAGGGGCAGGGACGGGGGGGCCGGCTCACGATGGGCGCCTGTGTCCTGACTGGCGCGCCCACCGCTGCCGCACGCTGGGCACTTGGCCCACGCTGTGCCTGATGGGGGCTTACTGGGCATGCCTCCCATGCCCAGAGTCCATGTGACACGGCTCCGCTAGCTCGCTCGCTGGGCACTTAGTCGAGGGACAGGGACGAGGGGGCTGGCTCGCGATGGGCGCCCGCAGACTGGCTGGCGCGCCCACCGCTGCCGCAGGCTGGGCTCTTGGCCCATGCCATGCCTGCTGGGGGCTACCGGGGCATGCCTCCCACTTGCAGGGTCCGAGAGACGCGGCTCCCATCGCTCGCTCGCTGGGCACTTAGTCGAGGGACAGGGACGAGGGGGCTGGCTCGCGATGGGCGCCTGTGGCCTGGCTAGCACGCCCACCGCTGCCGCACGCTGGGCACTTGGCCCATGCCAAGCCTGCTGGGGGCTGCCTGGTCATGCCTCCCGTTCCCAGGGTCCATGCGACGCGGCTTCCCTGGGTCTCTCGCTGGGCACTTAGTCGAGGGACAAGGACGATGGGGCTGGCTCGTGTTGGGCGCCTGTGGCCTGGCTGCCGCACACTGGGCACTTGGCCCATGACGTACCTGATGGGGGCTGCCCGGCAATGCCTCCCGTACCCAGGGTCCATGTGACGCGGCTCCCCTGGCTCGCTCGCTGGGCACTATCTCGAGGGACAGGGACGAGGGGGCTGGCTCGCGATGGGCGTGTGTGGCCCTGCAGGCGCGCCCACCGCTGCCACATGCTGGGTATTTGGCCCCTGCCATGCCTGCTGTGGGCTTGCTGGGCATGCCTCCCATGCCCAGGGTTGATGCGATGCGGCTCCCCTGGCTCGCTCGCTGGGCACTTTGTTGAGGGACAGGGATGAGGGGGCTGGCTCGAGATGGGCATCTGTGGCCTTGCTGGTGCGCCCACCGCTTCTACACGCTGGGCACTTGGCCCATGCCGTACCTGTTGGAGGATGCCTGGGTATGCCTTCCGTTCCCAGGGTCCATGCGACGCGGCTTTCCTGGCGCGCTCACTGGGCACTTAGTCGAGGGACAGGGACAAGGGGGCTGGCTCGCGATGGGCGCCAGTGGCCTTGCTGGCGCGCCCTCCTCTACCGCACGCAGGGCACATGGCCCATGCCGTGCCTGCTGGGGATGCCTCCCGTTCTGAGAGTCCATACGACACTGCTCCCCTGGCTCGTGATGGGCGCCCATGACCTTGCTGGCGCGCCCACCACTGCCGCACATTGGGCACTTGACCCATGCCGTGCCTGCTGGGGGCTGCCTGGGGATGCCTCCCATGTCCAGAGTCCATGTGATGCGGCTCCCCTGGCTCGCTCACAGGGCACTAAGTCGAGGGACAGGGACGAGGGGGCTGGCTCGCGATGAGCGCCTGTGGCCTGGCTGGCGAGCCCACCGCTGCCGCACCCTGGGCACTTGGCCCATTCCGAGCCTGCTGGGGGCTGCCTGGGCATGCCTCCCGTGCCCAGGGTCAAGGCGACGCGGCTCCCCTGGGTCGATCGCTGGGCACTTAGTCGAGGGACAAGGACGAGGGGGCTGGCTCGTGTTTGGCGCCTGTTGCCTGGCTGGTGCGCCCACCGATGCAGCATGCTAGGCACTTGGCCCATGCCATACCTGCTGGGGGCTGCCCGAGAATTCCTCCCATACCCAGGGTCCATGCGACGTGGCTCCCCTGGCTCGCTCACTGGGCACTTTATCAAGGGACAGGGGCGAGGGGGCTGGCTTGCGATGGGCACCTGTGGCCTGGCTGGCGCGCCCACCGCTGCCGCATGCTGGGCATTTGGCCCATGCCATGCCTGCTTTGGCCTTGCTGGGCATGCCTCCTGTGCCCAGGGTCCATGCGACGCGGATCCCCTGGCTCGCTCGAGGGGCACTTAGTCGAGGGGCAGGGATGAGGGGGGTGGCTCGCGATGGGCGCCTGTGTCAAGACTGGCGCGCCCTCCTCTGCCGCACGCTGGGCACTTGGCCCATCCCGTGCCGGCTGGGGGACACTGGGGCATGCCTCCCATACCCAGGGTCCATGCAACGCGGCTCCCCTGGCTCCCTCACTGGGCACTTAGTCGAGGGACAGGCATGAGGGGGCTGGCTCGCGATGGGCGCCTGTGGCCTGGCTGGCGCGCCCACTGCTGCTGCACGCTGGGAAATTGGCCAATGCAATGCCTGCTGGAGGCTGCCTGGGCATGCCTCCCGTGCCCAGGGTCCGTGCGACACGGCTGCCCTGGCTCGCTCGCTGGGCAGATAGTCGAGGGACAGGGACGAGGGGGCTGGGTCGTGATGGGCGCCTGTGGCCTTGCTGGCGCACCCTCCTCTGCCGCACTCTGGGCACTTTGCCCATGCTGTGCCTGCTGGAGGCAGCCTGGGCATGCCTCCCATGCCCAGAGTCCATGCGACGCGGCTCCCCTGGCTCGCTCACGGGGCACTAAGTCGAGGGACAGGGACGAGAGGACTGGCTCGTAATGGGCGTCCGTGGCCTCGCTGGCGCGCCCACCGCTGCCACACACCGGGCACTTGGCCAATGCCGCGCCTGCTGGGAGCTGCCTGGGCATGCCTCTAGTGCCCAGGGTCTGTGCGATGTGGCTCCCCTGGCTCGTTCGATGGGCACTTAGCCGAGGGACAGGGACGAGGGAGCAGGCTCGTGATGGGCGCCCGTGGCCTCGCTGGCGCGCCCTCCTCTGCCGCACGCTGGGAACATGGCCTATGCCGAGCCTGCTGGTGCTGCCTGGGCATGCCTCCCGTGCCCAGAGTCCATGCGACACGGCTCCCCTGGCTCTTTCGCTGGGCACTTAGACCAGGGACAGGGACGAGGGGGCTTGCTCGCGATGGGCGCTTGTGGCCTGGCTGGCGCCCCCACCGCTACCGCACACTAGGCACTTGGCCCATGCCGTGCCTGCTGGGGGCTGCCTGGGCATTCCTCCCATGCCCAGGGTCCGTGCGATATGGCTCCCCTGGCTCGCTCGCTGGGCACTTGGTCGAGGTCCAGGGACGAGGGGGCTGGCTCGCGATGGGCGCCTGTGGCCTGGCTGGCGCGCCCACCGCTGCCACATGCTGGGCATTTAGCCCATGCCGTGCCTGCTTTGGGCTATCTGGGCATGCCTCCTGTGCCCAGGGTCCGTGCAACACGGCTCCGCTGCCTCGCTCTTTGGGCACTTAGTCGAGGGACAGGCACGAGGGGGCTGGCTCGCGATGGGCACCTGTGGCCTGGCTGGCGCGCTCACCGTTGCCGCACGTTCGGCACTTGGCCCATGCCGTACCTGCTGGGGGCTGCCTGGGCATGCCTCCCGTGCCCAGGGACCAAGCAACGCAGCTCCCCTGGCTCGCTCGCTGGGCACTTTGTCGAGGGACAGAGACGAGGAGGCTTGCTAGCGATGGGCGCCTGTGGCCTGGCTGGCGCGCCCAGTGCTGCCGCACGCTGGGCACTTGGACCATGCCGTGCCTCCTTGGGGCTGCCTGGACATGCCTCCTTTGCAAGGGTCCATGCGACACAGCTCCCCTGGCTCACTCGCTGGGCACTTAGTCGAGGGGCAGGGACGGGGGGGCCAGCTCACGATGGGCGCCTGTGTCCTGACTGGCGCGCCCACCGCTGCCGCACGCTGGGCACTTGGCCCATGCCAAGCCTGCTGGGGGCTGCCTGGTCATGCCTCCCATGCCCAGGGTCCATGCGACGCGGCTTCCCTGGGTCGCTCGCTGGGCACTTAGTCAAGGGACAAGGACGAGGGGGCTGGCTCGTGTTGGGCGCCTGTGGCCTGGCTGCCGCACGCTGGGCACTTGGCCCATGCCGTACCTGCTGGGGGCTGCCCAGCAATGCCTCCCGTACCCAGGGTCTGTGTGACGCGGCTCCCCTGGCGCGCTCGCTGGGCACCATCTCGAGGGACAGGGACGAGGGGGCTGTCTCGCGATGGGCGCGTGTGGCCCTGCAGGCGCGCCCACCGCTGCCGCATGCTGGGTATTTGGCCCCTGCCGTGCCTGCTGTGGGCTTGCTGGGCATGCCTCCCATGCCCAGGGTCGATGCGATGCGGCTCCCCTGGCTCGCTCGCTGGGCACTTTGTTGAGGGACAGGGATGAGGGGGCTGGCTCAAGATGGGCGTCTGTGGCCTTGCTGGTGCGCCCACCGCATCCGCACGCTGGGCACTTGGCCCATGCCGTACCTGCTGGAGGATTCCTGGGTATGCCTTCCGTTCCCAGGGTCCATGCGACGTGGCTCCCCTGGCGCGCTCGCTGGGCACTTAGTCGAGGGACAGGGACAAGGGGGCTGGCTCGCGATGGGCGCCTGTGGCCTTGCTGGCGCGCCCTCCTCTGCCGCACGCAGGGCACTTGGCCCATGCCGTGCCTGCTGGGGGCTGCCTGGGGATGCCTCCCATTCTGAGAGTCCATACGACACTGCTCCCCTGGCTCACTCACGGGGCAATAAGTCGAGGGACAGGGACGAGGGGGCTGGCTCATCATGGGCGCCCGTGACCTCGCTGGCGCGCCCACCGCTGCAGCACGCTGGGCAATCGGCCCATGGCGTGACTGCTAGGGGCTGCCTGGGCTTGCCTCCCGTTCCCAGGGTCCCTGCGATGCGGCTCCCCTGGCTTGCTCACTGGGCACTTAGTCGAGCGACAGAGACGAGGGGGCTGGCTCGCGATGGGCGCCTGTGGCCATGCTGGCGCGCCCTCCTCTGCCGCAGGCTTGGCACTTGGCCCATGCCGTGCCTGCTGGGGGCTTCCTGGGGATGCCCCCCGTGCCCAGAGTCCATGCGACTCTGCTCCCCTGACTCACCCACAGGGCACTAAGTCGAGGGAAAGGGACGAGGGGGTTGGCTCATGATGGGCACCGATGACCTTGCTGGCGCGCCCACCGCTGCTGCACATTGGGCACTTGACCCATGCTGTGCCAGCTGGGGGCTGCCTGGGAATGCCTCCCATGCCCAGAGTCCATGTGATGCGGCTCCCCTGGCTCGCTCACAGGGCACTAAGTCGAGGGACAGGGACGAGGGGGCTGGCTCGCGATGAGCGCATGTGGCCTGGCTGGCGAGCCCACCGCTGCCGCACGCTGGGCACTTGGCCCATGCCGAGCCTGCTGGGGGCTGCCTGGGCATGCCTCCCGTGCCCAAGGTCAAGGTGACGCGGCTCCCCTGGGTCGATCGCTGGGCACTTAGTCGAGGGACAAGGACGAGGGGGCTGGCTCGTGTTTGGCGCCTGTTGCCTGGCTGGTGCGCCCACCGATGCAGCATGCTAGGCACTTGACCCATGCCGTACCTGCTGGGGGCTGCCCGAGAATTCGTCCCATACCCAGGGTCCGTGCGACGCGGCTGCCCTGGCTCGCTCACTGGGCACCTTAAAAAGGGACAGGGGCGAGGGGGCTGGCTGGCAATGGGCGCCTGTGGCCTGGCTGGCGCGCCCACCGCTGCCGCATGCTGGGCATTTGGCCCATGCCATGCCTGCTTTGGGCTTGCTGGGCATGCCTCCTGTGCCCAGGGTCCATGCGACGCGGATCCCCTGGCTTGCTCGAGGGGCACTTAGTCGAGGGGCAGGGATGAGGGGGGTGGCTCGCGATGGGCGCCTGTGTCAAGACTGGCGCGCCCTCCTCTGCCGCACGCTGGGCACTTGGCCCATCCCGTGCCGGCTGGGGGACACTGGGGCATGCCTCCCATATCCAAGGGTCCATGCAACGCGGCTCCCCTGGCTCCCTCGCTGGGCACTTAGTCGAGGGACAGGCATGAGGGGGCTGGCTCGCGATGGGCGCCTGTGGCCTGGTTGGCGCGCCCACCGCTGCCGCACGCTGGGAAATTGGCCCATGCAATGCCTGATGGAGGCTGCCTGGGCATGCCTCCCATGCCCAGGGTCCGTGCGACACGGCTGCCCTGGCTCGCTCGCTGGGCACTTAGTCGAGGGACAGGAACGAGGGGGCTGGGTCGTGATCGGCGCCTGTGGCCTTGCTGGCGCGCCCTCCTCTGCCGCACGCTGGGCACTTTGCCCATGCTGTGCCTGCTGGAGGCAGCCTGGGCATGCCTCCCATTCCCAGAGTCCATGCGACGCGGCTCCCCTGGCTCTTTCGCTGGGCACTTAGACCAGGGACAGGGACGAGGGGGCTGGCTCGAGATGGGCGCTTGTGGCCTGGCTGGCGCGCCCACCGCTGCCGCACACTAGGCACTTGGCCCATGCCGTGCCTGCTGGGGGCTGCCTAGGCATTCCTGCCGTGCCCTAGGTCCGTGCGACATGGCTCCTCTGGCTCGCTCGCTGGGCACTTGGTCGAGGTACAGGGACGAGGGGGCTGGCTCGCGATGGGCGCCTGTGGCATGGCTGGCGCACCCACTGGTGCCGCACGCTGGGCACTTGGCCCATGCCGTACCTGCTGGGGGATGCCTGGGCATGCCTCCCGTGCCAAGGGTCCATGCGACATGGCTCCCCTGGCTCACTCGCTGGGCACTTGGTCGAGGGACAGGGATGAGGGGGCTGGCTCGCGATGGGCTCCTGTGGCATGGCTGGCGCGCCCACCGCTGCCGTATGCTGGGCACTTGTCCCATGCCGTGCCTGCTGGGAGCTGCTGGGCATGCCTCCTAGGCCCAGGGTCCGTGCGATATGGCTCCCCTGGCTCGCTCGCAGGGCACTTAGTCGAGGGACAGGGACGAGGGGGCTGGCTCGCTATGGGCGCCTGTGGCCTCGCTGGCACGCCCACCGCTGCCGCACGCTGGGCACTTGACCCATGCCGTGCCTGCTCGGAGCTGCTGGGGCATCCCTGCCATTCCCAGGTTCCATGCAACGCGCCTCCTCTGGCTTGCTCGATGGGCACTTAGTCGAGGGACAGGGACGAGGGGGCTGGGTCGCGATGGGCACCTGTGGCCTGGCTGGCGCGCCCACCGCTGCCGCACGCTCGGCACATGGCCCATGCTGTGCCCGCTGGGGACTGCCAGGGCATGCCTCCAACACCCAGGGTCTGTGCGACACGGATCCCCTGGTTCACTCGCTGGGCTCTTAGTCGAGGGACAGGGACGAGGGGGCTGGCTCGTGATGGGCGCCTGTGGCCTGGCTGGCGTGCCCTCCTCTGCCACACACTGGGCACTTGGCTCATGCCATGCCTGCTGTGGGCTGCCTGGGCATGCCCCCTGTGCCAAGGGTCCATGAGACGCGGCTCCCCTGGCTCGCTCGCTGGGCAGTTTGTCGAGGGACAGGCACGAGGGGGCTGGCTCGCAATGGCCGTCTGTGGCCTGGCTGCCATGCCCTCCTCTGCCGCACGCTGGGCACTTGGCCCGTGCCGTGCCTGCTGGGGGCTTCCTGGGCATGCCTCCCGTTCCCATGGTCCATTCATCGTGGCTCCCCTGGCTCGCCCGCTGGGCACTTAGTCGAGGGTCAGGGACGAGGGGGCTGGCTCGCGATAGGCGCCTGTGGCCAGGCTGGCGCGCCCTCCTCTGCCGCACGCTCGGCACTTGGCCCATGCCGTGCCTGCTGGGAGCTGCCTGGGCATGCCTCCTAGGCCCAGGGTCCGTGCGATATGGCTCCCCTGGCTCACTCACTGGGCACTTGGTCGAGGGACAGGGACGAGGGGGCTGGCTCGCGATGGGTGCCTGTGGCCTGGCTGGCGCGCCCACCGCTGCCGCTTGCTTGGCACTTGGCCCATGCCGTGCCTGCTGGGGGCTGCTGGGGCATGCCTCCCACACCAAGGGCCCATGCACGCGCCTCCCCTGGCTCGCTCGCAGGGCACTTAGTCTAGGGACAGGGACGAGGGGGCTGGCTCGCTATGGGCGCCTGTGGCCTCGCTGGCACGCCCACCGCTGCCGCACGCTGGGCACTTGACCAATGCCATGCCTGCTCGGAGCTGCTGGGGCATCCCTACCATTCCCAAGTTCCATGCAACGCACCTCCTCTGGCTCGCTCGATGGGCACTTAGTCGAGGGACAGGGACGAGGGGACTGGCTCGCGATGGGCGCCTGTGGCCTGGCTGGCGCGCCCACCGCTGCCGCACGCTTGGCACTTGGCCCATGCTGTGCCCGCTGGGGACTGCCAGGGCATGCCTCCAACACCCAGGGTCTGTGCGATGCGGATCCCCTGGTTCGCTCGCTGGGCTCTTAGTCGAGGGACAGGGACGAGGGGGCTGGCTCGCGATAGGCGCCTGTGGCCTGGCTGGCGTGCCCTCCTCTGCCACACACTGGGCACTTGGCTCATGCCATGCCTGCTGTGGGCTGCCTGGGCATGCCCCCTGTGCCAAGGGTCCATGAGACGCGGCTCCCCTGGCTCGCTCGCTGGGCAGTTTGTCGAGGGACAGGCACGAGGGGGCTGGCTCGCGATGGCCATCTGTGGCCTGGCTGCCATGCCCTCCTCTGCCGCACGCTGGGCACCTGGCCCATGCCGTGCCTGCTGGGGGCTTCCTGGGCATGCCTCCCGTTCCCATGTTCCATTCGTCGTGGCTCCCCTGGCTTGCCTGCTGGGCACTTAGTCAAGGGTCAGGGACGAGGGGGCTGGCTCGCGATGGGCGCCTGTGGCCAGGCTGGCGCGCCCTCCTCTGCCGCACGCTCGGCACTTGGCCCATGCCGTGCCTGCTGGGAGCTGCCTGGGCATGCCTCCTAGGCCCAGGGTCCATGCAACATGGCTCCCCTGGCTCGCTCGCTGGGCACTTTGTCGAGGTACAGGGACGAGGGGGCTGGCTCGCGATGGGCGCCTGTGGCCTGGCTGGCGCACCCACCGTTGCCGCACGCTGGGCACTTGGCCCATGCTGTACCTGCTGGGGGCTGCCTGGGCATGCCTCCCATGCCCAGGGTCCATGCGACATGGCTCCCTTGGCTCGCTCGCTGGGCACTTGGTCGAGGGACAGTGACGAGGGGGCTGGCTCGCGATGGGCGCCTGTGGAATGGCTGGCGCGCCCACCGCTGCCGCACGCTGCGGCACTTGGCCCATGCCGAGCCTGCTGGGGGCTGCCTGGGCATGCCTCCTATGCCCAGGGTCCGTGCGACATGGCTCCCCTGGCTCGCTCGCTGGGCACTTGGTCGAGGGACAGGGACGAGGGGGCTGGCTCGCGATGGGTGCCTGTGGCCTGGCTGGCGCGCCCACCGCTGCCGCACGCTGGGCACTTGGCCCATGCCGTACCAGCTTGGGGCTGCCGGGGCATGCCTCCCACCCCCAGGGCCCATGTGACTCACCTCCCCTGGCTCGCTCGCAGGGCACTTAGTCGAGGGACAGGGACGAGGGGGCTCGCTCGTGATGGGCGCCTGTGGCCTCGCTGGCACGCCCACCACTGCCGCACGCTGGGCACTTGACCCATGCCATGCCTGCTCGGGGCTGCTGGGGCATGCCTGCCATTCCCAGGGTCCATGCAACGTGGCTCCCCTGGCTCGCTCGCTGGGCACTTAGTCGAGGGACAGGGACTACGGGGCTCGCTCGCGATGGGCGCCTGTGGCCTGGCTGGCGCGGCCACCGTTGCCGCACGGAAGGCACTTGGCCCATGCTGTGCCTGCTGGAGGCTGCCTGCGCATGCCTCACGTGCCCAGGCTCCATGCGACACGGCTCCCTTGGCTCGCTCGCTGGGCACTTAGTCGAGGGACAGGGACGAGGGGCCTGGGTCGTGATGGGCGCCTGTGGCCTTGCTGACGCGCCCTCCTCTGCCGCACACTGGCCACATGGCCCATGGTGTGCCTGCTGGGGGCAGCCTCGGCATGCCTCCCATGCCCAGAGTCCATGCGACGTGGCTCCCCTGGCTCGCTCACTGGGCACTAAGTCGAGGGACAGGGATGAGAGGACTGGCTCGTAATGGGCGCCCGTGGCCTCACTGGCGCGCCCACCGCTGCCGCACGCTGGGTACTTTGCCCATGCCGTACCTGCTGGGGGCTGCTGGGGCATGCCTCCCATGCCCAGGGTCCATGCGACGTGGCTGCCCAGGCTCGCTCGCTGGGCACTTAGTCGTGGGACAGGGACGAGGGGGCTGGCTTGCGATGGGCGACTGTGGGCTGGCTTGCGCGCCTTCCTCTGCTGCACGCTGGGCACTTGGCCCATACCGTGCCTGCTGGGGTTTTAGTGGGCATGCCTCCCATGCCTAGGGTCCGTGCGACGCGGCTCCCCTTGCTCACTCGCTGGGCACTTAGTTGAGGGACAGGGACGAGGGGGCTGGCTTGCGATGGGTGCCTGTGGCCTGGCTGGCGCGCCCATCGCTGCTGCAGACTCGGCACTTGGCCCATGCCGAGCCTGCTGGGGGCTGCTCAGGCATGCCTGCCACACCAAGGGTCCGTGCGACGCGGCTCCCCTGGCTAGCTCGCTGGGCACTTAGTCGTGGCACAGGGACGAGGGGGCTGGCTCGCGATGGGCGACTGTGGCCTGGCTTGCGAGCCTTCCTCTGCCACACGCTGGTCACATGGCCCATGCCATGCCTGCTGGGGGCTGACTGGGCATGCCTCCCATGCCCAGGGTCCGTGCGACGCGGCTCCCCTGGCTCGCTCGCTGGGCACTTAGTCGAGGGACAGGGACGAGGGGGCTGGCTTGTAATGGGCGCCTGTGGCCTGGCTGGCGCGCCCTCCTCTGCCGCATGCTGGAAACTTGGCCCATGCCATTCCTGCTGTGGGCTTCCTGGGCATGCCTCCCGTGCACGTGGTCTGTGCGACGCGGCTCCCCTGGGTCACTCGCTGGGCACTTAGTCGAGGGACAGGGACGAGGGAGCTAGCTCACGATGGATGCCTGTGGCCTGGCTGGCGCACCCTCCTCTGCCGCAAGATGGGCACTTGGCCCATGCCATGCCTGCTTGGGGCTGCCTTGGCATGCCTCCCGTGCCCAGGGTCCGTGCGATGCGGCTCTCCTGGCTCGCTCGCTGGGCACTTAGTCGAGGGACAGGCAAGAGGGGGCTGGCTCGCGATGGCCGCCTGTGGCCTGGCTGGCACGCCCTCCTCTGCCGCACGCTGGGCACTTGGCCCATGCCATGCCTTCTGGGGGCTGCCTGGTCATGTCCCCTGTGCCCAGGGACCAAGCGACGCGGCTCCCCTAGCTCGCTCGCTGGGCACTTAGTCGAGGGAAAGGGACGAGGGGCCTGGCTCGCGATGGGCGCCTGCGGCCTCCCTGGCACGCCCGCCGCTGCCGCACGCTGGACCCTTGGCCCATGCCGTTCCTGCTGGGGGCTGCCTTGGCATGCCTCCTGTGCCCAGGGTCCGTGCGATGCGGCTCCCCTGGCTCGCTCGCTGGGCACTTAGTCGAGGGACAGGCACGAGGGGGCTGGCTCGCGATGGCCGCCTGGGGCCGGGCTGGCACGCCCTCCTCTGCCGCACGCTGGGAACTTGGCCCATGCCGTGCCTGCTGGGGGCTTCCTGGGCATGCCTCCCGTGCCCATGGTCCATTCGTCGCAGCTCCCCTGGCTCGCCCGCTGGGCACTTAGTCGAGAGTCAGGGACGAGGGGGCTGGCTTGCGATGGGTGCCTGTGGCAAGGCTGGCGCGCCCTCCTCTGCCGCACACTCGGCACTTGACCCATGCCGTGCCTGCTAGGGGCTGCCTG
Source organism: Moringa oleifera (assembly GCA_021397835.1). Lineage (NCBI taxonomy): Eukaryota > Viridiplantae > Streptophyta > Magnoliopsida > Brassicales > Moringaceae > Moringa > Moringa oleifera. The sequence goes on from JAJFZO010000408.1 coordinate 235,177, forward strand.
GGCATGCCTCCCGTGCCCAGTGTCTGTGCGATGCGGCTCCCCTGGCTCCTTCGCTGGGCACTTAGTCGAGGGACTGGGATGAGGGGGCTGGCTCGCGATGGGCGCCTGTGGCCTGGCTGGTGCGCCCACCGCTGCCGCACGCTGGGCACTTGGCCCATGCCGTGCCTGCTGGGGACTGCCTGGGAATGCCTCCCGTGCCCATTGTCTGTGCGATGCGGCTCCCCTGGCTCCTTCGCTTGGCACTTAGTCGACGGACAGGGACGAGGGGGCTGGCTCGCGATGGGCGCCTGTGGCCTGGCTGGCGCGCCCCCTCTGCCGCACGCTGGGCACTTGGCCCATGCCATGCCTTCTGGGTGATGCCTAGTCATGGCCCCTGTGCCCAGGGTCCAAGCGATGCAGCTCCCCTAGCTCGCTCGCTGGGCACTTAGTCGAGGGACAGGGACGAGGGGGATGGCTCGGGTTGGGAGCCTGTGGCCTCCCTGGCACGCCCGCCGCTGCCGCACGATGGGCCCTTGGCCCATGCCATGCCTGCTGGGGGCTGCTGTGGCTTGCCTGCCATTCCCAAGGTCCGTGTGATGTGGCTCCCCTGGCTCGCTCGCTGTTCACTTATTCGAGGGACAGGGACGAGGGGGCCGGCTCGTGATGGGCGCCTGTGGCTTGGCTGGCGCGCCCATCGCGGCTGCACACAAGGCACTTGGCCCATGCCATGCTTGGTGGAGGCTGCATGGCCATGCCTCCCATGCCCAGGATCCATGTGACACAGCTCCCCTGGCTCGCTCGCTGGGCACTTAGTCGAGGGACAGGGACGAGGGGGCTGGCTCGCGATGGGCGCCTGTGGCCTGGCTGGCGCGCCCACCGCTACCGCACACTCGGCACTTGGCCCATGCCGAGCCTTCTGGGGGCTGCTGGGGCATGCCTTCCACAACCAGGGTCCGTGCGATGCGGCTCCGCTGCCTCGCTCGCTGGGCACTTAGTCCAGGGACAGGGACGAGGGGGCTGGCTCGCGATGGGCGCCTGTGGCCTGGCTTGCGCGCCTTCCTGTGCCGCATGCTGGGCACTTGGCCCATATCGTACCTGCTGGGGGCTTACTGGATATGCCTCCCATGCCTAGGGTCCATGCGACACGGCTCCCCTTGCTTGCTCGCTGGGCACTTAGTCGAGGGACAGGGACGATGGGGCTGGCTTGCGATGGGGGCCTGTGGCCTGGCTGGCGCGCCCACCGCTGCCGCACACTCGGCACTTGGCCCATGCCGAGCCTGCTGGGGGCTGCTGAGGAATTCCTGCCACACCCAAGGTCTGTGCGACGCGGCTCCCCTTGCTCGCTCGCTGGGCACTTAGTCGAGGGACAGGGACGAGGGGGCTGGCTCGCGATGGGCGCCTGTGGCCTGGCTGGCGCGCCCACCGCTGCCACACGCTCGGCACTTGGCACATGCTGTGCCTGCTGGGGGCTGCCAGGGCATGCCTCCAACACCCAGGGTCTGTGCGACGCGGATCCCCTGGTTCGCTTGCTGGGCACTTAGTCGAGGGACAGGGATGAGGGGGCTAGCTCACGATGGGCGCCAGTGGCCTGGCTTGCGCGCCTTCCTCTGCCGCACGCTGGTCACTGGGCCCATGCCATGCCTGCTGGGGGCTGACTGGGCATGCCTCCCATGCCCAGGGTCCGTGCAACGCGGCTCCCCTGGCTCGCTCGCTGGGCACTTAGTCGAGGGACAGGGACGAGGGGGCTGGCTCGCGATGGGCGCCTGTGGCCTGGCTGGCGCGCCCTCCTCTGCCGCATGCTGGAAACTTGGCCCATGCCATGCATGCTGGGGGTTTCCTGGGCATGCCTCCCGTGCCCAGGGTCCATGCAACGCGGCTCCCCTGGGTCGCTCGCTGGGCACTTAGTCGAGGGACAGGGATGAGGGGGCTAGCTCGCGATGGATGCCTGTGGCCTGGGTAGCGAGCCCTCCTCTGCGACACGATGGGCACTTGGCCCATGCCGTGCCTGCTGGGGGCTGCCTTGGCATGCCTCCCATGCCCAGGGCTCATGTGATGCGGCTCCCCTGGCTCGCTCGCTGGGCACTTAGTCGAGGGACAGGGACGAGGGGGCTGGCTCGTGTTGGGCACCTGTGGCCTCTCTGGCACGCCCACCGCTGCAGCACGCTGGGCACTTGACCCATGCTGTGCCTGCTGGGACTGCTGGGGCTTGCCTGCCATTCCCAGGGTCTGTCCAATGCGGCTCCCCTGGCTCACTCGCTGTTCACTTATTCGAGGGACAGGGACGAGGGGGCTGGGTCGTGATGGGCGCCTGTGGCCTGGCCGGCGCGCCCACTGCTGCCGCACGCAAGGCACTTGGCCCATGCCGTGCCTGCTGGAGGCTGCCTGGGCATGCCTCCCGTGCCCAGGGTCCGTGCGACGCGGCTCCCCTGGCTCGCTCGCTGGGCACTTAGTCGAGGGACAGGCACGAGGGGGCTGGCTCGCGATGGGCGCCTGTGGCCTGGCTGGCGCGCCTTCCTGTGCCGCACGCAGGGCACTTGGCCCATGCCGTGACTGCTGGGATCTGCCTTGGCATGCCTCCCATGCCCAGGGTTCATGCGATGCGGCTCCCCTGGCTCGCTCGCTGGGCACTTAGTCGAGGGACAGGGACGAGGGGGCTGGCTCGTGTTGGGCGCCTGTGCCCTGGCTGGTGCGCCCACCGCCGCCGCGGGCTGGGCACTTGGCCCATGCCGTGCCTGCTGGGGGCTGCCTTGGAATGCCTCCCATGCCCAGGGTCTGTGGGATGCGGCTCCCCTGGCTCGTTCGCTGGGCACTTAGTCGAGGGACAGGGATGAGGGGGCTGGCTTGCGATGGGCGCCTGTGGCCTTGCTGGCGCGCCCACCGCTGCCGCACACTTGGCAATTAGCCCATGCCGAGCCTGCTGGGGGATGCTGGGGCATGCCTGCCACACCCAGGGTCCGTGCGATGCGGCTCCCCTGGCTCGCTCGCTGGGCACTTAGTCGAGGGACAGGCACGAGGGGCTGGCTCGCGATGGGCGCCTGTGGCCTGGCTGGCGCGCCTTCCTCTGCCGCATGCTGGGAACTTAGCCCATGCCGTGCCTGCTGGGGTCTGACTGGGCATGCCTCCCGTGCTCAGGGTCCGTGCGACGCGGCTCCCCTGGCTCGCTCGCTGGGCACTTAGTCAAGGGACAGGGACGAGGGGGCTGGCTTGCGATGGGCGCCTGTGGCCTGGCTGCGCGCCTTCCTCTGCCACATGCTGGAAACATGGCCCATGCCGTGCCTGCTGGGGGTTGCCTGGGCTTGCCTTCCATGCCCAGAGTCCATGCGACGCGGCTCCCCTGGCTCGCTCGCTGGGCACTTAGTCGAGGGACAGGGACGAGGGGGCTGGCTCGCGATGGATGCCTGTGGCCTGGCTGGGGCGCCCTCCTCTGCCGCATGCTGGGCACTTGGCCCATGCTGTACCTGCTGGGGGCTGCCTTGGCATGCCTCCTGTGCCAGGGTCCGTGCAATGCGGCTCCCGTGGCTCGCTCGTTGGGCACTTAGTCGAGGGACAGGGACGAGGGGGCTGGCTTGCGATGGGCACCTGTGGCCTGGCTGGCGCGCCCTCCTCTGCCGCATGCTGGGAACTTGGCCCATGCCATGCCTGCTGGGGGCTTCCTGGGCATGCCTCCTGTGCCGAGGGTCCATGCGACATGGCTCCCCTGGCTTGCTCGCCGGGCACTTAGTCGAGGGACAGGGACGAGGGGGCTGGCTCGCGATGGGTGCCTGTGGCCTGGCTGGCGCGCCCTCCTCTGCCGCACGCTGGGCACTTGGCCCATGCCGTGCCTGCTGGGGGCTGCCTTGGCATGCCTCCCATGCCCAGGGTTCATGCGATGCGGCTACCCTGGCTCGCTCGCTGGGCACTTAGTCGAGGGACAGGGACGAGGGGGCTGGCTCGTGTTGGGCGCCTGTGGCCTGGCTGGTGCGCCCACCGCTGCCGCGCGCTGGGCACTTGGCCCATGCCGTGCCTGCTGGGGGCTGCCTGGGCATGCCACTCATGCCCAGTGTCTGTGCGATGCGGCTCCCCTGGCTCCTTCGCTGGGCACTTAGTCGAGGGACAGGGACGAGGGGGCTGGCTCGCGATGGGCGCCTGTGGCCTTGCTGGCGCGCCCTCCTCTGCTGCACTCTGGGCACTTGACCCATGCCGTGCCTGCTGGAGGCTGCCTGGGCATGCCTCCCGTGCCCAGGGTATGTGCGACATGGCTCCCCTGGCTCGCTCGCTGGGCACTTAGTCGAGGGACAGGGACGAGGGGGCTACCTCGTGATGGGCGCCTGTGGCCTGGCTGGCGCGCCCACCGCTGCCGCACGCAAGGCACTTGGCCCATGCCATGCCTGCTGGAGGCTGCCTGGGCATGCCTCCCGTGCCCAGGGTCCATGCGACACGGCTCCCCTGGCTCGCTCGCTGGGCACTTAGTCGAGGGATAGGGACGAGGGGGCTGGCTTGCGATGGGCGCCTGTGGCCTGGCTGGCGCGCCCACCACTGCCGCACACTCGGCACTTAGCCCATGCCGAGCCTGCTGGGGGCTGCTGGGGCATGCCTGCCACACCCAGGGTCCGTGCGACGTGGCTCCCCTGGCTCGCTCGCTGGGCAGTTAGTCGAGGGACAGGGACAAGGGGGCTGGCTCGCGATGGGCGCCTGTGGCCTGGCTGGCGCGCCCTCCTCTGCCGCACGCTGGACACTTGGCCCATGCAGTGCCTGCTTGGGGCTGCCTGGGCATGCCCCCTGTGCCAAGAGTCCATGCGACACGGCTCCACTTTCTCGCTCGCTGGGCACTAAGTCGAGGGACAGGGACGAGGGGTCTGCCTCGTG
>JAJFZO010000408.1:247500-252500 GCA_021397835.1 Moringa oleifera
TGGCAGCAGGGCTGCCCAGGCTGGCCGTGTGGCTCGCTCGTTGCCAACGGCCGACGATCATGTCGTCAATCGCGCTGCGCAACGAGTCCGCCTAGGCAAGCCTGAGCGTCGGGATCCAATCCCACGTCCGCCGCCTTGAGGGCCTGCGACGAAGCACTCCGCATGCTCAAAATCCCCCCAGTGATTTGGCCCTCATGTAGCATGCATCATCATTAGCTTCGCCGCCCACGCCGTCGAGCTTGTGTAGCCACATCCCAGCTCATTATCCCACTTTTTTTCTCATTTCGTTGCCCACAATTTAGCGGATTTCGTTTCCCACATTTTCTCCACTCCGTTGGCTACTGATTGGGCATCCCACACTCTTCAGCCGACGTCGCCGGCCGCCTGCCTGCTGACGGTGGTGGCCGCCACAGCCACGCACCACCGGCTGGATGGGCAAGGCAGCAAGCCACCCTGCCCATGCCATGCGCGCTGGGTTGCCCAAGCCCAGCGCCTGCCCACGTGGGATAGGCAGGGGGGGAGGCAGGTATGGCCTGTTGGCACCCAGCAAGCTAGGTGACCACCTCCCCCCTAAAGAGTCTTAAATGAAATTTCACTCCCGACAGGAGGAAACATCAATATGTCTGAGCCATCATAATGGGTCTAAAAAATTATTTACTTGCAATTTTGAGCTGAAATTTTGTACATAAATGGAGAATAATAATATCTACCACCAGAAAAAATTTCAGAATTTTCTGGGCACTAAATTTTTTTTTAATGAATTTTGTACAGCCAAAAATTGAAACAATCATCAAAAATAGCCCATGAGTCGAAATGATCCCAAACTTCAGGGGCAGACTCATCATGAATTACACGAATTATTTGAGTCAATTCGGGACCAATTCCATGATGAAAAGACGGTCAATTCACAACAATTTCGCAACTGGACATTGTGACCAGCAGGCTGGGGCAGCTGTGCCTCTGCCTGGCCCATGGTGCATGCTGGCTGCCCTGTCCAGTGCACCTCCAGCCACCCCATGGCAGCCCTCAGGGTCCACCAGAGCCAGGGGCCACGGCCAAGGCCAGCTTGCCCAAGAAATCAACACCCACAGCATGAGCTGAGCCTCACAGCGTGCTCGCGGCTGGCTCGCGTGGGACGCCCCTGGCAAGGCTGGCGCCGTGCCTGCTGGCGACTGTTGTTGCACCCCTGGCTCGCACGCTGGGCAGTCAGTCGAGGGGCAGAGACGAGGGGGCTGGCTTGCGATGGGTGCCCGTGGCCTGGCTGGCGCGCCCACCACTGCCGCACGCTGGGCGAGCAGCCCATGCTGTTCTTGCTGGGGGCTGCCTGGGCGAGCCACCCGTGCCCAGGGTCCGTGCGACGCGGCACCCCTGGCTCGCACATTGGGCGGTCATTCGAGGGGCAGGGACGAGGGCGCTGGCTCGCGATGGGCGCCCGTGGCCTGGCTGGCGCGCCCATCGCTGCCGCACGCTGGGCGAGCAGCCCATGCCGTGCCTGCTGGGGGCTGACTGGGCGTGCCACCCGTGCCCAGGGTCCATGCGACGCGGCTCCCCTGGCTCACTCGCTGGGCTCTGCATCAAGGGACAGGGACGTGGGGGCTGGCTCGCGATGGACGCCTGCGGCCTGGCTGGCGCGAACCACTGCCTTACGCTGGGCGAGCAGCCCATGCCGTGCCTGCTGGGGGCTGCCTGGCCGTGCCACCCGTGCCCAGTGTCCGTGCGACACGGTCCCCCTGGCTCGCTCGCTGGGCACCTAGTCGAGGGAAAGGGACGTGGGGGCTGGCTCGCAATGGGCGCCTGCGGCCTGGCTGGCGCGAGCATCGCTGCCGCACGCTGGGCGAGCAGCCCATACCGTGCCTGCTGGGGGCTGCCTAGCCGTGCCACCTGTGCCCAGGGTCTGTGCGATGCGGCACCCCTTGCTCAGACACTGGGCAGTCAGTTGAGGGGCAGGGATGAGGGGGCTGGCTCGCGATGGGCGCCCGCGGCCTGGCCGGCGCACCCGCCGCTGCAGCACGCTGGGCGAGCAGCCAATGCCGTGCCTGCTGGGGGCACCCTGGGCGTGCCACCCGTGCCCAGTGTCCGTGCGACACGGCCCCCCTGGCTCGCTCGCTGGGCACTTAGTCAAGGGACAGGGACGTGGTGGCTGGCTCGCGATGGGCACCTGCGGCCTGGCAGGCGCGAGCACCGCTACCGCACGCTGGGCGAGCAGCCCATGCCGTGCCTTCTGGGGGCTGCCTGGGCATGCCACCCATGCCCAGGGTCCGTGCAACGCGGCACCCCTGGTTCGCTCGCTGGGCACTACGTCGAGGGGCAGGGACGTGGGGGTTGGCTCGCGATGGGCGCCTGCGGCCTGGCTGGCGCGCCCACCGCTGCCGCACGCTGGGCGAGCAGCCCAAGCCGTGCCTGCAGGGGGCTGCCTGGGTGTGCCACCCGTGCCCAGTGTCCATGAGACGTGGCCCCCCCGTCTCGCTCGCTGGGCACTTAGTCGAGGGGCAGGGACGAGGGGGCTGGCTCGCGATGGGCGTCTGCAGCCTGGCTGCCGAGCCCACCGCTGCCGCACGCTGGGCGAGCAGCCCATGCCGTGCCTGCTGGGGGCTGCCTAGGCATGCCACCGGTGGCCAGGGTCCGTGCGACGCGGCACGCCACGCTCGCACGCTGAGCACTTAGTCGAGGGACAAGGACGTGGGGGCTGGCTCGCGATGGGCTCCCGCGGCCTGGCTGGTGCGCCCACCGCTGCCGCACGCTGGGCGAGCAGCCCAAGCCGTTCCTGCTGGGGGCTGCCTGGGCATGCCACCCATGCCCAGGCTCCATGTGACGCGGCACAGCTGGCTCGCTCGCTGGGCACTACGTGAAGGGACAGGGATGTGGGGGCTGGCTCACGATGGGTGCCCGCGGCCTGGCTGGCGCGCCCATCGCTGCCGCACGCTGGGCGAGCAGCCCATGTCGTCCTTGCTGGGGGCTACCTGGGCATGCCACCCATGCCCAGGGTCCGTGCGACGCGGCCCCCCTGGTTCGCTCGCTGGGCACTATGTCAAGGGACCGGGACGTGGGGGCTGGCTCGAGATGGGCGCCCGCGGCCTGGCTGGCACGCCCAACGCTGCCGCACGCTGGGCGAGCTGCCCAAGCCGTGTCTGCTGGGGGCTGCCTGGGCATGACACCTGTGCCCAGGGTCCATGCGACGCAGCCCCCCTTGCTCGCTCGCTGGGCACTTAGTCGAGGGACAGGGACGTGGGGACTCACTCGCGATGGACGCCCGCGACCGGGCTGGCGCGCCCACTGCTGCCGCATGCTGGGGGAGCAGCCCATGCCGTGCCTGCTGGGGGCTGCCTTGGTGTGCCACCCGTGTCCAGGCTATGTGTGACGCGGCACAGCTGGCTCGCTCGCTGGGCACTACGCCGAGGGACAGGGACGTGGGGGCTGGCTCGCGATGGGCGGCCGCGGCCTGAATGGCACGCCCACCGCTGCCGCACGCTGGGCGAGCAGCCCAAGCCGTGCCTGCTGGGGGCTGCCTGGGCATGCCACCCATGCCATGGGTCTGTGCAACGCGGCTCCCCTGGTTCGCTCGCTGGGCACTACGTCGAGGGACAGGGACGTGGGGGCTGGCTCGCAATGGGTGCCTGTCGCCTGGCAGGTGCGCCCGTCGCTGCTGCACGCTGGGCGAGCAGCCCAAGCCGTGCCTGCAGGGGGCTTCCTGGGCATGTCACCCGTGCCCAGGGACCATGCGACGCGGCCCCCCTGGCTCGCTCGCTGGGCACTTAGTCTAGGGACAGGGACGTGGGGGCTGGCTCGCGATGGGTGCCCGTGGCCATGCATGCGCGCCCACCGCTGCCGCACGCTGGGCGAGCAGCCAATGCCGTGCCTGCTAGGGACTGCCTGGGCGTGCCATCCGTGCCCACGGTCCGTGCGACGCGGCCACCCTCGCCTGCTCACTGGGCACTACGTCGAGGGACAGGGACGTGGGGGCTGGCTAGCGATGGGCGTCTGCGGCCTGGCTGGTGAGCCCACCATTGCCGCACGCTGGGCGTGCAGCCCAGGCCGTGCCTGCTACGAGCTGCCTAGGCATGCAACCCGCTCCCAGGGTCCGTGCGACGCGGCCCCTCAGGCTCGCTCGCTGGGCACTTAGTCGAGGGACAGGGACGTGGGGGCTTGTTCGCGATGGGCGCCCGCGGCCTGGCTGGCGCGCCCACCGCTGCCGCACGCTGGGCAAGCAGCCCATGCCGTGCCTGCTGGGGGCTGCCTGGGCATGCCTCCCATGCCCAGGCTCCATGTGATGTGGCACAGCTGGCTCGCTCACTGGGCACTACGTCAAGGGACAGGGACATGGGGGCTGGCTCAAGATGGGCGCCCGCGGCCTGGCTGGCGCGCCAATCGCTGTCGCACGCTGGGCGAGCAGCCCATGCCGTCCCTGTTGAGGGCTGCCTGGGCATGCCACCCATGCCCAGGGTCCATGCGACGCAGCCCCCCTGGCTCGCTCGCTGGGCACTACGTCGAGGGACAGGGACGGGGGGGCTGGCTCGCGATGGGCGCCTGCGGCCTGGCTCGCACGCCCACCGCTGCCGCACGCTGGGCCACCTTCTCCGTGCTTTAAGAGGTTCATCACTGCCCTCTTTAGCAAGGTGAGCTCATCTCTCAAATCTCTTTCCCCTTCCCTCACTGTGTCTGTCAAAGATACAATATTTTCCATGACAGATGCGAAGCGAACATCCACGTCCCTTCGTATTTCCACCAACACGTTCTGGGCCACCCTCAGCTGCTCTGTATGTTGTTCAGTTTGAACAGAAAGACTTACAGCATCATCCACTTGAGGAGCACCCACGAAATCCTCCAGATGGGTCAGCCTTTCCCTTATCTCGTTCATCACAACTAACCAAAGTTGCCAACACAACCTGGCTCTGATACCAAATTGTCACACGGTTGAGCTCTATGCTCGAATTTTCACCGAGTGATGGCACGAGTAACACCCAACTCGTCAGCCAATCCGCCACGAATGCCCTCAATCTCAA
>JAJFZO010000408.1:260000-282500 GCA_021397835.1 Moringa oleifera
TGCAGGTCATCGTGTGCCGCCGTACCCAAGTCGCTAAGCGCGAAATTGTTTCAATAGGAAGGGACGATTCTTCAATGGCAAGGGACCACCGATGAGGCCTTGGCAGCAGGGGCATCAAAACGTGCCCAGGTTGTCCGTGTCGCTCGCTCGTTGCTAACGTTCGACGATCGTGTCGTCGATCGCGCTGCGCAAGAAGTTCGCTTCTAGGCAAGCCTGAGCGTCGAGATCTAACCCCGCATCTGCCGCCTCGAGGGCCTGCGACGAAGCACTCCACATGCTGGAAATCCCCCTAATGATTTGGCCCTCACGTAGCATGCATCATCGTTAGCTTCGCCACCCACACCATCGAGCTTGTCTAGCCACATCCCAGCTCATTATCCCATGATTATTCTCGCTTTGTTGCCCACGTTTTTCCCACCGATGAGGCCTTCGCAGTAAGGGTGCCCAGGCTGGCCGTGTGGCTTGCTCGTTGCTAACGGCCGACGATCATGTTGTCGATCGCGCTACGCAACGAGTTCGCCTAGGCAAGCCTAAGCGTCGGGATCCAACCCCACGTTCGCCGCCTCGAGGGCCTGCGACGAAGCACTCCGCATGCTGGAAATCCTCCTAATGATTTGGCCCTCACGTAGCATGCATCATCGTTAGCTTCGCCGTCCACACCATCGAGCTTGTCTAGCCATATCCCAGCTCATTATCCCATGATTATTCTCACTTCATTGCCCATGTTTTTCCCACCGATGAGGCCTTGGCAGTAGGGGTGCCTAGGCTAGCCGTGTTGCTCGCTCATTGCTAACGACCGACGATCGTGTCATCGATCACGCTGCGCAACGAGTCCGCCTAGGCAAGCCTGAGCGTCGGGATCCAACCCCACGTCCGCCGCCTCAAGAGCCTGCGACGAAGCACTCCGCATGCTTGAAATTCCCCCCAATGATTTAGCCCTCACGTAGCATGCATCATCATTAGCTTTGCCGCCCACACCGTCGAGCTTGTGTAGCCACATCCCAGCTTATTATCCCACGATTTTTCTCATTTGTTGCCCACGTTTTTCCCACCAATGAGGTGTTGGTAGCAGGGGTGTCACGCCTTGCCCAGGCTGGCCGTGTGGCTCCCTCATTGCTAACGGTCGATGATCGTGTCGTCGATCAAGCTGCGCCATGAGTCCGCTGAGGCAAGCCTGGGCATCGGGATCCTGCCCCGCATCCACCGCCTCGAGGGCCTGCAACGAAGCACTCCACATTCTTTAAATCCCCCCAGCGATTTGGCCCTCGCGTAGCATGCATCATCGTTAGCTTCATCGCCCACACCGTCGAGCTTGTGTAGCCACATCCCTGCTCATTATCCCACGATTTTTCTCCTTTCGTTGCCCACGTTTTTCCCACAGATGAGGCCTTGGCAGCAGGGGTGTCATGCCTTGCCCAGGCTGGCCATGTGGCTCGCTCATTGCTAACGGCCGACGATCGTGTCGTCAATCGCGCTGAGCAACGAGTCCGCCGAGGCAAGCCTGGGCGTCGGGATCCAGCCCCGCATCCGCCGCCTCGAGGGCCTGAGACGAAGCACTCCGCATGCTAGAATCCCCCCAGCGATTTGGCCCTCGCGTAGCATGCAACATCGTAAGCTTCGCCCCCAACACCGTCGAGCTTGTGTAGCCACATCCCAGCTCATTATCCCACGATTTTTCTCATTTCGTTGCCCACAATTTAGCGGATTTTGTTTCCCACATTTTCCCCACTCCGTTGGCTACTGATTGAGCGTCCCACACTCTTCGGCCGACATCGTCGGCCGATTGCCTGCCGGCGGTGGTGGCCGCCACAGCCACGCACCACCGGCTGGATGGGCAAGGCAGCAAGCCGCCCTGCCCAGCCATGCACGCTGGGTTGCCCAAGCCCAGCGCCTGCCCACGTGGGATTGGCAAGGGGGGAGGCACGCATGGCCTGTTGGCACCCAGCAAGCTAGGTGACGACCTCCCCCCTAAAGAGTCTTAAATGAAATTTCACTCCCGGCAGGAGGAAACATCAATATGTCAGAGCCGTCATAATTGGTCTAAAAAATTATTTACTTGGAATTTTGAGCTGAAATTTTGTACATAAATGGAGAATAATCATATCTACCACCAGAAAAAATTTCAAAATTTTCTGGGCACTAAATTTTTTTTAATGAATTTTCTACAGCTGAAAATTGAACAAATCATCAAAAATAGCCCGTGAGTCGAAATGATCCCAAACATCAGGGGCAGACTCCTCATGAATTACATGAATTATTTGAGTCATTTCGGGACCAATTCCATGATGAAAAGACGGTCAATTCACAACAATTTTGCAACAAGGCATTACGGCCAGCCAGCTGGGGCAGCTGTGCCTCTACCTGGGCCACGGTGCATGCTCGCTGTCCTGTCCAGCGCACCTCCAGCCACCCCAAGTCCGCCCTCAGGGTCCACAAGAGCCAGCGGCCACGGCCAAGGCCAGCTTGCCCATGAAATCAACGCCCACAGCATGTGCTGAGCCTCACAGCGTGCTCGAGGCTGGCTCGCGTGGGGCACCCCTGGCAAGGCTGGCGCCGTGCCTTTTGGCAACTGCTGTGGCACCCCTGGCTCGCATGCTGGGCAGTCAGTCGAGGGGCAGGGACGAGGGTGCTGGCTCGCGATGGGCGCCCGTGGCCTGGCTGGCACGCCCACCGCTGTCGCACGCTGGGCGAGCAGCCCATGCCGTGCCTGCTGGGGGCTGCCTGGGCGTGCCACCCGTGCCCAGGGTCCATGCAATGTGGCACCCCTGGCTCGCACGCTGGGCAGTCAGTCGAGGGGCTGGCACGAGGGGGCTGGCTCACCATGGGCGCCCGTGGCCTGGCTGGCGCGCCCACCGCTGCCGCACGCTGGGCGAGCAGCCCATGCCGAGCCTGCTGGGGGCTTCCTGGGCGTGCCACCCGTGCCCAAGGTCTGTGCAATGTGGCACCCCTGGCTCGCATGCTGGGCAGTCAGTCGAGGGGCAGGGACGAGGGGGCTGGCTCGCCATGGGCGCCCGCAGCCTGGCTGGTGCGCCCACCACTGCTGCATGCTAGGCGAGCAGCTCATGCCGTGCCTGCTCGGGGCTTCCTGGGCGTACCTCCCATGCCCAGGGTCCATGGGACGCGGAACCTCAGGCTCGCACGCTGGGCAGTCAGTCGAGGGGCAGGGACGAGGGGGCTGGCTCGCGATGGGCGCCCGCGGCCTGGTTGGCGCACCCACCGCTGCCGCACGCAGGGTGAGCAGCCCATGCCATGCCTGCTGGGGGCTACCTGGGCGTGCCACCCGTGCCCAGGGTCAGTGCGACGCAGCCCCCCTAGCTCGCTCGCTGGGCATTATGTCGAGGGACAGGGACGTGAGGACTGGCTAGCGATGGGCGCCCGCGGCCTGGCTGGCGCGCCCACCGCTGCAGCACGCTGGGTGAGCAGCCCATGCCATGCCTGCTGGGGGTTGCCTGGGCGTGCCACCTGTGCCCAGAGTCCGTGTAACATGGCCCCCCTGGCTCGCTAGATGGGCACATAGTCTAGGGACAGGGACGTGGGGACTGGCTGGCGATGGGTGCCCAGGGCCCGGCTGGCGCGCCCACCGCTGCCTCACGCTTGGCGAGCAGCCCATGCCATGCCTGCTGGGGGCCGCCTGGGCGTGCCACCCGTTCCAAGGGTCCGTGCGACGCGGCAACCCTGGCTCGCACTCTGGGCAGTCAGTCGAGGGGCAGGGACAAGGGGGCTGGCTCGCGATGGGTACCCGCGGCCTGGCTGGCGCGCCCACCGCTGCCGCACGCTGGGCGAGCAGCCCATGCCATGCTTGCTTGGGGCATCCTAGGCGTGCCTCCCATGCCCAGGGTCCGTGTGACGTGGAACCCCTGGCTCGCACACAGAGCTGTCAGACGAGGGGCAGGGATGAGGGGGCTAGCTTGCGATGGGCGCCCGCGGCCTGGCTGGCGCGCCCACCGCTGCCGCACGCTGGGCGAGCAACCCATCCCATGCCTGCTGGGGGCTGCCTAGGCGTGCCTCCCGTGCCCAGGTTCCATGGGATGCGGAACCCCTGGCACGCACGGTGGGCAGTCAATCGAGGGGTAGGGACATGGGGGCTGGCTCGCGATGGGCGCCTGCGGCCTGGCTGGCGCGCCCACCGCTGCCGCACGCAGGGCAAGCAGCCCATGCCGTGCCTGCTGGGGGCTGCCTGGGCGTGCCACCCATGCCCAGGGTCCGTTCGACCCAGCTCCCCTAGCTCACTCGCTGGGCACTACGTCGGGGGACAGGGACGTGAGGGCTGGCTCGCGATGGGCGCCCGCGGCCTGGCTGGCGCGCCCACCGCTGCCGCACGCTGGGCGAGCATCCCATGCCGTGCCTGCTGGGGGATGCCTGGGCATGCCACCTATGCCCAGGGTCCATGCGACATGGCCCCCCTGGCTCGCTCGCTGGGCACTTAGTCGAGTGACAGGGATGTGGGGCCTGGCTTGCGATGGGTGCCCGCGGCCTGGCTGGCGCCCCAACCGCTGCCGCACGCTGGGTGAGCAGCCCATGCCCTGCCTGCTGGGGGCTGCCTGGGGGTGCCACCCATACCGAGAGTCCATGCGACGCAGCCCCCCTGGCTCGCTCGCTGGGCACTTAGTTGAGGGACGGGGACGTGGGGGCTTGCTCGCGATGGGCGCCCGCGGCTTGGCTGGCGCGCCCACCGCTGCCGCAAGTTGGGCACTTGGCCCATGCCGTGCATATTGGGGGCTGCCTGGGCATGCCTCCCATTCCTGGGGTCTGTGCGACACGGCTCCCCTGGCATGTTCGCTGGGCACTTAGTCGAGGGACAGGGACGAGGGGGCTGGCTCGCGAAGGGCGCCCGTCGCCTTGCTGGCGCGCCCACCTCTACCGCACGCTGGGCACTTGGCCCATGCCATGCATTCAGGGGGCTGCTGGGGCATGCCTCCCATGCCCACGTTCCATGCGATGCGGCTGCCCGGGCTCGCTCGCTGGGCACTTAGTCGAGCGATAGGGACGAGGGGGCTGGCTCGCGAAGGGCGCCCGTCGCCTGGCTTGCGCGCCCACCTCTACTGCACGCTGGGCACTTGGCCCATGCCGTGCCTGCTGGGGGCTGCTGGGGCATGCCTCCCGTGCCCAGGGTCAATGCGACGCGGCTCCCCTGGCTCGCTCGCTGGGCACTTAGTCGAGGGACAGGGAAGAGGGGGCTGGCTCGCGATGGGCGCCCGTGGCCTGGCTGGTGCGCCCACCGCTGCGGCACGTTGGGCACTTGGACGATGCCGTGCATATTGGGGGCTGTCTGGGCATGCCTCCCGTTCCCAGGGTCTGTGCGACGTGGCTCTCCTGGCTTGTTCGCTGGGCACTTAGTCGAGGGACAGGGACGAGGGGGCTGGCTCGCGAAGGGCGCCAGTCGCATGGCTGGCGCGCCTACCTCTACCGCACGCTGGGCACTTGGCCCATGCTGTGCCTTCTGGGAGCTTCTGGGGCATGCCTCCCATGCCCAGGGTCCATGCGATGTGGCTCCCCTGGCTCGCTCGCTGGGCACTTAGTCGAGGGACAGGGACGAGGGGCTGGCTCGCGATGGGCGCCTGTGGCCTCGCTGGCGTGCCCACCGCTGCCGCACGCTGGGCACTTGGCCCATGCCGTGCCTGCTGGGGGTTGCCTGGGCTTGCCTTCTGTGCCAAGGGTCTGTGAGACGCGGCTCCCCTGGCTTGTTCGCTGGGCACTTAGTCGAGGGACAGGGACGTGGGGGCTGGCTCGCAAAGGGCACCCGTGGCCTGGCTGGCGCGCCCACCTCGACCGCACACTGGGCACTTGGCCCATGCCGTGCCTACTGGGGGCTGCCGGGGCATGCTTCCCATGCCCAGAGTCCTTGTGACATGGCTCCCCTGGCTCTCTCGCAGGGCACTAAGTCGAGGCACAGGGACGAGGGGGCTGGCTCATGATGGGTGCCCGTGGCCTCGCTGGCGCGCCCACCTTTGCCCCACGCTGGGCACTTGGCCCATGCCATGCCTGCTGGGGGCTGCCTGGGCATGCCTCCCATGCCCAGTGTCTTTGCGACATGGCTCCCCTGGCTCTCTCGCTGGGCACTAAGTCGAGGGACAGGGACGAGGGGGCTGGCTCATGATGGGTGCCCGTGGCCTCGCTGGCGCGCCCACCTTTGCCCCACGCTGGGCACTTGGCCCATGCCGTGCCTGCTGGGGGCTTCCTGGGCCTGCCCCCCATGCCCAGAGTCCATGTGACGTGGCCCCCCTGTATCACTCGCTGGGCACTTAGTCGAGGGACAGGGATGAGGGGGCTGGCTCGCGATGGGCGGCTGTGGACTCGCTGGCGCGCCCACCTTTGCTGTACGTTGGACACGTGGACCATGCCATGCCTGCTGGGGGCTGCCTGGGCTTGCCTCCCGTGCCCAGGGTCTGTGCAACGTGGCTCCCCTGCTCGTTCGCTGGGCACTTAGTCGAGCGACAGGTACGAGGGGGCTGGTTTGCGATGGGCGCCAGTGGCCTTGCTGGCGCGCCAACCTCTGCCGCACGCTGGGCACTTGGCCCATTACGTGCCTGCTGTGGGGCGGCTGGGGCATGCCTTCTGTGCTGAGGGTCCATGCGACGTGGCTCCCCTGGCTCGTTCGCTGGGCACTTAGTTGAGGGATAGGGACGAGGGGGCTGGCTCACGAAGGGCACCCGTCGCCTGGCTGGCGCGCCCACCTCTACTGCACGCTGGGCACTTGGCCCATGCCGTGCCTGCTAGGGGCTTCTGGGGCCTGCCTTCCGTGCCCAGGGTCCATGCGACACGGTTCCCCTGGCTCGCTCGCTGGGCACTTAGTCGAGGGACAGAGACGAGGGGGCTGGCTCGCGAAGGGCGCCCATCGCCTGGCTGGCACGCCCACCTCTACCGCACGCTGGGCACTGGCCCATGCCATGCCTTCTGGGGGCTGCTGGGGCATGCCTACTATGCCCAGGTTCCATGCGATGTGGCTCCCCTGGCTCGCTCGCTGGGCACTTAGTTGAGGGACGGGGACATGGGGGCTTGCTCGCGATGGGCGCCCGCGGCTTGGCTGGCCCGCCCACCGCTGCTGCACGTTGGGCACTTGGCCCATGCCGTGCATCTTGGGGCCACCTGGGTATGCCTCCCATTCCCAGGGTCTGTGCGACGTGGATCCCCTGGCATGTTCGCTTGGCACTTAGTCGAGGGACAGGGACGAGGGGGCTGGCTCGCGAAGGGTGCCCGTCGCCTGGCTGGCGCGCCCACCTCTACCACACGCTGGGCATTTGGCCCATGCTGTTCCTTCTGTGGACTGCTGGGGCATGCCTTCCATGCCCAGGGCCCATGCGATGCGGCTCCCCTGGCTCGCTCGCTGGGCACTTAGTCGAGGGATAGGGACGAGGGGGCTGGCTCGCGAAGGGCGCCCGTAGCCTGGCTGGCGCACCCACCTCTACTGCACGCTGGGCACTTGGCCCATGCCGTGCCTGCTGGGGGCTGCTGGGGCATGCCTCCCGTGCCCAGAGTCCATGCGACACGGCTCCCCTGGCTCGCTCGCTGGGCACTTAGTCAAGGGACAGGGAAGAGGGGGCTGGCTCGCGATGGGCACCCGTTGCCTGGCTGGCGCGCCAACCGCTGCCGCACGTTCGGCACTTTGCCCATGCCGTGCATATTGGGGGCTGCCTGGGCAAGCCTCCCATTCCCAGGGTCTGTGCAACGCGGCTCCCCTGGCTTTTTCGCTGGGCACTTAGTCGAGGGACAGGGACAAGGGGGCTGGCTCGCAAAGGGCGCCAGTCGCATGGCTGGCGCGCCGACCTCTACAGCACGCTGGGCACTTGGCCAATGCTGTGCCTTCTGGGGGCTGCTGGGGCATGCCTCCCATGCCTCGGGTCCATGCGATGCGGCTCCCCTGGCTCGCTCGCTGGGCACTTAGTCGAGGGACAGGGACGAGGGGGCTGGCTCGCGATGGGCGCCTGTGGCCTCGCTGGCGCTCCCACCGCTGCCACACGCTGGGCACTTGGCCCTTGCCATGCCTGCTGGGGGCTGCCTGGGCATGCCTTCTGTGCCCAGGGTCTGTGCGATGTGGCTCCCCTTGCTCATTCGCTGGGCACTTAGTCGAGGGCCAGGGACGAGGGGGCTGGCTAGCGATGGGTGCCTGTGGCCTCGCTGGCGCGCCCACCGCTGGCTCACGTTGGGTACTTGGCCCATGCCGCGCCTGCTGGGGGC
Organism: Moringa oleifera; assembly: GCA_021397835.1. NCBI lineage: Eukaryota > Viridiplantae > Streptophyta > Magnoliopsida > Brassicales > Moringaceae > Moringa > Moringa oleifera. The sequence continues at coordinate 268,176 of JAJFZO010000408.1, forward strand.
TGCTGGGGCATGCCTCCCATGCCCAGGGTCCATGCGATGCGGCTCCCCTGGCTCGCTCGCTTGGCACTTAGTTGAGGAGGCTGGCTCACAAGGGGCGCCCGTGGCTTGGCTGGCGCGCCCACCGCTGCCGCACGTTGGGCACTTGACCCATGCCGTGCATACTGGGGACTGCCTGGGCATACCTCCCATGCCAAGGGTCTGTGAGACGCGGCTCCCCTGGCTTGTTCGCTGGGCACTTAGTCGAGGGACAGGGACGTGGGGACTGGCTCGCGACGGGCGCCCGTCGCCTGGCTGACGCGCCCACCTCTACCACACGCTGGGCACTTGGCCCATGCCGTGCCTGCTGGGGGCTGCTGGGGCATGCCTCCCGTGCCCAGAGTCCTTGCGACATGCCTCCGCTGGCTCTCTCGCTGGGCACTAAGTTGAGGCACAGGGACGAGGGGGCTGGCTCATGATGGGCGCCCGTGGCCTCGCTGGCGCGCCCACCTTTGCCCCACGCTGGGCACTTGGCCCATGCCGTGCCTGCTGGGGGCTGCCTGGGCATGCCTCCCTTGCCCAGTGTCTTTGTGACATGTCTCCCCTGGCTCTCTCGCTGGGCACTAAGTCGAGGGACAGGGACGAGGGGGCTGGCTCATGATGGGCGCCCGTGGCCTCGCTGGCGCGCCCACCTTTGCCGCATGCTGGGTACTTGGTCCATGCCGTGCCTGCTGGGGGCTGCCTGGGCATGCCTACCATGCCCAGAGTCCATGCAACATGGCTCCCCTGTATCACTCGCTGGGCACTTAGTCGAGGGACAGGGACGAGGGGGCTGGCTCGCGATGGGCGCCTGTGGCCTGGCTGGCGCGCCCACCTCTGCCGTACGCTGGGCACTTGGCCCACGCCGTGCCTGCTGTGGGGCGGCTGGGGCATGCCTTCTGTGCACAGGGTCCGTGCGACGTGGCTCCCCTGGCTCGTTCGCTGGGCACTTAGTTAAGGGATAGGGATGAGGGGGCTGGCTCGCGAAGGGCGCCCGTCGCCTGGCTGTCGCGCCCACCTCTACTGCACGCTGGGCACTTGGCCCATGCCCTGCCAGCTGGAGGCTGCTGGGGCATGCCTCCCGTGCCCAGGGTCCATGCGACACGGCTCCCCTGGCTCGCTCGCTGGGCACTTAGTCGAGGGACAGGGACGAGGGGGCTGGCTCGCGATGGGGGCCAGTGGCCTTGCTAGCGCGCCCACCGCTGCAGCACGTTGGGCACTTGGCCCATGCCGTGCATATTGGGGGCTGCCTGCGCATGCCTCCCGTTCCCAGGGTCTGTGCAACGCGGCTTCCCTGGCTTGTTCGCTGGGCACTTAGTCGAGGGACAGGGACAAGGGGGCTGGCTCGCGAAGGGCGCCCGTCGCCTGGCTGGCGCGCCCACCTCTACCGCACGCTGGCCACTTGGCCCATGCCGGGCCTTCTGGTGGCTGCTGGGGCATGCCTCCTATGCCCAGGGTCCATGCGATGCATCTCCCCTGGCTTGTTCGCTGGGCACTTAGTCGAGGGACAGGGAGGAGGGGGCTGGCTCGCGATGGGTGCCTGTGGCCTCGCTGGCGCGCCCACCTCTGCCGCACACTGGGCACTTGGCCCATGCCGTGCCTGCTGGGGGCTTCCTGGGCTTGCTTTCTGTTCACAGGGTCCATGCGACACGGCTTCCCTGGCTCATTCGCTGGGCACTTAGTCGAGGGACAGGGACGAGGGGGCTGGCTCGCGAAGGGCGCCCGTCGCCTGGCTTGCGCTCCCACCTCCACTGCACGCTTGGCACTTGGCCCATGCCGTGCCTGCTGGTGGCTTCTAGGGCATGCCTCCCATGCCCAGGATCCATGTGACGCGGCTCCCCTGGCTCGCACTCTCGGCAGTCAGTCAAGGCGCAGGGACGAGGGCGCTTCCTCGCGATGGCCGCCCGCAGCCTGGCTGGCGCATCCACCGCTGCAGCATGCTGGGCGAGCAGCCCATGCCGTGCTTGCTGGGTGTTTCCTGGGCATCCCACCCATGCCCAGGATCAATGCGACATGGCCCCCTTGGCTCGCTCGCTGGGCACTACGTCGAGGGACAGGGACGAGGGGGCTGGATTGCGGTGGGCGCCCGCGGCCTTGCTGGCGCGTCCACCGCTGCCGCACGCTGGGCTAGCAGCCCATGCCGTGACTGCTGGGGGCTCCCTGGGCGTGCCACCCATGGCTCCCTTGGTGTGCCACCCATGCCCAGGGTGCGTGCAATGCAGCCCCCCTGGCTCCTCGCTGGGCACTTAGTTGAGGGACAGGGACGAGGGGGCCGGCTCGTGATGGGCACCGGCGGCCTGGCTGGCGCGTCCACCGCTGCCACACACTGGGCGAGCAGCCCATGCCATGCCTGCTGGGGGCTTACTGGGCATGCCACCCATGCCAAGGGTCCATGCGACGCGGCACCCCTGGTTCGCACGCTGGGCAGTCAGTCGAGGGGCAGGGACTAGAGGGCTGGCTCGCGATGGGCGCCCGCGGCCTGGCTAGCGCGTCCACCGCTGCCGTCCGCTGGGTGAGCAGCCCATGCCGTGCCTGCTGGGGGCGGCCTGGACATGCCACCTGTTACCAGTGTCCGTGCGACATGGCCCCCCTGGCTCGCTCTCTGGGCACTACGTCGAGGGACAGAGACGTGGGGGCTGGCTCGCAATGGGAGCCCGCAGCCTCGCTGGCATGACCACCGCTGCCGCATGCTGGGCGAGTAGACCATGCCATGCCTGCTGGGGGCTTCCTGGGCATGCCACCCATTCCCAGGGTCCGTGCGACATAGCCTCCCTGGCTCACTCGCTGAGCACTGAGTCGAGGGACAGGGACGTGGGGGTTGGCTCGCGATGGGCGCCCGCGTTCTGGCTGGCTCGCCCACCGCTGCCGCACGCTGGGCGAGCAGCCCATTCTGTGCCTGCTGGGGGCTGCCTAGGCATGCCACCCGTGCCCAGGGTCCATGCAATGCGGCCCCCCTGGATCACTCGCTTGGCACTAACTCGAGGGACAGGGACGAGGGGGCTGGCTCGCGATGGGTGCCAGTGGCCTGGCTGGCGCGCCCACCGCTGCCGCACGCTGGGCACTTGGCCCATGCTGTGCATACTGGGGGCTTCCTGTACATGCCTCCCATGCCCAGGATCTGTGTGACGTGGCTCCCCTGGCTCGCTCGCTGGGCACTTAGTCGAGGGACAGGGACGAGGGGGCTGGCTCGCGATGGGGGCCAGTGGCCTGGCTGGCGCGCCCACCGCTGCCGCACGTTGGGCACTTGGCCCATGCCGTGCATATTGGGGGCTGCCTGGGCATGCCTCCCGTTCCCAGGGTCTGTGCAACGCGGCTTCCCTGGCTTGTTCGCTGGGCACTTAGTCGAGGGACAGGGACAAGGGGGCTGGCTCGCGAAGGGCGCCCGTCGCCTGGCTGAGGCGCCCACCTCTACCACACGCTGGGCACTTGGCCCATGCCAGGCCTTCAGGGGGCTGCTGGGGCATGCCTCCTATGCCCAGGGTCCATGCGATGCGTCTCCCCTGGCTCGCTCGCTGGGCACTTAGTCGAGGGACAGGGAGGAGGGGGCTGGCTCATGATGGGCGCCTGTGGCCTCGCTGGCGCGCCCACCTCTGCCGCACGCTGGGCACTTGGCCCATGCCGTGCCTGCTGGGGGCTTCCTGGGCTTGCTTTCTGTTCACAGGGTCCATGCGACGCGGCTCCCCTGGCTCATTCGCTGGGCACTTAGTCGAGGGACAGGGACGAGGGGGCTGGCTTGCGAAGGGCGCCCGTCGCCTGGCTTGCGCTCCAACCTCCACTGCACGCTTGGCACTTGGCCCATGCTGTGCCTGCTGGTGGCTTCTGGGGCATGCCTCCCATGCCCAGGGTCCATGCAACGCGGCTCCCCTGGCTCGCACTCTCGGCAGTCGGTCAAGGCAGGGACGAGGGCGCTGCCTCGCGATGGGCGCCCGCAGCCTGGCTGGCGCGTCCACCGCTGCAGCATGCTGGGCGAGCAGCCCGTGCCGTGCTTGCTGGGGGCTGCCTGGGCGTCCCACCCATGCCCAGGATCCATGCGACACGGCCCCCTTGGCTCGCTCTCTGGGCACTACGTCGAGGGACAGGGACGAGGGGGCTGGCTTGCGGTGGGCACCTGCGGCCTTGCTGGCGCGTCCACCGCTGCCGTATGCTGGGCTAGCGATGGGCACCAGCTGCCTGGCTGGCGCGTCCACCGCTGCCGCACGCTGGTCGAGCAGCCCATGCCATGTCTGCTGGGGGCTTACTGGGCATGCCACCCGTGCCAAGGGTCCATGCGACGCGGCACCCCTGGCTCGCACGCTGGGCAGTCAGTCGAGGGGCAGGAACTAGTGGGCTGGCTCGCGATGGGCGCCTGCGGCCTGGCTGGCGCGTCCACCGCTGCCGTCCGCTGGGCGAGCAGCCCATGCCGTGCCTGCTGGGGGCAGCCTGGACATGCCACCTGTTCCCACAGTCCGTGCGACATGGCCCCCCTTGCTCGCTCTCTGGGCACTATGTCGAGGGACAGAGACGTGGGGGCTGGCTCGCAATGGGAGCCCGCGGCCTCGCTGGCATGACCACCGCTTCCGCATGCTGGGCGAGTAGCCCATGCCATGCCTGCTGGGGGCTTCCTGGGCATGCCACCCGTGCCCAGGGTCCATGCGACGTAGCCTCCCTGGCTCACTCGCTGAGCACTTAGTCGAGGGACAGGGACGTGGGGGTTGGCTCGCGATGGGCGCCCGCGTTCTGGCTGGCTCGCCCACCGCTGCCGCACGCTGGGTGAGCAGCCCATTATGTGCCCGCTGGGGGCTGCCTAGGCATGCCACCCATGCCCAGGGTCCATGAAATGCGGCCCCCCTGGATCACTCGCTTGGCACTAACTCGAGGGACAGGGACGAGGGGGCTGGCTCGCAATTGGAGCCCGTGGCCTGGCTGATGCGCCTACCGCTGCCGCAAGCTGGGCACTTGGCCCATGCCGTGCCTGCCGGGGGCTGCCGGGGCATGCCTCCTGTGCACAAGGTCCATGCGACGCGGCTCCCCTGGCTCGCCCGCTGGGGATTTAGTCGAGGGACAGGGACCAGGGGGCTGGCTCGCGATTGGAGCCCGTGGCTTGGCTCGTGCGCCCACCGCTGCCGCATGCTGGGCACTTGGCCCATGCCGTGCCTTCTGGAGGCTGCCTGGGGCATGCCTCCCATGCCCAGGGTCGATGCGATGTGGATCCCCTGGCTCGCTCGCTGGGTACTTGGTCGAGGGACAGGGTCGAGGGGGCTGGCTCGCGATGGGCGCCCGTGGCCTGGCTGGCGCGCCCACCGCTGCCGCACGCTGGGCACTTGGCCCATGCTGTGCATACTGGGGGCTTCCTGTGCATGCCTCCCATGCCCAGGATCTGTGTGATGCGGCTCCCCTGGCTCGCTCGCTGGGCACTTAGTCGAGGGACAGGGACGAGGGGGCTGGCTCACGATGGGGGCCACTGGCCTGGCTGGCGCGCCCACCGCTGCCGCACGTTGGGCACTTGGCCCATGCCGTGCATATTGGGGGCTGCCTGGGCATGCCTCCCATTCCCAGGGTCTGTGCAACGTGGTTCCCTGGCTTGTTCGCTGGGCACTTAGTCGAGGGACAGGGACAAGGGGGCTGGCTCGCGAAGGGCGCCCATCGCCAGGCTGGCGCGCCCACCTCTACCGCACGCTGGGCACTTGGCCCATGCCGTGCCTGCTGGGGGTTGCTGGGGCATGCCTCCTGTTTCCAGGGTCCATGCGACACGGCACCCCTGGCTCGCTCACTGAGCAGTTAGTCGAGGGACAGGGACGAGGGGCTGGCTCGCGATGGGCGCCCGTGGCCTGGCTGGCGCGGCCACTGCTGCCGCACGTATGCCACTTGGCCAATGCCGTGCATACTAGGGGATGCCTGGGAAAGCGTCCCATGCCCAGGGTCTTTGAGATGTGGCTCCCCTGGCTCGTTCGCTGGGAACTTAGTCGAAGGACAGGGACGAGGGGGCTAGCTCGCGAAGGGCGCCCGTCACCTGGCTGACGCGATCACCTCTACCGCACACTGGGCACTTGGCCCATGCCGTGCCTGCTAGGGGTTGCTGGGGCATGCCTCCTGTTTCCAGGGTCCGTGCGACGCGGCTCCCCTGGCTCGCTCGCTGAGCACTTAGTCGAGGGACAGGGACGAGGGGGCTGGCTCGAGATGGGCGGCTGTGGCCTGGCTGGCGCACCCACCGCTGCAGCACGCTGGGCACTTGGCCCATGCCGTACCTGCTGGGGGCTGCTGGGGCATGCCTCCCGTGACCAGGGTCCATGCAACGCGGCTCGCCTGGCTCGCTCGCTGGGCACTTAGTTGAGGGACAGGGACGAGGGGGCTGGCTCGCAATGGGCGACTGTCGCCTGGCTGGCATGCCCACCGCTGCCACATGCTGGGCACTTAGTCCATGCTGTGCTTTCTGGGGGCTGCCTGGGCATGCCTCCCGTGCCCAGGATCCATGCAACAAGGCTCCCCTGGCTCGCTCGCTGGGCACTTAGTTGAGGGACAGGAACGAGGGGGCTGGCTCGCGATGGGCGCTTGTGGCCTGGCTGGCGCGACCACCTCTGCCTCACGCTGGGCACTTGGCCCATGCCGTGCCTGCTCGGGGCTGCGTGGGCATGCCTCCTGTGCCCAGAGTCCATGTGACGTGGCTCCCCTGGCTTGCTCGCTGGCCACTTAGTCGAGGGACAGGGACGAGGGGGCTGGCTCGCGATGGGCGCCTGTGGCCTACGTGGCGCGCCCACCTCTGCCACACGCTGGGCACTTGGCCCATGCCATGCCTGCTGGGGGCTGCTGGGGCATGCCTTCCGTGCCCAGTGTCCGTGCGACGCGGCTCCCCTGGCTCGCTCGCTGGGCACTTAGTCGAGGGACAGGGACGAGGGGGCTGGCTCGCGATGGGCGCCTGTGGCCTGGCTGGCGCACCCACCGCTGCCGCACGCTGGGCACTTGACCCATGCCATGCAAACTGGGGCTGCCTGGGCATGCCTCTCGTGCCCAGGGTCTGTGCGACGTGGCTCCCCTGGCTCGCTCACTGGACACTTAGTCGAGGGACAGGGACGAGGGGGCTGGCTCGCGATGGGCGCCTGTGGCCTCGCTGGTGCGCCCGCCGCTGCGTACGCTGGGCACTTGACCCATGCCCTACCTGCTGGGGGCTGCCTGGGCAAGCTTCCCATGCCCAGAGTCTGTGCAACGTGGCTCCCTTGGCTTGCTCGCTGGGCACTTAGTCGAGGGACAGGGACGAGGGGGCTGGCTCGCGATGGGCGCCTGTGGCCTGGCTGGCGCGCCCCCCTCTGCCGCACGCTGGGCACTTGGCCCATGCCGTGCCTGCTCAGGTCTGCCTGGGCATGCCTCCCGTGGCCAGATTCCATGCGAAATGGCTCCCCTGGCTTGTTCACTGGGCACTTAGCCGAGGGACAGGGACGAGGGGGCTGGCTCGCAATGGGCGCCTGTGGCCTGGCTGGCGCGCCCACCTCTGCCACACGTTGGGCACTTGGCCCATGCCATGCCTGCTGGGAGCTGCTGGGGCATGCCTCCCGTGCCCAGTGTCTGTGCGACGCGGCTCTCCTGGCTCGCTCGCTGGGCACTTAGCCGAGGGACAGGGACGAGGGGGCTGGCTCACGATGGGCGCCTGTGGCCTGGCTGGCGCGCCCACCGCTGCCGCACGCTGGGCACTTGGCCCATGCCATGCATACTGGGGGCTGCCTGGGCATGCCTCTCATGCCCAGGGTCTGTGTGATGCGGCTCCCCTGGCTCGTTCGCTGGGCACTTAGTCGAGGGACAGGGACGAGGGGTGCTGGCTCGCGAAGGGCGCCCGTCGCCTGGCTGGCGCGCCCACCTCTACTGCACGCTGGGCACTTGGCCCATGCTATACCTTCTGGGGGCTGCTGGGGCATGCTTCTCATGCCCATGGTCAGTGCGACGCGGCTCCCCTGGCTCGGTCGCTGGGCACTTAGTCGAGGGACAGGGACGAGGGGGCTGGCTCGCGATGGGCGCCCGTGGCCTCGCTGGTGCGCCCACCTCTGCCGCCCGCTGGGCACTTGGCCCATGCCGTGGCTGCTGGGGGCTTCCTGGGCATGCCACCCGTTCCCAGGGTCCATGCTACGTGTTCCCCCTGGCTCGCTCCCTGGGCACTACGTCGAGGTACAGGGACGTGGGGGCTGGCTCGCGATGGGCGCCCGCGGGCTGGCTTGCGCGCCCACCGCTGCCGCACGCTGGCTGAGCAGCCCATGCCGTGCCTGCTGTTGGCTGCCTGGGCGTGCCACCCGTGCCCAGGGTCCATGCAATGCGGCCCCCCTGGCTCACTCGCTTGGCACTAACTCGAGGGACAGGGACGAGGGGGATGGCTCGCGATTGGAGCCCGTGGCCTGGCTGGTGCGCCTACCGCTGCCGCAAGCTGGGCACTTGGCCCATGCCGTGCCTGCCGGGGGCTGCCGGGGCATGCCTCCTGTGCACAAGGTCCGTGTGACGCGGCTCCCCTGGCTCCCCCGCTGGGGACTTAGTCGAGGGACAGGGACCAGGGGACTGGCTCGCGATTGGAGCCCGTGGCTTGGCTCGTGCGCCCACCGCTGCCGCATGCTGGGCACTTGGCCCATGCCGTGCCTTCTGGAGGCTGCCAGGGCATGCCTCCCATGCCAAGGGTCAATGCGATGTGGATCCCCTGGCTCGCTCGCTGGGTACTTGGTCGAGGGACAGGGTCGAGGGGGCTGGCTCGCGATGGGCGCCCGTGGCCTGGCTGGCGCTCCCCCCGCTGCCGCAAGCTGGGAACTTGGCCCATGCTGTGCATACTGGGGGCTTCCTGTGCATGCCTCCCATGCCCAGGATCTGTGCGACGCGGCTCCCCTGGCTCGGTCGCTGGGAACTTAGTCGAGGGACAGGGACGAGGGGGCTGGCTCACGATGGGCGCCCGTGGCCTGGCTGGCGCGGCCACCGCTGCCGCACGTATGCCACTTGGCCAATGCCGTGCATACTTGGGGCTGCCTGGGCAAGCCTCCCATACCCAGGGTCTTTGCGACGTGGCTCCCCTGGCTCGTTCGCTGGGGACTTAGTCGAAGGACAGGGACGAGGGGGCTGGCTCGCGAAGGGCGCCCGTCACATGGCTGGCGCGCTCACCTCTACCGCACACTGGGCACTTGGCCCATGCCGTGCCTGCTGGGGGTTGCTGGGGCATGCCTCCTGTTTCCAGGGTCCGTGTGACGCGGCTCCCCTGGCTCGCTCGCTGAGCACTTAGTCGAGGGACAGGGACAAGGGGGCCGGCTCGCGATGGGCGCCTTTGGCCTACCTGGCGCGCCCACCTCTGCCACACACCGGGCACTTGGCCCATGCCATGCCTGCTGGGGGCTGCTGGAGCATGCCTCCCTTGCCCAGTGTCCGTGTGACGCGGCTCCCCTGGCTCGCTCACTGGGCACTTAGCCGAGGGACAGGGACGAGGGGGCTGGCTCGCGATGGGCCCCTGTGGCCTACCTGGCGCGCCCACCTCTGCCACACACCGGGCACTTGGACCATGCCATGCCTGCTGGGGGCTGCTGGAGCATGCCTCCCGTGCCCAGTGTCCATGCGACGCGGCTCCCCTGGCTCGCTCGCTTGGCACTTAGTCGAGGGACAGGGACGAGGGGGCTGGCTCGCGATGGGCGCCTGTGGCCTCGCTGGTGCGCCCGCCGCTGCGCACGCTGGGCACTTGGCCCTTGCCGTACCTGTTGGGGGCTGCCTGGGCAAGCTTCCCGTGCCCAGAGTCTGTGCAACGTGGCTCCCCTGGCTTGCTTGCTGGGCACTTAGTCGAGGGACAGGGACGAGGGGGCTGGCTCACGATGGGCGCCTGTGGCCTGGCTGGCGCGCCCACCTCTGCCGCACGCTGGGCACTTGGCCCATGCCGTGCCTGCTCGAGTCTGCCTGGGCATGCCTCCCGTGGCCAGATTCCATGCGACATGGCTCCCCTGGCTTGCTCACTGGGCACTTAGCCGAGGGACAGGGACGAGGGGGCTGGCTCGCAATGGGCGCCTGTGGCCTGGCTGGCGCGCCCACGTCTGCCACACGCTGGGCACTTGGCCCATGCCATGCCTGCTGGTGGCTGCTTGGGCATGCCTCCCGTGCCCAGTGTCCATGCGACGCGGCTCCCCTGGCTCGCTCGTTGGGCACTTAGCCGAGGGACAGGGACGAGGGGGCTGGCTCACGATGGGCGCCTGTGGCCTGGCTGGCGCGCCCACCGCTGCCGCACGCTGGGCACTTGGCCCATGCCGTGCATACTGGGGGCTGCCTGGCATGCCTCTCATGCCCAGGGTCTGTGCGATACGGCTCCCCTGGCTCGTTCGCTGGGCACTTAGTCGAGGGACAGGGACGAGGGTGCTGGCTCGCGAAGGGCACCCGTCGCCTGGCTGGCGCGCCCACCTCTACTGCACGCTGGGCACTTGGCCCATGCCGTACCTTCTGGGGTCTGCTGGGGCATGCTTCTCATGCCCAGGGTCCGTGCGACACGGCTCCCCTGGCTCGGTCGCTGGGCACTTAGTCGAGGGACAGGGACGAGGGGGCTGGCTCGCGATGGGCGCCCGTGGCCTCGCTGGCGCGCCCACCTCTGCCGCCCGCTGGGCACTTGGCCCATGCCGTGGCTGCTGGGGGCTGCCTGGGCGTGCCACCCATTACCAGGGTCCATGCTACGTGTCCCCCCTGGCTCGCTCTCTGGGCACTACGTCGAGGGACAGGGATGTGGGGGCTGGCTCGCGATGGGCGCCCGAGGGCTGGCTTGCGCGCCCACCGCTGCCGCACGCTGGCTGAGCAGCCCATGCCATGCCTGCTGTTGGCTGCCTCTGCGTGCCACCCGTGCCCAGGGTCCGTGCGACACGGCACCCCTGGCTCGCTGGCTGGGCAGACAGTCAAGGGGCAGAGACGAGGGAGCTGGCTCGCGATGGGAGCCCGTGGCCTTGCTGGCGCGTCCACCGCTGCCGCACGCTGGGCGAGCAGCCCGAGCCATGCCTGCTGTCGGCTTCCTGGGCATCCACCCATGCCCAGGGTCCGTGCGACGCGGCACCCCTGGCTCACTTGTTGGGCAGACAGTCGAGGGTTAGGGACGAGGGAGCTCGGTCGCGATGGGCGCCCGCGGCCCAGCAGGCGCGTCCACCGCTGCTGCCCACTGGGCGAGCAGCCCATGCCGTGCCTGCTGGGGGCCGCCTGGGCGTGCCACCCGTTCCCAGGGTCCATGCGACGTGGCCCCCCTGGCTCGCTCTCTGGCCTCTACGTCGAGGGACAGGGACGAGTGGGCTGGCTCGCGATGGGCGCCTGTGGCCTGGCTGGCGCGCCCACCTCTGCCGCACGCTGGGCACTTGGCCCATGCCGTGCCTGCTGGGGGCTGCCTGGGCTTCACTACTGTGCCCAGGGTCCGTGCGACACGGCTCCCTTGGCTCATTCACTGGGCACTTAGTCGAGGGACAGGGACGAGTGGGCTGGCTAGCGAAGGGCGCCCATCGCCTGGCTGGCGCGCCAACCTCTACTGCACGCTTGGCACTTGGCCCATTCCGTGCCTGCTGGGGGCTTCTGGGGCATGCCTCCCATGCTGAGGGTCCATGCGACGTGGCTCCCCTGGCTCGCACGCTGGGCAGTCGGTCGAGGGGCAGGGACGAGGGCGCTGCCTCGCGATGGGCGCCCGTATCCTGGCTGGCGCGTCCGCCGCTGCCGCAAGCCGGGTGAGCAGCCCATGCCATGCCTGCTGGGGGTTGCCTGGGCGTCCCACCCATGCCCAGGATCCGTGCGATGCGGCCCCCCTTTCTCACTCGCTGGGCACTACGTCGAGGGACAGGGACGTGGGGGCTGGCTCGCGATGGGCGCCTGCGGCCTGGCTGGCTCGCGATGGTCGCCCGCGGCCTGGCTGGCGCGCCCACCGCTGCCGCACGCTGGGCGATCAGCCCATGCCGTGCCTGCTGTCAGCTGCCTTGGCATGCCACCCATGCCCAGGGTCCGTGCGACGCGGCACCCCTGGCTCGCTCGCTGGGCAGACAATCAAGGGGCAGAGACAAGGGGGCTGGCTCGCGCTGGGAGCCCATGGCCTGGCTGGCGCGTCCACCGCTGCCGCACGCTGGGCAAGAAGCCCAAGCCGTGCCTGCTGTCGGCTTCCTGGGCGTGCCACCCGTGCCCAAGGTCCGTGCGACACAACACCCCTGGCTCACTCGCTGAGCAGACAGTCGAGGGGCAGGGAAACGGGAGCTGGCTAGCGATGGGCACCCGCGGCCATGCTGGTGCGTCCACCGCTGCTGCACGCTGGGCGTGCAGTGCATGCCGTGCCTGCTGGGGGCTGCCTGGGTGTGCCACCCATGCCCAGGGTCCGTGCGATGCAGTCTCGCTGGTTCACTCGCTGAGCACTTAGTCGAGGGACAGGGACGTGGGAGCTGGCTCGTGATGGGCGTCCGCGGCCTGGCTGGCGCGTCCGCCGCTGCTGCACGATGCGTGAGCAGCCCATGCCGTGCCTGCTGGGGGCTGCCTGGGCATGCCACCAGTGCCCAGGGTCTGTGCTACGTGGCCGTCCTGGCACTCTCGCTGGGCACTTAGTCGAGGGACAGTGACGTGGGGGCTGGCTCGCGATGGGCGCCCGCAGCCTGGCTGGTGCGTCCTCCGCTGCCGCACGCTGGGCGAGCAGCCCATGCCGAGCCTGCTGGGGGCTGCCTGGGAGTGCAACCCATTCCCAGGGTCCGTGCGACGTGGCCCCCCTGCCTCGCTCTCTGTGCACTACGTCGAGGGACAGGGGCGTGGGAGCTGGCTTGCGATGGGCGCCCGCGGCCTGGCTGGCGCGCCCACCGCTGCCGCACGCTGGGCGAGCAGCCCATGCCGTGCCTGCTGCCGGCTGCCTGGGCGTGCCACCCATGCCCAGGGTCTGTGCGATGCGGCACCCCTGGCTATCTCGCTCGGCAGACAGTCGAGTGGCAGGACGAGGGGGCTGGCTCGCGATGGGCGCCCGTGGCCTGGCTGGCGCGTCCACCGCTGCCACATGCTGGGCAAGCAGCCCAAGCCGTGCCTGCTGGGGGCTGCCTGGGCATGCCACCCGTACCTAGGGTCTGTGCGATGCGGCCCCCCAGGCTCGCTTGCTGGGCACTACGTCGAGGGACTGGGACGTGGGGGCTGGCTCACGATGGGCGCCCGCCGCCTGGCTGGCGCGCCCACCGCTGCCGCACGCTGGGCAAGCAGCCCATGCCGTGCCTGCTGGGGGCCACCTGGGCGTGCCAGCCGTGCCCAGGGTCCATGCAACATGGCGCCCCTGGCTCACTCGTTGGATACAACGTCGAAGGACAGGCAAGAGGGGGCTGGCTCGCGATGGGCGCCCGCGGCCTGGCTGGCGCGTCCTCCGCTGCCGCACACTGGGCGAGCAGCCCATGCCGTACCTGCTGGGGGCTGCCTGGGCATCACACCCGTTCCCAGGGTCCGTGCAATGTGGCCCCCCTGGCTCCCTCTCTGTGCATTACGTCGAGGGACAGGGACGTGGGGCTGGCTCGAGATGGGCGCCTGCGGCCTGGCTGGCGCAGCAACAGCTGCCGCTCGCTGGGCGAGCAGTCCATGCCGTGCCTGCTGGGGGCCACCTGGGCGTGCCACCCGTGCGACGCGGCCCCCCTGGCTCGCTCGCTGGATACTTAGTCAAGGGACAGGGACGTGGGGGCTGGCTCGCGATGGGTGCCTGGGGCCTTGCTGGCGCGTCCAGCGCTGCCGCACGCTGGGCGAGCAGCCTATCCCGTGCCTGCTGGGGGCTGGCTGGACATGCCACCCGTACCTGGGGTCCGTGCGATGAGGCCCCCCTGGCTCGCTCGCTGGGCACTTAGTCGAGGGACAGGGACGAGGGGGCTGGCTCGCGATGGGCGCCCGTGGCCTGGCTGGCGCGCCCACCGCTGCCGCATGTCTGACACTTGGCCAATGCCATGCATACTGCGGGCTGCCTGGGCATGCCTCCGGTGCCCAGGGTCTGTGCGACGCAGCTCCCCGGGCTCGTTCGCCGGGCACTTAGTCGAGGGACAGGAACCAGGGGGCTGGCTCGCGATGGGAGCCCTTGGCTTGGCTGGTGCGCCCACCGCTGCCGCAGGCAGGGCACTTGGCCCATGCCATGCCTGCTGGAAGCTGCCTGGGCATGCCTCTCATGCCCAGGGTCCATGCGATGTGGCTCCCCTGGCTCGCTCGCTGGGTACCTAGTCAAGGGACAGGGTCGAGGGGGCTGGCTCGCGATGGGCGCCAGTGGCCTGGCTGGTGCGCCCACCACGGCCGCACGCTGGGCACTTGACCCATTTCGTGCATACTGGGGGCATCCTGTGCATGTCTTCCGTGCCAAGTATCTGTGCGACACGGCTCCCCTGGCTCGCT
>JAJFZO010000408.1:287500-290000 GCA_021397835.1 Moringa oleifera
GGGCTTGCGACGAAGCACTCTGCATGCTCGAAATCCCCAAAATGATTTGACCCTCACGTAGCATGAATCATCGTTAGCTTCGCCGCCCACACCATTGAGCTTGTCTAGCCATATCCCAGCTCATTATCCCATGATTATTCTCGCTTCGTTGCCCACATTTTTCCAACCGATGAGGCCTTGGCAGCAGGGGTGCCCAGGCTGGCCGTGTGGCTCGCTCATTACTAACGCCCGATGATCATGTCGTCGATCGCGCTGCGCAACGAGTCCGCCTAGGCAAGCCTGAGCGTCGGGATCCAACCCCACGTCCGTCGCCTTGAGGGCCTGCGACGAAGCACTCTGCATGCTCGAAATTCCCCCCAACGATTTGGCCCTCGCGTAGCATACATCATCGTTACCTTCGCCGCCCACACCATCGAGCTTGTCTAGCCACATCCCAGCTCATTATCCCACGATTATTCTCGCTTCGTTGCCCACGTTTTTCCCACCGATGAGGCCTTGGCAGCAGGGGTGCCCAGGCTGGCCGTGTGGCTCGCTCTTCGCTAACGGCCGACGATCGTGTCGTCAATCGCGCTGCGCAACGAGTCCGCCTAGGCAAGCCTGAGCGTCAGGATCCAACCCCACGTCCACCACCTCGAGGGCCTGCGATGAAGCACTCCACATGCTCGAAATTTCCCCCAACGATTTGGCCCTCGTGTAGCATGCATCATCGTTAGCTTCGCCGCCCACACTGTCGAGCTTGTGTAGCCACATCCCAGATCATTATCCTTGATTTTTCTCATTTCGTTGCCTATGTTTTTCCCACCAATGAGACCTTGGCAACAGGGGTGTCACGCCTTGCCCAGGCTGGCCGTGTGGCTCGCTCTTCGCTAACGGCCGATGATCGTGACGTCGATCGCATTGCGCAATGAGTCTGCCTAGGCAAGCCTGGGCGTCGGAATCCAGCCCCGCATCCGCCGCCTCGAGGGCCTGCGACGAAGCACTCCGCATGCTCAAAATCCCCCCAGCGATTTTGCCCTCGCGTAGCATGCATCATCGTTAGCTTCGCCGCCCACACCGTCGAGCTTGTGTAGCCACATCCCAGCTCATTATCCCATGATTTTTCTCATTTCGTCGCCCACATTTTTCCCACCGATGAGGCCTTGGCAGCAGGGGTGTCACGCCTTGCACAGGCTGGCAATGTGGCTCGCTCATTGCTAATGGCCGACGATCGTGTTGTCGATCGCGCTGCGCAACGAGTCCGCCAAGGCAAGCCTGGGCGTCGGGATCCAGCCCCGCGTCCGCCGCCTCGAGGGCCTGCGAAGAAGCCCTCCGCATGCTCAAAACCCCCCAGCAATTTGGCCCTCGCGTAGCATGCATCATCGTTAGCTTCGCTGCCCACACCGTTGAATTTGTCTAGCCACATCCCAGCCCATTATCCCACAATTTCTCTCATTTCATTGCCCACGTTTTTCCCACCGATGAGGGCTTGGCAGCAGGGGTGTAACGCCTTGCCCAGGCTGGCCGTGTGGCTCGCTCGTTTCTAACGGCCGATGATCGTGTCGCCGATCGCGCTGCGCAACTAGTTCTCCTAGGCAAGCCTGAGCGTCGAGATCCAACCCCACGTCCGCCGCCTCGAGGGCCTGTGACGAAGCACTCCGCATGCTCGAAATCCCCCCAGCGATTTGGCCCTCGCATGGCATGCATCATCGTTAGCTTCACTGCCCACACCGTCGAGTTTGTCTAGCCACATCCCAGCTCATTATCCCACAATTTCTCTCATTTCATTGCCCAAGCTGGCTGTGTGGCTTGCTCGTTGCTAACGGCCGACGATCATGTCGTCGATCGCGCTGCACAACGAGTCCGCCGAGGCAAGCCTGGGCGTCGGGATCCAGCCCCGCATCCACCGCCTCGAGGGCCTGCGACGAAGCACTCCGCATGCTCAAAATCCCCCAGCAATTTGGCCCTCGCGTAGCATGCATCATCATTAGCTTCGCCGCCCACACCGTCGAGCTTGTGTAGCCATATCCCAGCTCATTATCCCACGATTTTTCTAATTTTATAGCCCACAATTTAGCAGATTTCGTTTCCCATGTTTTCCCCACTCTGTTGGCTACTGATCAGGCGTCCCACACTCTTCGGCCGACGTCGCCGGCCGCCTGCCTACCAGCGGTGGTGGCCACCACAGCCACGCATCACCAGCTGGATGGGCAAGGCAGCAAGCCGCCCTGCCCATGCCATGTGCGCAGGGTTGCCCAAGCCCAGCACCTGCCCACGTGGGATGGGCAGGGGGGGAGGCACGCATGGCCTGTTGGCACCCAGCAAGCTAGGTGACCACCTCCCCCCTAAAGAGTCTTAAATGAAATTTCACTCCTGGCAAGAGGAAACATCAATATATCTGAGCCGTCATAATGGGTCTAAAAAATAATTTACTTGGAATTTTGAGCTGAAATTTTGTACGTGAATGGAGAATAATCATATCTACCACCAGAAAGAATTTCAGAATTTTCTGGGCACTAAATTT
>JAJFZO010000408.1:295000-310000 GCA_021397835.1 Moringa oleifera
CGTCCGCCGCCTCGAGGGCCTACGACGAAGCACTCCGCATGCTCGAAATTCCCCCCAACGATTTGGCCCTCGCGTAGCATGCATCATCGTTAGCCTCGCTGCCCACACCGTTGAGCTTGTGTAGCCACATCCCAGCTCATTATCCCACGATTTTTCTCATTTCGTTGAACCACATTTTTCCTGCCGATGAGGCCTTGGCAGCAGGGGTGTCACGCCTTGCCCAGGCTGGCCGTGTGGCTCGCTCTTTGCTAACGGCCGACGATTGTGTCATCGATCACGCTGTGCAATGAGTCCACCTACGCAAGCCTGGGCGTCGGGATCCAGCCCCGCATCCACCGCCTCGAGGGCCTGCGATGAAGCACTCCGCATGCTCAAAATGCCCCCAGCAATTTGGCCCTCACGTAGCATGCATCATCGTTAGCTTCGCCGCCCACACCGTCGAGTTTGTCTAGCCACATCCCAGCTCACTACCCCACAATTTCTCTCGTTTTGTTGCCCACATTTTTCCCACCGATGAGGCCTTGGCAGCAGGGGTGTCACGCCCTGCCCAGGCTGGCCGTGTGGCTCGCTCGTTGCTAACGGCCGACGATCGTGTCGCCGATCGCGCTGCGCAACAAGTCCGCCTAGGCAAGCCTGAGCGTCGGGATCCAACTCCACATCCGCTGCCTCGAGGGCCTGCGATGAAGCACTCTGCATGCTCGAAATCCCCCCAGCGATTCGGCCCTCGCGTATCATGCATCATCGTTAGCTTCGCCGCCCACACCGTCGAGCTTGTGTAGCCACATCCCAGCTCATTATCCCACGATTTTTCTCATTTCGTTTCCCATAATTTAGTGGATTTTGTTTCCCACATTTTCCCCACTCCGTTGGCTACTGATCGGGCGTCCCACACTCTTTGGCCGACGTCGCCGGCCGCCTGCCTGCCGGCGGTGGTGGCTGCCACAGCCACGCACCACCGGCTGGATGGGCAAGGCAGCAAGCCGCCCTGCCCATGCCATGCGCGTTGGATTGCCCAAGCCCAGCGCCTGCCCACGTGGGATGGGCAGGGGGGAAGGCACGCATGGCCTGTTGGCACCCAGCAAGCTAGGTGACGACCTCCCCCCTAAAGAGTCTTAAATGAAATTTCACTCCCGGCAGGAGGAAACATCAATATGTCTGAGCCGTCATAATGGGTCTAAAAAATTATTTACTTGGAATTTTGAGCTGAAATTTTGTACATAAATGGAGAATAATCATATCTACAAACAGGAAAAATTTCATAATTTTCAGGGCAATAAATTTTTTTTAATGAATTTTCTACAGTCGAATATTGAAAAAATCATCAAAAATAGCCCGTGAGTTGAAATGATCCCAAACTTCAGGGGCAGACTCCTCAGGAATTACACGAATTATTTGAGTCATTTTGGGACCAATTCCATGATCAAAAGATGGTCAATTCACAACAATTTCGCAACTGGGCATTGCGGCCAGCAGGCTGGGGCAGCCGAGCCTCTGCCTGGCCCTTGGTGCATGCTGGCTGCCCTGTCCAGCGCACCTCCAGCCACCCCATGGCAGCCCTCAGGGTCCACCGGAGCCAGGGGCCACGGCCAAGGCCAGCTTGCCCATGAAATCAACGCCCACAGCATGTGCTGAGCCTCACAGCAAGCTCGCGGCTGGCTTGCGTGGGGTGCCCCTGGCAAGGCTGGCGCCGTGCCTTCTGGCGACAGCTGTGGCACCCCTGGCTCGCACACTGGGCAGTCAGTCGAGGGGCAGGGACGAGGGGGCTGGCTTGCGATGGGTGCCCGTGGCCTTGCTGGCGCACCCACCGCTGCCGCACTCTGGGCGAGCAGCCCATGACGTGCCTGCTGGGGGCTGCCTGGGCGCGCCACCCGTGCCCAGGGTCCGTGTGATGCGGCAATCCTGGCTCACATGCTGGGCAGTCAGTCGAGGGGCAGGGATGATGGGGCTGGCTCGCGATGGGAGCCAGTGGCCTGGCTGGCGCGCCCACCGCTGCCGCACGCTGGACGAGCAGCCCATGCCGTGCCTGCTGGGGGCTGCCTGGGAATGCCACCCGTGCCCAGGGTCCATGTGATGCGGCAATCCTGGCTCACACGCTGGGCAGTCAGTCGAGGGGCAGGGACGAGGGGGCTGGCTCACGATGGGCGCCAGTGGCCTGGCTGGCGCGCCCACCGCTGCTGCACGCTGGACGAGCAGCCCATGCCGTGCCTGCTGGGGCCTGCCTGGGCATCCCACCCATGACCAGGGTCCGTGTGATGCAGCAATCCTGGCTCGCACGCTGGGCAGTCAGTCGAGGGGCAGGGACGAGGGGGTTGGCTCGCGATGGGCGCCCGTGGCCTGGCTGGCGCCCCCACCGCTGCCGCACCCTGGGCGAGCAGCCCATGCCGTGCCTGCTGGGGGCTGCCTGGGCGTTCCACCCGTGCCCAGGGTTTGTACGATGCGGCAATCCTGGCTCATACACTGGGCAGTCAGTCGAGGGGCAGGGACGAGGGGCTGGCTTGCGATGGGCACCCGTGGCCTGGCTGGCGCGCCCACCGCTGCCGCACGCTGGGCGAGCAGCCCAAGCCGTACCTGCTGGGGGCTGCCTGGGCGTGCCACCTGTTCCAGGGTCCTTGCGACATGGCCCCCCTGGCTCTCTCGCTGGGCACTACGTCGAGGGACAGGAACGTGGGGGCTTGCTCGCGATGGGCGCCCGCGGCCTGGCTGGCGCGCCCACCGCTGCGGCACACTGGGCGAGCAGCCCATGCCGTGCCTGCTGGGTGCTGCCTGGGCGTGCCACCAGTGCCCAGGGTCCGTGCGACACGGCCACCCTGGCTCGCTCTCTGGGCACTTAGCCGAGGGACAGGAACGTGGGGGCTGGCTTGCGATGGGCGCCCGCGGCCTGGCTGGCGCGCCCACCGCTGCCGCACGCTGGGCCAGCAGCCCATGCCGTGCCTGCTGGGGGCTGCCTTGGTGTGCCACCCATGCCCAGCGTCCGTGCGACGCGGCCCACCTGGCTCGCTCGCTGGGCACTACGTGAAGGGACAGGGACGTGGGGGCTGGCTCGCGATGGGCGCCCGCGAACTGGCTGGCATGCTCACCACTGCCGCACGCTGGGGGAGTAGCCCACGCCATGCATGCTGGGGGTTGCCTGGGCGTGCCACCCGTGCCCAGGGTCCATGCTACGCGGCTGTCCTGGCACGCTCGCTGGGCACTTTGTCGAGGGACAGGGACGTGGGGGCTGGCTCGCGATGGGCGCCCGTGGACTGGCTGGTGGGCTCACCGCTACCGCACGCTGCGCGAGCAGCCCATGCCGTGCCTGCTGGGGGCTGCCTGGGCATGCCTCCCATGCCCAGTGTCCGTGTGACGGGCCCGCCTGGCTCACTCGCTGGGCACTTAGTCAAGGGACAGGGACGTGGGGGCTGGCTCGCGATGGGCGCCCGCGGCCTGGCTGGCGCACCAACTGCTGCCACACGCTGGGCGAGCAGCCCATGCCATGCCTGCTGAGGACTGCCTGGGCTTGCCACCTGTGTCAAGGGTCCATGCGACGTGGCCCCCCTGGCTCGCTCGCTGGGCACTTAGTCGAGGGACAGGGACGTGGGGGCTGTCTCGCGATGGGCGCCCGCAGCCTGGCTGGCGCGCCCACCGCTGCTGCACGCTGGGTGAGCAGTCCATGCCTTGCCTACTGACGGCTGCCTGGGCAAGCAACACATTCCCAGGGACTGTGCGATGTGGCACCGCTGGCTGGCACGCTGGGCAGTTAGTCGAGGGGCAGGGACGAGGGGGCTGGCTCGCGATGGGCACCCGCGGCTTGGCTGGCGAGCCCACCGCTGCCGCACGCTGGGGGAGCAGCCCATGCCGACCCTGCTGGGGGCAGCCTGGGCGTGCCACCCGTGCCCAGGGTCCATGCGATGAGGCCCCCCTGGATCGCTCGCTGGGCACTTAGTCGAGGGACAGAGACGTAGGGGCTGGCTCGCGATGGGCACCCACGGCCTGGCTGGCGAGCCCACCGCTGCGGCACGCTGGCCGAGCAGCCCAAGCCATGCCTGCTGGGGGCTGCCTGGGCCTGCCACCCATGCCCAGGGTCCATGCAATGCGGCACCCCTGGCTCGGACGCTGGGCACTACGTCGAGGGACGGGGACGTGGGGGCTTGCTCGCGATGGGCGCCCGCGGCCTGGCTGGCACGCCCACCACTGCCGCACGCTGGGCGAGCAGCCCATGCCGTGCCTGGTGGGTGCTGCCTGGGCGTGCCACCAGTGCCCAGGGTCCATGCGACACGGCCACCCTGGCTCGCTCTCTGGGCACTTAGTCGAGGGACAGGAACGTGGGGGCTGGCTTGCGATGGGCGCCCGCGGCCTGGCTGGCGCGCCCACCGCTGCCGCATGCTGGGCCAACAGCCCATGCCGTGCCTGCTGGGGGCTGCCTTGGTGTGCCACCCATGCCCAGCGTCCATGCGACGCGGCCCACCTGGCTCGCTCGCTGGGAACTACGTGAAGGGACAGGGACGTGGGGGCTGGCTCGCGATGGGCGCCCGCGAACTGGCTGGCATGCTCACCACTGCCGCACGCTGGGCGAGCAGCCCATGCCATGCATGCTGGGGGCTGCCTGGGCGTGCCACCCATGCCCAGGGTCCATGCTACGTGGCCATCCTGGCACGCTCGCTGGGCACTTTGTCGAGGGACAGGGAAGTGGGCGCTGGCTGGTGCGCTCACCGCTACCGCACGCTGCGCGAGCAGCCCATGCCGTGCCTGCTGGGGGCTGCCTGGGCGTGCCTCCCATGCCCAGCGTCCGTGTGACGCGGCCCACCTGGCTCACTCGCTGGGCACTTAGTCAAGGGACAGGGACGTGGGGGCTGGCCCGCGATGGGCGCCCGCGGCCTGGCTGGCGCGCCAACTGCTGCCACACGCTGGGCGAGCAGCCCATGCCATGCCTGCTGAGGACTGCCTGGGTGTGCCAGCTGTGTCCAGGGTCCGTGCGACGTGGCCCCCCTGGCTCGCTTGCTGGGCACTTAGTCGAGGGACAGGGACGTGGGGGCTGTCTCACGATGGGTGCCCGCGGCCTGGCTGGCGCACCCACCGCTGCTGCACGCTGGGTGAGCAGTCCATGCCTTGCCTGCTGACGGCTGCCTGGGCGAGCAACACATTCCCAGGGACTGTGCGATGTGGCACCGCTGGCTCGCACACTGGGCAGTTAGTCGAGGGGCAGGGACGAGGGGGCTGGCTCGCGATGGGCGCCCGCGGCCTGGCTGGCGTGCACACCGCTGCCGCACGCTGGTCGAGCACCCCATGCCGTGCCTGCTGGGGGCTGTCTGGGCATGCCACCTGTGCCCAGGGTCCGTGCAACGCAGCCCCCCTGGGTCGCTCGCTGGGCACTACGTCGAGGGACAGGGACATGGGGCGTTTCTCGCGACGGGCGCCCACGGCCTGGCTGGCGCGCCCACCGCTGCCATACGCTGGGCGAGCAGCCCATGCCGTTCCTGCTGGGGGCTGCCTGGGCGTGCCACCCATGCCCAGTGTCCGTGCGACGCGGCCCGCCTGGCTCGCTCGCTGGGCACTTAGTCGAGGGACAGGGACGTGGGGGCTGTCTCGCGATGGGCGCCCGCGGCCTGGCTGGCGCGCCCACCGCTGCTGCACGCAGGGTGAGCAGTCCATGCCTTGCCTGCTGGCGGCTGCCTGGGCGAGCAACACATTCCCAGGGACAGTGCGACGTGGCACCGCTGGCTCGCACGCTGGGCAGTTAGTCGAGGGGCAGAGACGAGGGGGCTGGCTCGCGATGGGCGCCCGCGGCCCGGCTGGCGCGCAGACCGCTGCCGCACGCTGGGAGAGCACCCCATGCCGTTCCTGCTGGGGGCTGCCTGGGCAGGCCACCTGTGCCCAGGGTCCGTGTGACACAGTCCCCCTGGCTCGTTCGCTGGGCACTATGTCGAGGGACAGGGACATAGGGCCTTGCTCGCGATGGGCGCCCGCGGCCTGGCTGGCGCGCCCACCTCTGCCGCACGCTGGGCGGGCAGCCCATGCCGTGCCTGCTGGGGGCCGCCTGGGCATGCCACCCATGGCCAGCATCCGTGCGACATGGCCCACCTGGCTCGCTCGCAGGGCACTTAGTCGAGGGACAGGGACGTCGGGGCTGGCTCGCGATGGGCGCCCGCGGCCTGGCTGGCGCGCCAACTGCTGCCGCACGCTGGGCGAGCAGCCCATGCCATGCCTGTGGAGGATTGCCTGGGCGTGCAACCCGTGTGCAGGGTCCATGCGACGCGGCCCCCCTGGCTCGCTCGCTGGGCACTTAGTCGAGGGGCAGGGACGTGGGGGCTGTCTCGCGATGGGCGCCCGCGGCCTGGCTGGCGCGCCCACCTCTGCTGCACGCTGGGTGAGCACTCCATGCCTTGCCTGCTGAAAGGCTGCCTGGGCGAGCCACACGTTCCCAGGGTCCGTGCGACGCGGCACCCCTGGCTCGCACGCGTGGCAGTTAGTCGAGGGGCAGCGACGAGGGGGCTGGCTCGCGATGGGCTCCCGCGGTCTGGCTGGCGCGCCCACCGCTGCCGCATGCTGGGCGAGCACCCCATGCCGTGCCTGCTGGGGGCTGCCTGGGCATGCCACCTGTGCCCAAGGCCCATGCGACGCAGCCCCCCTGGCTCGCTCGCTGGGCACTACGTCGAGGGACAGGGACATGGGGCCTTGCTCGCGACGGGCGCCCGCGGCCTGGCTGGCGCGCCCACCGCTGCCGCACGCCGAGCGAGCAGCCCATGCCGTACCTGCTGGGGGCTGCCTGGGCGTGCCACCGGTGCCCAGGATCCTTGCGACGTGGCACCCCTGGCTCGCTCGCTGGGCAGTCAGCCGAGCGGCAGGGAGGAGGGGGCCAGCTCGCGATAGGCTCCCGCGGCCTGGCTGGGGCGCCCACCGCTGCCGCACGCTGGGCGAGAAACCCATGCCGTTCCTGCTGGGGGCTTCCTGGGCGTGCCACCCATACCAAGGGTCCATGCGACGTGGCTCCCCTGGCTCGCAAGCTGGGCCGTATGTCGTGGGGCAGGGACGAGGGAGCTGGCTCGTGATGGGCGCCCGCGGCCTGGCTGGCGCGCCCACCGCTGCCGCACGCTGGGCGAGAAACCCATGCCGATCCTGCTGGGGGCTTCCTGGGTGTGCCACCCATACCAAGGGTCCATGCGACGCGGCTCCCCTGGCTCGCAAGCTGGGCCGTATGTCGAGGGACAGGGACGTGGGGGCTGTCTCGCGATGGGCGCCCGCGGCCTGGCTGGCGCGCCCACCGCTGCTGCACGCTGGGTGAGCTGTCCATGCCTTGCCTGCTGACGGCTGCCTGGGCGAGCAACACATTCCCAGGGACTGTGCGATGTGGCACCGCTGGCTCGCACGCTGGGCAGTTAGACGAGGGGCAGGGACGAGGGGGCTGGCTCGCGATGGGCGCCCGCGGCCTGGCTGGCGTGCACACCGCTGCCGCACGCTGGCCGAGCACCCCATGCCGTGCCTGCTGGGGGCTGCCTGGGCATGCCACCTGTGCCCAGGGTCCATGCAACGCAGCCCCCCTGGGTCGCTCGCTGGGCACTACGTCGAGGGACAGGGACATGGGGCGTTTCTCACGACGGGCGCCCACGGCCTGGCTGGCGCGCCCACTGCTGCCGTACGCTGGGCGAGCAGCCCATGCCGTTCCTGCTGGGGGCTGCCTGGGCGTGCCACCCATGCCCAGTGTCCGTGCGACGCGGCCCGCCTGGCTCGCTCGCTGGGCACTTAGTCGAGGGACAGGGACGTGGGGGCTGGCTCGCGGTGGGCGCCCGCGGCCTGGCTGGTGCGCCAACTGCTGCCGCACGCTGGGTGAGCAGCCCATGCCATGCCTGCTGAGGACTGCCTGGGCGTGCAACCCGTGTGCAGGGTCCGTGCGACGCGGCCCCCCTGGCTCGCTCGCTGGGCACTTAGTCGAGGGGCAGGGACGTGGGGGCTGTCTCGTGATGGGCGCCCACGGCCTGGCTGGTGCGCCCACCGCTGCTGCACGCTGGGTGAGCACTCCATGCCTTGCCTGCTGAAAGGCTGCCTGGGCGAGCCACACATTCCCAGGGTCCGTGCGACACGGCACCCTGGCTCGCACGCTGGGCAGTTAATCGAGGGGCAGCGACGAGGGGGCTGGCTCGCGATGGGCTCCCGCGGTCTGGCTGGCGCGCCCACTGCTGCCGCATGCTGGGCTAGCACCCCATGCCGTACCTGCTGGGGGCTGCCTGGGCATGCCACCTGTGCCCAAGGCCCATGCAACGCAGCCCCCCTGTTTCGCTCGCTGGGCACTACGTCGAGGGACAGGGACATGGGGCCTTGCTCACGACGGGCGCCCGCGGCCTGGCTGGCGCGCCCACCGCTGCCGCACGCTGGGCGAGCAGCCCATGCCGTACCTGCTGGGGGCTGCCTGGGCGTGCCACCGGTGCCCAGGATCCTTGCGACGTGGCACCCCTGGCTCGCACGCTGGGCAGTCAGCCGAGCGGCAGGGAGGAGGGGGCCAGCTCGCTATAGGCTCCCGCGGCCTGGCTGGGGCGCCCACTGCTGCCGCACGCTGGGCGAGAAACCCATGCCGTTCCTGCTGGGGGCTTCCTGGGCGTGCCACCCATACCAAGGGTCCATGCAACGCGGCTCCCCTGGCTCACAAGCTGGGCCGTATGTTGAGGGGCAGGGACGAGGGAGCTGGCTCGCGATGGGCGCCCGCGGCCTGGCTGGCGCGCCCACCGCTGCCGCACGCTGGGCGAGTACCCCATGCCATGCCTGCTGGGCGCTGCCTGGGCATGCCACCTGTGCCCAGGGTCTGTGCGACACAGCCCCCCTGGCTCGCTCGCTGGGCACTACGTCGAGGGACAGGGACATGGGGCCTTGCTCGCGACGGGCGCCCGCGGCCTGGCTGGCACGCCCACCGCTGCCACACGCTGGGCGAGCAGCCCATGCCGTGCCTGCTGGGGGCTGCCTTGGCGTGCCACCGGTGCCCAGGGTCCTCCCAACGCAGCCCCTCTGGCTCGCTCGCTGGGCACTTAGTCGAGGGAGAGGAACGTGGGGCCTGGCTCGCGATGGGCGACCGCGGCCTTGCTGGCACGCCCACCGCTGCCGCACGCTGGGTGAGCAGCCCATGCCATGCCTGCTGGGGGCTGCCAGAGCATGCCACCTGAGCCCAGGGTCCGTGCGACGCAGCACCCCTGGCTGGCACGCTGGGCAGTCAGTCAAGCAGCAGGGACGAGGGGGCCGGCTCGCGATAGGCTCCCGCGGCCTGGCTGGGGCGCCCACCGCTGCCGCACGCTGGGCGAGAAGCCCATGCCGTGCCTGCTGGGGGCTTCCTGGGCGTGCCACCCATGCCAAGGGTCCGTGCGACATGGCTCCCCTGGCTCGCAAGCTGGGCCGTATGTCGAGGGGCAGGGACGAGGGGGCTGGCTCGCAATGGGGACCCTCGGCCTGGCTGGCGCGCCCACCGCTGCCACACTCTGGGCATGCAGCCCATGCCGTGCCTGCTGTGGGCTGCCTGGGCATGCCACCAATGTCCAGGGTCCATGCATCGCAGCCCCCCAAGCTCACTCGCTGGGCACTTAGTCGAGGGAAAGGGACGTGGGGGCTGGCTCTCGTTGAGCGCCTGCGGCCTTGCTATCGCGCCCACCGCTGCCTCACGCAGGGCGAGCAGCCCATGCAGTGACTGCTGGGGGCTGCCTGGGCGTGCCACCCATGCCCAGGTTCCATGCGATGCGCCACCCCTGCCTCGCACGCTGGGCACTACGTCGAGGAATAGGGACAAGGGGGCTAGTTCGCAATGGGCGCCCGCGGCCTGTCTGGCGCGCCCATCGCTGCCGCATGCTGGGCGAGCAGCCCATGCCGTTCCTGCTGGGGGTTGCCTGGGCGTGCCACAAGTGCCCAGGGTCTGTACGACGCAGCCCCCCTGGCTCGCTCGCTGGGCAGTCGGTCGAGGGACAGGGACGTGGGGGCTGGCTCGCGATGGGCACCCGCGGCCTGGCTGGCGCACCCACGGCTGCCGCACGCTGGGCAAGCAGCCCATGCCGTGCCTGCTGGGGACTGCCTGGGCATGCCACCCATTCCCAGGGTCCGTGCGATGCGGCACCCCTTGCTCGTACGCTGGGCAGTCAGTCGAGTGGCAGGGACGAGGGGGCAGGCTCGCGATGGGCCCCGCGGCTTGGCTGGCGCGCCCACCGCTGCCACACGCTGGGCGAGCAGCCCATGCCGAGCCTGCTGGGGGAAGCCTGGGCGTGCCACCCGTGCCCAGGGTCCATGCGACCAGGCCCCCCTGGATCGCTCACTGGGCACTTAGTCGAGGGACAGAGACGTGGGGGCTGGCTCGCGATGGGCGCCCACGGCCTGGCTGGCGCGTCCACCGCTGCAGCACGGTGGGCGAGAAGCCCATTCCGTGCCTGCTGGGGGCTTCCTGGGTGTGCCACCCATGCCAAGGGTCCATGCGACACGGCTCCCCTGGCTCGCAAGCTGGGCCGTATGTCGAGGGGCAGGGACGAGGGGGCTGGCTCGCGATGGGGACCCTCGGCCTGGCTGGCGCGCCCACCGCTGCCACACTCTGGGCATGCAGCCCTTGCCGTGCCTGCTTGGGGCTGCCTGGGCGTGCCACCAATGTCCAGGGTCCATGCATCGCAGCCCCCCAAGCTCACTCGCTGGGCACTTAGTCGAGGGAAAGGGATGTGGGGGCTGGCTCGCGTTGGGCGCCTGCAGCCGGGCTAGCGCAACCACCGCTGCCGCACGCTGGGCGAGCAGCCCATGCCGTGACTGCTGGGGGCTGCCTGGGCGTGCCACCCGTGCCAAGGGTCCATGCGATGCGGCACCCCTGGCTCGCACACTGGGCACTACGTCGAGGAACAGGGACGTGGGGGCTAGTTCGCGAAGGGCACCAGCGGCCTGTCTGGCGCGCCCACCACTGCCGCACGCTGGGCGAGCAGCCCATGCCCTTCCTGCTGGGGGTTGCCTGGGCGTGCCACCAGTGCCAAGGGTCCGTACGACGCGGCCCCCCTGCCTCGCTCGCTGGGCAGTCGGTCGAGAGACAGGGATGTGGGGGCTGGCTCGCGATCGGCGCCTGCGGCCTGGCTGGCGCGCCCACCGCTGCCGCACGCTGGGCGTGCAGCCCATGCCGTGCCTGCTGGGGACTGCCTGGGCATGCCACCCGTGCCCAGGGTCCATGCGACATGGCACCCCTGGCTCGTACGCTGGGCAGTCATTCGAGTGGCAGGGACGAGGGGGCTGGCTCGCGATGGGCGCCCGCGGCTTGGCTGGCGAGCCCACCGCTGCCGCACGCTGGGGGAGCAGCCCATGCCGACCCTGCTGGGGGCAGCCTGGGCGTGCCACCCGTGCCCAGGGTCCATGCGATGAGGCCCCCCTGGATCGCTCGCTGGGCACTTAGTCGAGGGACAGAGACGTGGGGGCTGGCTCGCGATGGGCACCCACGGCCTGGCTGGCGCGCCCACCGCTGCCGCACGCTGGCCGAGCAGCCCAAGCCGTGCCTGCTGGGGGCTGCCTGGGCCTGCCACCCGTGCCCAGGGTCCATGCAATGCGGCACCCCTGGCTCGGACGCTGGGCACTACGTCGAGGGACGGGGACGTGGGGGCTGGCTCGTGGTGGGCGCCCGCGGCTTGGCTGGCGAGCCCACCGCTGCCGCACGCTGGGGGAGCAGCCCATGCCGAGCCTTCTGGGCACAGCCTGGGCGTGCCTCCCGTGACCAGGGTCTGTGCGACATGGCCCACCTGGCTCGCTCGCTGGGCACTTAGTCGAGGGACAGGTACGTGGGGGCTGGCTCGCAATGGGCGCCCGCGGCGTGGCTGGCGTGCCCACCGCTGCAGCACGCTGGGCAAGCAGCCTATGCCGTGCCTGCTGGGAGCTTCCTGGGTGTGCCATTCATGCCCAGGGTCCGTGCGATGCGAAACCCCTGGCTCGCACGCTGGGCACTATGTTGACGGACAGGGACGTGGGGGCTGGCTCACGATTGGCGCCCGCGGCCTGGCTGGCGAGCCCACCGCTGCTGCAAGCTGGGTGAGCAGCCCATGCCGTGCCTGCTGGGCACAGCCTGGGCGTGCCTCCCATGACCAGGGACCGTGCGACATGGCCCCCTTGGCTCGCTCGCTGGGCAGTTAGTCGAGGAACAGGGACGTGTGGGCTGGCTCGCGATTGGCGCCCGCGGCCTGGCTGGCGCGCCCACCGCTGCTGCAAGCTGGGTGAGAAGCCCAGGCCATGCCTGCTGGGGGTTGCCTGGGCGTGCCACCCGTGCCCAGGGTCCATGCGACGCGGCCCCCCTGTCTCACTCGCTGGGCAGTCGGTCGAGGGAAAGGGACGTGGGGGCTGGCTCGCGATGGGCGCCCGCGGCCTGGCTGGCGCACCCACCGCTGCCGCACGCTGGGCGAGTAGCCCATGCCGTGATGGCTGGGGGCTGCCTAATGGCATGCCACCCGTGCCCAGGGTCCATGCGACATGGCTCCCCTGGCTCGCTCGCTGGGCACAAAGTCGAGGGACAGGGACGAGGGGGCTGGCTCGCGATGGGCGCCCGTGGCCTGGCTGGCGCGCCCTCCTTTGCCGCACGCTGGGCAGTTGGCCCATAACGTGCCTGCTGGGGGCATCCTGGGCATGCCACCCAAGCCCAGGGTCCATACGACCCGGCACCTCTGGCTCGCTCGCTTGGAACTAAGTCGAGGGACAGTGACAAGGGGGCTGGCTCGCGATGGGCGCCCGTGGCCTGGCTGGCGCGCCCACCTCTACCGCACACTGGGCAATTGGCCCATGCCGTGCCTGCTGGGGGATGCTGGGGCATGCCTCCCATGCCCAGGGTCTGTGCGGTGCGGCTCCCCTGGCTCGCAATGGTGGGCACTTAGTCGAGGGACAGGAACGATGGGGCTGGCTCGCGACAGGAGCCCGTGGCCTGGCTGGTGCGCCCACCGTTGCCGCGCACTGGGCCAGCAGCCCATGCCGCGCCTGCTGGGGCTTCCTTGGCATGCCACCAGTGCCCAAGGTCCGTGCAACACGGCCCCTCTGGCTCGCTCGCTGGGCACTTCGTCGAGAGACAGGGACGTGGGGGCTGGCCCGCGATGGGGGCCCGAGGCCTGGCTGGCGTGCCCACCGCTGCCGTACAATGGGCGAGTAGCCCATGCCGTGCCTGCTGGGGGCTGCCGGGACATGCCACCCATTCACAGGGACCGTGCAACGCTGCCCCCCATGCTTGCTCGCTGGGCACAACGTCGAGGGACAGGGACGTAGGGGCTGGCTCGCGATGGGCGCTCGCGACCCTGCTGGCGCGCCCACCGCTGCTGCACGCTGGGCGAGCAGGCAATGCCGTGCCTGCTGGGAGCTGCCTGGGCATGCTACCCGTGCCCAGGGTCCTTGCGACGCGGCACCCCTTGCTCGCACGCTGGGCAGTCAGTCGAGGGGCAGGGATGAGGGGGCTGACTCGCGATGGGCGCCCGCGGCCTGGCTGGCCCGCCCACCGCTGCCGCACGCTGGGCGAGAAGCCCATGCCGTGCCTGCTGGGGGCTGCCTGGGCGTGCACCCATGCCTAGGGTCCATGCGACGCGGGCCCCCTGGCTCGCTCGCTGGGCACTACGTCGAGGGACAGGGACGTGGGGGCTGGCTCGCGATGGGAGCCCGCGGCCTGGCTGGCGCGCCCACCGCTGCCGCATGCTCGTTGAGCAGCCCATGCCGTGCCTGCTGGGGGCTTCCTGGATGTGCCATCCATTCCCAGGATCCGTGCGACGCGGCCCCGCTGGCTTGCTCGCTGGGCACTAGGTCGAGGGACAGGGACGTGGGGGTTGGCTCGCAATGGGTGCCCGCGGCCTTGCTGTTGCGCCCACCGCTGCTGCACGCTGGGCGAGCAGCCAATGCCGTGCCTGCTGGGGGCTTCCTGGGCATGCTATCCATGCCCAGCATCCATGCGACGTGGCACCCCTTGCTCGCACGCTGGGCAGTCAGTCAAGGGGCAGGGACGAGAGGGCTTGCTCGCGATGGGCACCCGCGGCTTGGGTGGCGCGCCCACCGCTCCCGCACTCTGGGCGAGGAGCCCATGCCGATCCTGCTGGGGGTGGCCTGGGTGGGCCACGTATGCCCAGGGTCCGTGCGACCCGGCACCCCTTGCTCGCACGCTGGGCAGTCAGTCGAGGGGCAGGGACGAGGGGGCTGGCTCGCGATGGGCACCCGCGGCTTGGCTGGCGCGCCCACCGCTCCCACACGCTGGGCGAGCAGCCCGTGCCGATCCTGCTGGGGGCAGCCTGGGTGGGGCACCTATGCCCAGGGTCCGTGCGACGCGGCCCCCCTGGCTCGCTCGCTGGGCACTTCGTCGAGGGATAGGGACGTGGGTGCTGGCTCGTGATGGGCGCCCGCAGCCTGGCTGGCGCGCCTACCGCTGCTGCACGCTGGGCGAGCAACCCATGCCGTGCCTGCTGGGGACTGCCTGGGCGTGCCACCTGTGCCCAGGGTCCATGCCACGCGGCACCCCGGGCTCGCTCGCTGGGCACTACGTCGAGGGACAGGGACGTGGGGGCTGGCTCGCGATGGGAGCCCACGGCCTGGCTGGCCCGCCCACCGCTGCCGCACGCTCGGCGAGCAACCCATGCTGTGCCAGCTGGGGGCTGCCTGGACGTGCCACCCGTTCCCAGGGTCCATGCGACGCGGCCCCCCTGGCTTGCTCGCTGGGCACTACGTCGAGGGACTGGAACGTGGGGGCTGGCTCGCGATGGGCGCCGGCGGCATGGCTGCCGCACCCACCGCTGCTGCACACTGGGCGAGCAGCCAACGCCGTGCCTGCTGGGGGCTGCCTGGGCATGCTACCCGTGCCCAGCATCCATGCGATGCAGCACCCCTGGCTCGCATGTTGGGCAGTCCGTCGAGGGGCAGGGACGAGGGGGCTGGCTCACAATGGGCGCCTGCGGCTTGGCTGGCGCGGCCACCGCTGTCGCACGCTGGGCACTTGGCCCATGCCGTGCCTGGTGGGGGCTGCCTGGGCATGCCTCCCGTGCCCAGGGTCCGTGCGTCGCGGCTTCCCTGGCTCACTCGCTCGGCACTTAG
>JAJFZO010000408.1:317500-327500 GCA_021397835.1 Moringa oleifera
GCAGGGGTGCCCAGGCTGGCCGTGTGGCTCGCTCATTGCTAACGGCCGACGATCGTGTCGTCGATCGCGCTGCGCAACGAGTCCGCCTAGGCAAGCCTTAGCGTCGAGATCCAACCCCACGTCCGCTGCCTCGAGGGCCTGCGACAAAGCACTCCACATGCTCGAAATTCCCCCCAACGATTTGGCCCTCGCGTAGCATGCATCATCGTTAGCTTTGCCGCCCACACCGTCGAGCTTGTGTAGCCACATCCCAGCTCATTATCCCACGATTTTTCTCATTTTGTTGCCCACGTTTTTCCCACCGATGAGGCCTTGGCTGTAGGGGTGTCACGCCTTGCCCTGGCTGGCCGTGTGGCTCGCTCATTGCTAACGGCCGATGATCGTGTCGTCGATCCCTCTGCGCAACAAGTCTGCCTAGGCAAGCCTGGGCGTCGGGATCCAGCCCCGCATCCGCCACCTCGAGGGCCTGCGACGAAGAACTCCGCATGCTCAAAATCCCCCTAGCGATTTGGCCCGCGCATAGCATGCATCATTGTTAGCTTCGCCGCCCATGCTGTTGAGCTTGTGTAGCCACATCCCAGGTCATTATCCCACGATTTTTCTCATTTTGTTGCCCACATTTTTCCCACCGATGAGGCCTTGTTAGCAGGGGTGTTACACCTTGCCCAGGCTGGCCGTGTGGCTCGCTCATTGCTAACGGCCGACGATCGTGTCATCGATCGCGCTACGCAATGAGTCCGCCTAGGCAAGCCTGGGCGTCGGGATCCAGACCCGCGTCCGGTGCCTCGAGGGCCTGCGACGAAGCATTCTGCATGCTTAAAATCCCCCCAGCGATTTGGCCCTCGCGTAGCATGCATCATCGTTAGCTTCGCCACCCACACCGTCGAGTTTGTCTAGCCACATCCCAGCTCATTATCCCACAATTTCTCTTGCTTCGTTGCCCACGCTTTTCCCACCGATGAGGCCTTGGCAGCAGGGGTGTCACGCCTTGCCCAGGCTGGCCGTGTGGCTCGCTCGTTGCTAACGGCCGACAATTGTGTCGCCGATCGCGCTGCGCAACAAGTCCGCCTAGGCAAGCCTGAGCGTTGGGATCCAACCCCACGTCCACCTCCTAGAGGGCCTGCGACGAAGCACTCCACATGCTCGAAATCCCCCCAGCGATTTGGCCCTCGTGTAGCATGCATCATCGTTAGCTTCGCCGCCCACGCCGTCGAGCTTGTGTAGCCACATTCCAGCTCATTATCCCACGATTTTTCTCATTTCGTTGCCCACAATTTAGAGGATTTCGTTTCCCACGTTTTCCCCACTCCGTTGGCTACTGATCGGGCGTCCCACACTCTTCGGCCGATGTCGTCGGCCGCCTGCCTGCCGGCGGTGGTGGCCGCCATAGCCACGCACCACCGGCTGGATGGGCAAGGCAGCAAGCCGCCCTGCCCATGCCAGGCACACTAGGTTGCCCAAGCCCAGCGCCTGCCCACGTGGGATGGGCAGGGGGGGAGGCACGCATGGCCTGTTGGCACCCAGCAAGCAGGGTGACCACCTCCCCCCTAAAGAGTCTTAAATGAAATTTCACTCCCGGTAGGAGGAAACATCAATATGTCTGAGCCGTCATAATGGGTCTAAAAAATTATGTACTTGCAATTTTAAGCTAAAATTTTGTACATAAATGGAGAATAATCATATCTACCACCAGAAAAAATTTCAGAATTTTCTGGGCATTAAATCTTTTTTAATGAATTTTCTACAGCCGAAAATTGAAAAAATCATCAAAAATAGCCCGTGAGTCGAAATGATCCCAAACTTCAGGGGCAGACTCCTCACGAATTACACGAATTATTTGAGTCATTTCGGGACCAATTCCATGATGAAAAGACTGTCAATTCACAACAATTTCGCAACTGGGCATTGCGGCCAGCAGGCTGTGCCTCTGCCTGGCCCATGGTGCATGCTGGCTGCCCTGTCCAGCACACCTCCAGCCACCCCATGGCAGCCCTAAGGGTCCACCAGAGCCAGGGGCCACGGCTCAGGCCAGCTTGCCCATGAAATCAACGCCCACAGCATGTGCTGAGCCTCACAGCATGCTCGCGGCTGGCTCGCGTGGGGCGCCCCTGGAAAGGCTGGCGCCGTGCCTGCTGGTGACTGCTGTGGCACCCCTGGCTCGCACGCTGGGCAGTCAGTTGAGGGGCAGGGATGAGGGGGCTGGCTCGCGATGGGCACCCATGGCCTGGCTGGCGCGCCCACCGCTGCCGCACGCTGGGCGAGCAGCCCATGCCGTGCCTGCTGGGGGCTGCCTGGGCGTGCCACCCGTGCCCAGGGTCCATGCGACGTGGCTCCCCTGGCTCGCTCGCTGGGCACTTAGTCGAGGGACAGGGACGAGCGGGCTGGCTCGCGAAGGGCGCCCGTGGCCTGGCTGGTGCGCCCACCGTTGCCACACACTGGGCACTTGGCCCATGCCGTGCATACTTGGGGCTGCCTGGGCATGCCTCCCGTGCCCAATGTGTGACGTGGCT
Organism: Moringa oleifera; assembly: GCA_021397835.1. Classification (NCBI taxonomy): domain Eukaryota; kingdom Viridiplantae; phylum Streptophyta; class Magnoliopsida; order Brassicales; family Moringaceae; genus Moringa; species Moringa oleifera. The sequence continues at coordinate 320,011 of JAJFZO010000408.1, forward strand.
CCCCTGGATCGCCCGCTTGGCACTTTTTCCAGGGACAGGGACGAGGGGGCTGGCTCACGATGGGCGCCCGTGGCTTGGCTGGCGCGCCCACCGCTGCTGCACGCTGGGTGAGCAGCCCATGCCGTGCCTGCTGGGGGCTGCCTGGGCGTGCCACCCGTGCCCAGGGTCCGTGCGACGCTGCTCCCCTGGCTCGCTCGCTGGGTACTTAGTCGAGGGACAGGGACGAGGGGGCTGGCTCGCGATGGGCGCCCGTGGCCTGGCTGGTGCGCCCACCGTTGCCACACGCTGGGCACTTGGCCCATGCCGTGCCTGGTGGGGGCGGCTGGGGCATGCCTGCCGTGCCCAGGGTCTGTGCAACACGGCTCCCCTGGCTCGCTCGCTGGGCACTTAGTCGAAGGACAAGGACGAGGGGGCTGGCTCGCCATGGGCGCCTGTGGCCTGGCAGGTAGCGCCGACCGCTGCCGCATGATAGGCACTTGGCCCATGCCGTGCCTGATGGGGGCTGACTGGGCATGCCTCCCATGCCCAGGGTCCGTGCGATGTGGCTCCCCTGGCTCGCTCACTGGGCACTTAATCGAGGGACAGGGACGATGGGGCTGGCTCGAGATGGGCGCCCGCGGCATGGCTGGCGCGCCCACCGCTGCCGCACGCTGGGCGAGCAGCCCATGCCGTGCCTGCTGGGGGCTACCTGGGCGTGCCACACATGCCCAAGGCTTGTAAGACGTGGCCCCCCTGGCTCGCTCGCTGGGCACTTAGTCGAGGGACAGGGACGTGGGGGCTGGCTCGCGATGGGCACCAGCGGTCTGGCAGGCGCGCCCACCACTGCCGCACGCTGGGCAAGCAGCGCATGCCATGCCTGCTGGGGGCTGCCTGGGCGTGCCACCCATGCCCAGGTTCCATGCGACACGGCACCCCTGGCTCACACGCTGGGCAGTCAGTTGAGGGGCAGGGAGGAGGGGGGTGGCTCGCGATGGGCGCCAGCGGCCTGGCTGGCGCGCCCACCGATGCCGCACGCTGGGCGAGCAGCCCATGCCGTGCCTGCTGGGGGCTGCCTGGGTGTGCCACCCATGCCCAGGGTCTGTGTGACGCGGCACCCCTGGCTCGCATGCTGGGCAGTCAGTCGAGGGGCAGGGAGGAGGGGGCTGGCTCGCGATGGGCGCCCGCGGCCCGGCTGGCGCGCCCACCGCTGCCGTACGCTAGGCGAGTAACCCATGGCGTGCCTGCTGGGGGCTTCGTTGGCGTGCCACCCGTGCCCAGGGTCCGTGCGACGCGACACCCCTGGCTCGCACACTGGGCAGTCAGTCGAGGGGCAGGGACAAGGGGTCTTGCTCGTGATGGGCGCCCGTGGCTTGGCTGGCTCGCCCACCACTGCAGCATGCTGGGCGAGCAGCCCATGCCATGCCTGCTGGGGGCAGCCTGTGCGTGCCACCCGTGCCCAGGGTCCGTGCAACGCGGCTCCCCTTGCTCGCTCGCTGGGCACTTAGTCGAGGCACAGGGATGAGGGGGCTGGCTCGCGATGGGCGCCTGTGGCCTGGCTGGTGCGCCGACCGCTGCCGCACGCTAGGCACTTGGCCCATGCCGTGCCTGCTGGGGGCTGCCTGGGCATGCCTCCCATGCCCAGGGTCCATGCGATGCGGCTCCCCTGGCTCGCTTGCTGGGCACTTAGTCGAGGGACAGGGACAAGGGGGCTGGCTCACGATGGGCGCCTGCGGCCTGGCTTGCGCGCCTACCGATGCCACACGCTGGTCACTTAGCTGAGGGACAAGAACGTGGGGGCTAGCTCGTGATGGGCGCCCGCGGCCTGGCTAGCGCGCCCACAGCTGCCGCATGCTGGGGGAGCAGCCCATGCCATGCCTGCTGGGGGCTGCCTGGGCGTGCAACCCGTGCCCAGGGTCCGTGCGACGCGTCCCCCCTGGCTCGCTCGTTGGGCACATAGTCAATGGACAGGAACGTGGGTGCTAGCTCGCGATGGGCGCCCGCGGCCTGGCTCGCGCGCCCACCACTGCTGCACGCTGGGCGAGCAGCCCATGCCGTGCCTGCTGGGGGCTCCCTGGCCGTGCCACACGTTCCCAGGGTCTGTACGATGTGGCCCCCATGGCTCGCTCGCTGGGCACTTAGTCGAGGGACAGGAACGTTTGGGCTAGCTTGCGATGGAAGCCCGCTGCCTGGATTGCGCGGCCACCGCTACCGCACGCTGGGCGAGCAGCCCATGCCGTGCCTGCTTGGGGCTGCCTGGGCTTGCCTCCCATACCCAGGGTCCGTGCGACGCGGCACCCCTGGCTTGAACGCTGGGCATTGAGTCGAGGGGCAGGGACGAGAGGGCTGGCTCGCGATGGGCGCCCGCAGCCTGGCTGGCGCGCTCGCCTCTGCCGCACTCTGGTGGAGCAGCCCATGCCGTGCCTACTGGGGGCTGCCTGGGCATGCCACACGTGCCCAGGGTCTGTGCGACACGGCCCCCCTGGCTCGCTCGCTGGGCACTTAGTCGAGGGACAGGAACGTGGGGGCTTGCTCGCGATGGGCGCCCGCGGCCTGGCTAGCGCGCCCACCGCTGCCGCGCGCTGTGCAAGCAGCCCATGCTGTGCCTGCTGGGGGCTGCCTGGGCATGCCACCCGTGCCAAGGGTCCGTGCGACGCGGCCCCCCTGGCTCGCTCGCTGGGCACATAGTCGAGGGACAAGAACGTGGGGGCTAGCTCGCGAGGGGCACCAGCGGCCTTGCTGGCGCGCCAACCGCTGCCCCACGCTGGGCGAGCAGCCCATGCCGTGCCTTCTGGGGGCTGCCTGGGTGTGCCACCCGCGGCCATGTGTGGCCCCCCTGGCTCGCTCACTGGGCACTTAGTCGAGGGACAGGGACGTGGGGGCCGGCTCACGTTGGGCGCCCGCGGCCTGGCTGGTGCGCCCACCGCTGCAGCACGCTAGGCTAGCAGCCTATGCCGTGCCTGTGGGGGGCTGCCTGGGCCTGCCACCCGTGCCCAGAGTCTGTGCGACACAGCCCCGCTGGCTCGCTCGCTAGGCACTTCGTCGAGGGACAGGAACGTGGGGGCTAGCCCACGATGGGTGCCCGCTGCCTGGCTGGCGCGCCCGCCGCTGCCGCACGCTGGGCGAGCAGCCAATACCGTGCCTGCTGGTGGCTGCCTGGGTGTGCCACCCATGCCCAGGGTCCGTGCAACGCGGCCCCCCTGGCTCACCCGCTGGGCACTACGTCGAGGGGCTGGGACGTGGGGGCTGGCTCGTGATGGGCACCCACGGCCTGGCTGTCGCGCCCACCGCTGACACACGCTAGGCGAGCAGCCCATGCCGTGCCTGCTGAGGGCTGCCCGGGCGTACCACCCGTTCCCAGGGTCTGTGCGACGCGGCACCCCTGGCTCCCACGCTGGGCAGTCAGTCAAGGGGCAGGGACGAGGGGGCTGGCTCGTGATGGGCACCCGCGGCCTGGCTGGCACGCCCACCGCTGCCGCACAATGGGTGAGCAGCCCATGCCGTGCCTGGCGGGGGCTGGCCGGGCGTGCCACCCGTTCCCAGGGTCCGTGCAACGCGACACCCCTGGCTCGCACGCTGGGCTGTCAGTCGAGTGTTAGGGACGAGGGGGCTGGCTCGCGATGGGCGCCCGCTGCCGGGATTGCGCGCCTGCCACTGCCGCACGCTGGGCTACCAACCCATGCCGTGCCTGCTGGGGGCTGCCTGGGCATGCCACACATGCCCAAGGTCTGTGTGACGCTGCACCCTTGGCTCCCACGCTGGGCAGTCAGTCGAGGGGCTGGGACGAGGGGGCTGGCTCGCGATGGGCGCCCGCAGCCTGACTGGCGCGGCCACCACTGCCGCACGCTGGGCGAGCAGCCCATGCCATGCCTGTTGGGGGCTTCCTGGGCCTGCCACCCGTGCCCAGGGTCCATGCGACATGGCATCCCTGGCTCGCACACTGGGCAGTCAGTCGAGGGGCAGGGACGAGGGGGTTGGCTGGCGATGGGCGCCCTCGGCCTGGCTGGCGCGCCCACCGCTGCCGCTCGCTGGGCGAGAAGCCCATGCCGAGCCTGCTTGGTGCTACCTGGGCATTTCAGCCTTGCCCAAGGTCCATGCGACGCGGCCCCCCTGGCTAGCTCGCCGGGCACTTAGTCGAGGGACTGGGACGAGGGGGCTGGCTCGCAACGGGCTCCCGCGGCCGGGATGGTGCACCCACCGCTGCCGCACGCTGGGCGAGCAGCCTAGGCCGTGCCTGTTGGGGGCTGCCCGGGAGTGCCACCTGAGCCCAGGGTCCGTGCGATGCGGCACCCTTGGCTCGCAAGTTGGGCAGTCAGTCGAGGGGCAGGGACGAGGGGGCTGGCTCGCGATGGGTGCCCGCTGCCGGGATTGCGCGCCTGCCGTTGCCGCACGCTGGGCGAGCAGCCCATGCCGTGCCTGCTGGGGGCTGCTTGGGCATGCCACACATGCCCAGGGTCCGTGTGATGGGGCCCCCCTGGCTCGCTCGCTGGGCACTACGTCGAGGGACAGGGACGTGGGGGCTGGCTCGCGATGGGCGCCTGTGGCCTGGCTGGCGTGCCCACCGCTGCTGCACGCTGGGCAAGAAGCCCATGCCGAGCCTGCTGGGTGCTGCCTGGGCGTTCCAGCTGTGCCCAGGGTCCATGCGACGAGGCCTACCTGGCTCGCTAGCTGGGCACTTAGTCGAGGGACTGGGACGTGGGGGCTGGTTAGGGATGTGCGCCCGCGACCTGGCTGGGGCGCCCACCACTGCCGCACGCTGGGCGAGCATCCCATGCCGTGCCTCCTGGGGGCTGCCCGGGCGTGCCACCCGTGCCCAGGGTCCGTGCGATGCGGCACCCCTAGCTCGTACGCTGGGCTGTCAGTCAAGGGGCAGGGACAAGGGGGCTGGCTCGTGATGGGTGCCCGCTGCCGGGATTGCCCGCCTGCCGCTGCCGCACGCTGGGCCAGCAGCCCATGCCGTGCCTGCTGGGGGCTGCTTGGGCATGCCACACATGCCCAGGGTCCGTGTGATGCGGCCCCCCTGGCTCGCTCGCTGGGCACTACGTCGAGGGAGTGGGACGTGGGGGCTGGCTCGCGATGGGCGCCTGTGGCCTGGCTGGCGCGCCCAACGCTGCCACACACTGGCCAAGCAGCCCATACCGTGCCTGCTGGGGACTGCCAGGGTGTGCCACCCGTACCCAAGGTCCGTGCAACACGGCACCCCTGGCTCGCACGCTGGGCAGTCAGTAGAGGGGCAGGGACGAGGTGGCTGACTCGCGATGGGCGCCGGCGGCCTGGCTGGTGCGCCAACCGCTGCCGCACGCTGGGCGAGAAGCCCATGCCGAGCCTGCTGGGTGCTGCCTGGGCGTTCCAGCCGTGCCCAGGGTCCATGCGACGAGGCCCCTCTGGCTCGCTCGCTGGGCACTTAGTCGAGGGACTGGGACGTGGGGGCTGGTTCGGGATGTGCACCCGCGACCTGGCTGGCGGGCCCACCACTGCCGCACACTGGGCGAGCATCCCATGCCGTTCCTCCTGGGGGCTGCCCAGGCGTGCCACCAGTGCCCAGGGTCCGTGCAACACTGCACCCCTGGCTCCTACGCTGGGCAGTCAGTCGAGGGGCAGGGGCGAGGGGGCTGGCTCGCGATGGGCGCCCGTAGCCTGACTGGCGCGCCCACTGCTGCTGCACGCTGGGCGAGCAGCCCATGCCGTGCCTGTTGGGGGCTTCCTGGGCCAGCCACCCCTGCCCAGGGTCCGTGCGACACGGAATCCCTGGCTCGCACGCTGGGCTGTCAGTCGAGGGGCAGGGACGAGGGAGCTGGCTCGCGATGGGTGCCCGCTGCCGGGATTGCGCGCCTGCCGTTGCCGCACGCTGGGTGAGCAGCCCATGCCGTGCCTGCTGGGGGCTGTTTGGGCGTGCCACACATGCCCAGGGTCCATGTGATGCGGCCCCCCTGGCTCGCTCGCTGGGCACTACGTCGAGGGACTGGGACGTGGGGGCTGGCTCGCGATGGGCGCCTGTGGCCTGGCTGGCGCGCCCACCGCTGCCGCACGCTGGCCAAGCAGCCCATGCCGTGCCTGCTGGGGACTGCCAGGGTGTGCCACCCATACCCAATGTGCGTGCGACACGGCACCCCTGCCTCGCACGCTGGGCAGTCAGTAGAGGGGCAGGGACGAGGTGGCTGGCTCGCGATGGGCGCCAGCGGCCTGGCTGGCGCGCCCACCGCTGCCGCACGCTGGGCAAGAAGCACATGCCGAGCCGGCTGGGTGCTGCCTGGGCGTTCCAGCCGTGCCCAGGGTCCATGCGACGAGGCCTACCTGGCTCGCTAGCTGGGCACTTAGTCGAGGGACTGGGACGTGGGGGCTGGTTAGGGATGTGCGCCCGCGACCTGGCTGGCGCGCCCACCACTGCCGCACGCTGGGTGAGCATCCCATGCCATGCCTCCTGGGGGCTGCCCGGGCATGCCACTCGTGCCCAGGGTCCGTGCGACGCAGCACCCCTAGCTCGTACGCTGGGCTGTCAGTCGAGGAGCAGGGACGAGGGGGCTGGCTCGCGATGGGTGCCCGCTGCCAGGATTGCCCGCCTGCTGCTGCCGCACGCTGGGCGAGCTGCCCATGCCATGCCTGCTGGGGGCTGCTTGGGCATGCCACACATGCCCAGGGTCTGTGTGATGCGGCCCCCCTGGCTCGCTCGCTGGGCACTACGTCGAGGGACTGGGACGTAGGGGCTGGCTCGCGATGGGCGCCCGTGGCCTGGCTGGCGCACCCACCGCTGCCGCACGCTGGCCAAGCAGCCCATGCCGTGCCTGCTGGGGACTGCCAGGGTGTGCCACCCGTACCCAATGTGCGTGCGACACGGCACCCCTGGCTCGCACGCTGGGCAGTCAGTAGAGGGGCAGGGACGAGGTGGCTGGCTCGCGATGGGCGCCCGCGGCCTGGCTGGCGCGCCCACCGCTGCCGCACACTGGGCAAGAAGCCCATGCCGAGCCTGCTGGGTGCTGCCTGGGCGTTCCAGCCGTGCCCAGGGTCCATGCGACGAGGCCTACCTGGCTCGTTCGCTGGGCACTTGGTCGAGGGACTGGGACGTGGGGGCTGGTTAGGGATGTGCGCCCGCGACCTGGCTGGCGCGCCCACCACTGCCGCACGCTTGGCGAGCATCCCATGCCGTGCCTGCTTGGGACTGCCAGGGTGTGCCACCCGTACCCAAGGTCCGTGCAACACGGCACCCCTGGCTCGCACGCTGGGCACTTAGTCGAGGGACTGGGACGAGGGGGCTGGCTCGCAATGGGCTCCTGCGGCCGGGATGGTGCACCCACCGCTGCCGCAAGCTGGGTGAGCAGCCCATGCCATGCCTGTTGTGGGCTGCCCGGGCGTGCCACCTGAGCCCAGGGTCCGTGCAATGCGGCACCCTTGGCTCGCAAGCTGGGCAGTCGGTCGAGGGGCAGGGACGAGGGGGCTGGCTCGCGATGGGCGCCCACGGCCTGGCTGGCACGCCAACCACTACTGCACGCTGGGCGAGAAACCCATGCCGTGCCTGT
>JAJFZO010000408.1:332500-350000 GCA_021397835.1 Moringa oleifera
GCTCGCGATGGGCGCCCGCGGCCTGGCTGGCACGCCCACCACTGCCGCACGCTGGGTGAGCAGCCCACACCGTGCCTGCTGGGTGCTGCCTGGGCATGCCACCAGTGCCAAGGGTCCATGCGACGCGGCCCCCCTGGCTCGTTCGCTGGGCACTTAGTCGAGGGACAGGAACGTTGGGCTGGCTTGCGATGGGCGCCCGCGGCCTGGCTGGCGTGCCCACCGCTGCCGCACGCTGGGCAAGCAGCCAATGCCGTGCCTGCTGGGGGCTACCTTGGCATGCCACCCATGCCCAGCGTCCGTGCGACGCGGCCCGCCTGGCTCGCTCGCTGGGCACTACGTCAAGGGGCAGGGACGTTGGGGGTGGCTCGCGATGGGCGCCCGCAAACCGGCTGGCACGCCCACCACTGCCGCACGCTGGGCGAGCAGCCCATGCCGTGCATGCTGGGGTCTGCCTGGGCGTGCCACCTGTGCCCAGGGTCCGTGCTACGTGGCCATCCTGGCGCGCTCGCTGGGCACTTAGTCGAGGGACAGGGATGTGGGGGCTGGCTCGCGATGGGCGCCCGTGGCCTGGCTGGCACGCCCACCGCTACCGCACGCTGGGTGAGCAGCCCATGCCGTGCCTGCTGGGGGCTGCCTGGGCGTGCCTCCCATGCCCAGCGTCCGTGTGACGCGGCCCGCCTGTCTCACTCGATGGGCACTTAATCGAGGGACAGGGACATGGGGGCTGGCTCGCGATGGGCGCCCGCGGCCTGGCTGGCGCGCCAACTGCTGCCTCACGCTGGGCGAGCAGCCCATGCCATGCCTGCTGAGGACTGCCTGAGCGTGCCACCCATGCCCAGGGTCTGTGCGACGCAGCCCCCCTGGCTCGCTCGCTGGGCACTTAGTCGAGGGACAGGGACGTGGGGGCTGTCTCGCGATGGGCGCCCGCGGCCTGGCTGGCGCGCCCACCGCTGCTGCACGCTGGGTGAGCAGTCCATGCCTTGACTGCTGATGGCTGCCTGGGCCAGCAACACATTCCCAGGGACCATGCAACGCAGCACCCCTGGCTCGCACGCTGGGCAGTTAGTCGAGGGGCAGGGACGAGGGGGCTGGCTCGCGATGGGCGCCCGCGGCCTCGCTGGCGCGCACACCGCTGCCGCACGCTGGGCGAGCAGTCCATTCCTTGCCTGCTGACGGCTGCCTGGGCGAGCAACACATTCCCAGGGTCCGTGCTACGCGGCCGTCCTGGCATGCTCGCTGGGCACTTAGTCGAGGGACAGGGATGTGGGGGCTGGCTCGCGACGGGCGCCCGCGGCCTGGCTGGCGCGCCCACCGCTGCCGCACGCTGGGCAGCAGCCCATGCTGTGCCTCCTGGGGGCTGCCTGGGCGTGGCTTCCATGCCCAGCATCTGTGCGACGCGGCCCGCCTGGCTCGCTCGATGGGCACTTAGTCGAGGGACGGGGGCGTGGGGGCTGGCTCGCGATGGGCACCCGCGGCCTGGCTGGCGCGCCCACCGCTGCCGCACTCCGGGTGAGCAGCCCATGCCATGCCTGCTGGGGGCTGCCTGGGTGTGCCACCCATGCCCAAGATCCATGCGACGCGGCATCCCAGGCTCGCACGCTGGGCAGTCAGTCGAGCGGCAGGGACGAGGGGGCCGGCTCGCGATAGGCTCCCGCGACCTGGCTGGGCGCCCACCGCTGCCACACGCCGGGCGAAAAGCCCATATTTTGCCTGCTGGGGGCTGCCTTGGCATGCCACCTGTGCCCAGGGTCCGTGCGATGCAGCCCCCCTTGCTCGCTCTCTGGGCACTACGTCGAGGGACAGGGACATGGGGCCTGGCTCGCGACGGGTGCCCGTGGTCTGGCTGGCGCGCCTACCGCTGCCGCACGCTGGGCGAGCAGCCCATGCCGTGCCTGCTGGGGGCTGCCTGGGAGTGCCACCCATGCCCAGTATCCATGCGACACGGCCCGCCTGGCTTGCTCGCTGGGCACTTAGTCGAGGGACAGGGACGTGGGGGCTGGCTGGCTGGCGCGACGCTGGGCGCCCATGCCGCCTGCCTGCCTGGCGTGGCGCGCACACCGCTGCTGTCTCGCGATGGGCACGCTGGCACGCGAGCACCCCATGCCGTGCCTGCTGGGGGCTGCCTGGGCATGCCACCTGTGCCCAGGGTCCGTGCAATGCGGCAACCCTGGCTCGCACGCTGGGCAGTCCGTCGAGCGGCAGGGACGAGGGGGCCGGCTCGCGATAGGCTCCTGCAGCCTGGCTGGGATGCCCACCGCTGCCGCACGCTGGGCGAGAAGCCCATGCCGTGCCTGATGGGGGCTTTTTGGGCGTGCCACCCATGCCAAGGGTCCATGCTACGCGGCTCCCCTGGCTTAGCAAGCTGGGCCGTATGTCGAGGGGAAGGGACGAGGGGGCTTGGTCGCGATGGGCGCCCGCGGCCTGGCTGGCGCGCCCACCGCTGCCGCACTCTGGGCGAGCAGCCCATGTCATGCCTGCTGGGGGCTGCCTGGGTGTGCAACTCATGCCCACGGTCCGTGCGACGCGGCACCCCTGGCTCGCACGCTGGGCAGTCAGTCGAGCGGCAGTGACGAGGGGGCTGGCTGCCACTGCCGCTAGCTGGGCGAGCAGCCCATGCCGTGCCTTCTTGGCGCTGCCTGGGTGTGCCACCATTGCCCAGGGTCCATGCGACATGGCCCCCCTGACTCGCTCGCTGGGCACTTAGTCGAGGGACAGGGACATGGGGTCTGGCTCGCGATGGGCGCCCGCGGCCTGGCTGGCACACCCACCGCTGCCGCACGCTGGGCGAGCAGCTCATGCTGTGCCTGCTGGGGGCTGCCCTGGCGTGCCACCTATGTCCAGGGTCCATGCAACGCAGCCTCCCAAGCTCACTCGCTGGGCACTTAGTCGAGGGAAAGGGACGTGGGGGCTGGCTCGCGTTGGGCGCCTGCGTCCTGGCTAGCGCGCCCACCGCTGCAGCACGCTGGGCGAGCAGCCCATGCCGTGACTGCTGGGGGCTGCCTGGGCGTGCCACCCGTGCCCAGGGTCCATGCGATGCGGCACCCCTGGCTCGCAGGCTTGGCACTACGTCGAGGAACAGGGACGTGGGGGCTAGTTCGCGATGGGCGCCTGTGGCCTGTCTGGCGCGCGCACCGCTGCTGCACGCTGGGCGAGCAGCCCATGCCGTTCCTGCTGGGGGTTGCCTGGGCGTGCCACCAGTGACCAGGGTCCGTGCGACCAGGCCCCCCTGGATCGCTCGCTGCGCACTTAGTCGAGGGACAGAGACGTGGGGGCTGGCTCGCGATGGGCACCCACGGCCTTGCTGGCACACCCACTGCTGCCGCACGCTGGCCGAGCAGCCCAAGCCGTGCCTGCTGGGGGCTGCGTGGGTGTGCCACCCGTGCCCAGGGTCCATGGAATGCGGCACCCCTGGCTCGGACGCTGGGCACTACGTCTAGGGACAGGGAAGTGGGGGCTGGCTCGCGATGGGCGACCGCGGCCTGGCTGGCGCGCCCACCGCTGCCGCACGCTGGGTGAGCAGCCCATACCGTGCCTGCTGGGGGCTGCCTGGGCGTGCCACCAATGTCCAGGGTTCATGCAACACAGCTCACTCACTGGGCACTTAGTCGAGCGAAAGGGACGTGGGGGCTGGCTCGCGTTGGGCACCTGCGGCCTGGCACGCGCGCCCACCGCTGCGTCACGCTGGGTGAGCAGCCCATGCCGTACCTACTGGGGGATGCCTGGGTGTGCCACCCATGCCCAGGGTCCGTGTGACGCAGCTCCCCCGGCTCGCTCGCTGGGCACTACATCGAAGGACAGGGACGTGGGGGCTGGCTCGCGATGGGAGCCCGCGGCCTGGCTTGCGCGCCCACCGCTGCCACACGCTGGGCGAGCAGCCCATGCCATGCCTGCTGGGGGCTGCCCGGGCGTGCCACCTGTGCCAAGGGTCCTTGCGACACGGCTCCCCTGGCTCGCTCTCTGGGCACTACGTCGATGGACAGGGACGTGGGGGCTGGCTGGAGATGGGCGCCCGCGGCCTGGCTGGCCCGCCCACCTCTGCCGCACGCTGGGTGAGCAGCCCATGCTGTTCCTGCTGGGGGCTGCCTGGGCGTGCCACCTGTGCCAAGGTCCATGCAACGCAGCAACCCAGGCTCGCACGCAGGGCAGTCCGTCGAGGGGCAGGGACGAGTGGGCTGGCTCGCGATGGGCGCCCGCGGCCCGGCTGGCTCGCCCACCGCTGCCGCACGCTGGGCGAGCAGCCCATGCCATGCCTGCTGGGAGCTTCCTGGGTGTGCCATTCGTGCCCAGGGTCCATGCGATGCGGCACCCCTGGCTCACACGCTGGGCGCTACGTCGACGGACAGGGACGTGGGGGCTGGCTCGCGATTGGCGCCCGTGGCCTGGCTGGCGACCCCACCGCTGCTGCAAGCTGGGCGAGCAGCCCATGCCGTGCCTTCTGGGCACAGCCTGGGCGTGCCTCCCATGACCAGGATCCATGCGACATGGCCTCCCTGGCTCACTCACTGGGTACTTAGTCGACGGACAGGGACGTGGGGGCTGGCTCGCGATTGGCGCCCGTGGCCTGGCAGGCGCGCCCACCGCTGCGGCAAGCAGGGTGAGCAGCCCATGCCGTGCCTGCTGGGCACAGCCTGGGCGTGCCTCCCGTGACCAGGGTCCGTGCGACATTGCCCCCCTGGCTCGCTCACTGGGCACTTAGTCGAGGGACAGGGACGTGTGGGCTGGCTCGCGATGGGCGCCCGCGGCCTGGCTAGCGCGCCCACCGCTGCCGCATGCTGGGCGAGCAGCCATGCCGTGCCTGCTGGGGGCTGCCTAGGCATGCCACCCGTGCCCAAGGTCCATGCAATGCAGCACCCCTGGCTCGCACGCTGGGCACTACGACGAGAGACGGGGACGGGGGGGCTGGCTCGCGATGGGCGCCCGTGGCCTGGCCGGTGCGCCCTCCCTTGCCGCACGCTGGGCAGTTGGCACATAACGTGCCTGCTGGGGGCATCCTGGGCATGCCATCCGTGCCCAGGGTCCGTACGACCCGGCTCCCCTGGCTCGCACACTTGGCACTAAGTCGAGGGACAGTGACGAGGGGGCTGGCTCGCGATGGGCGGCCGTGGCCTGGCTGGCGCACCCACCTCTACCGCATACTGGGCAATTGGCCCATGCCGTGACTGCTGGGGCATGCTGGGGAATGCCTCCCGTGCCCAGGGTCCATGCGGCGCGGCTCCTCTGGCTCGCTCGCTGGGCACTTAGTCGAGGGACAGTGACGCGGGGGCTGGCTCGCGATAGGAGCCCGTGGCCTGGCTGGTGCGCCTACCACTGCCGCACGCTGGGCGAGCAGCCCATGCCGTGCCAGCTGGGGACTGCCTGGGTGTGCCACCCGGGCCCAGGGTCCAAGCGACGTGGCACCCCTGGCTTGCACGCTGGGCATTCAGCCGAGGGGCAGGGACGAGGGGGCTAGCTCGCGTTGGGCGCCTGCGGCCTGGCTGGCGCGCCCACCGCTGCCACACGCTGGGCGAGCAGCCCAAGCCGAACCTGCTTGGGGCTGCCTGGGCGTGCCACCTGTGCCTAGGGTCCGTGCGACACGGCCCCCCTGGCTCACTCGCTGGGCACTACGTCGAGGGACAGGGACGTGGGGGCTGAATCGCGATGGGAGACCGCGGCCTGGCTGGCGCGCCCACCGCTGCCGTACGCTGGGTGAGCAGCCCATGCCGAGCCTGCTGGGGGATTCCTGGGTGTGCCACCGGTTGCCAGAGTCCGTGCGATGCGGCCCCCCTGGCTCGCTTGCTGGGCACTACATTGAGGGACAGCGACGTAGGGGCTGGCTCACGATGGGCGCCCGCGGCCTGGCTGGCGCGCCTACCGCTGCCGCACGCTGGGCGAGCAGCCCATACTGGGCCGGCTGGGGGCTGCCTGGGCATGCCACCCGTGCCCAGGGTCCGTGCGATGCATCCCCCCTGGCTCGCTTGCTGGCCACTACGTTGAGGGACAGGGACGTGGGGGCTGGCTCGCGATGGGCACCCGCGGCCTGGCTGGCGCGCCTACCACTGCCGCATGCTGGGCGAGCAGCCCATGCCGTGCCTGCTGGGCACTGCCTGGGCGTGCCACCCTTGCCAAGGGTCCATGCAACGCAGCACCCCAGGCTGGCCGGCAGGGCAGCCAGTCGAGGGGCAGGGACATGGGGGCTGGCTCGTGATGGGCGCCCGCGGCCTGGCTGGCGCGCCCACCGCTGCCACACGCTGGACAAGCAGCCCATGCCATGCCTGCTGTGGACTGCCTGGGTGTGCCACCCATGCCAAGGGTCCATGTGACACAGCTCCCCTGGCTCGCTCGCTGGGCACTACGTCGAGGGACAGGGACGTGGGGGCCTGGCTCGCAATGGGCGCCCGTGGCCTGGCTGGCGTGCCCACCACTTCCGCATGCTGGCCGAGCAGCCCTTGCCATTCCTGCTGGGGGCAGCCTAGGAGTCCCACCCGTGCCCAGGGTCCATGCGACGCGGCCCCCCTGGCTCACTTGCTGGGCACTACGTCGAGGGACAGGGACGAAAAGGCTGGCTCGCGATGGGCGCCAGCGGCCTCGCTGGCGGGCCCACCGCTGCCGCACGCTGGGCGAGCAGCCCATGCCGAGGCTGCTGGGGGATGCCTGGGCGTGCCACCCGTGCCTAGGATCCATTCGACGCGGCTCCCATGGCTCGCTCGCTGGGCACTACATCGAGGGACAGGGACGTGGGGGCTCGCTCGCGATGGGTGCCTGCGGCCTGGCTGGCGCGCCCACGGCTGCCACACGCTAGGCGAGCAGCCCATGCCATGCCTGCTGGGTGCTGCCTGGGCGTGCCACCGGTGCCCAGGGTCCGTGCGACGCGGCTCCCCTTGCTCGCTCGCTGGGCACTACATCGAGGGACAGGGACGTGGGGGCTGGCTCGCGATGGGGCGCCCGCGGCCTGGCTGGCGCGCCCACCGCTGCCACACACTGGGAGAGCAGCCCATGCCGTGCCTGCTGGGGGCTGCCTGGGCGTGCCAGTCGTGCCAAGGGTCCATGCGACATGGCTCCCCTGGCTTGCTCGCTGGGCACTACTTCGAGGGACAGGGACATGGGGGCTGGCTCGTGATGGGCGCCCGCAGCCTGGCTGGCGCGCCTACCGCTGCCACACGCTGGGCGAGCAGCCCATGCCGTGCCTGCTGGGGGCTGCCTGGGAGTGCCACCAGTGTCCAGGGTCCGTGCAACGCGGCCCCCCTGGCTCGCTCGCTGGGAACTTAGTCGAGGGACAGGGACGTGGGGGCTAGCTAGCGGTGGGCGTCCGCGGCCCGGCTGGCGTGCCCTCCGCTGCCGCACGCTGGGCAAGCAGCCCCTGCCGTGCCTGCTGGGGGCTGCCTTGGCATTCTACTCATGCCCTGGGTCCATGCGATGCGGCACCCCTGGCTTGCACGCTGGGCAGTCTTTCGAGGGACAGGGAGGAGGGGGCTGGCTTGCGATGGGCGCTCGCGGCCTGGCTGGCGCACCCACCGCTGCCGCACGCTGGGCGAGCAGCCCATGTCCATGCCTGCTGGGGGCTACCTGGGCGTGTCACCCATGCCCAGGGTCAATGCAATGCGGCCCCCCTGGCTCGTTCGCTGGGCACTACGTCGAAGGGCAGGGATGTGAAGGCTGGCTCGCGATGGTTGCCCACGGCCTGGCTGACGCGCCCACTGCATTCGCACGCTGGGCGAGCAGCCCATGCCGTGCCTGCTGGGGGCTTCCTAGGCGTGCCACCCATTCCCAGTGTCCGTGCAATGCGGCATCCCTGGCTCGCATGCTGGGCAGTCAGTCGAGGGGCAAGGACGAGCGGGCTGGCTCGCCATGGGCGCCCGTGGCCTGGCTGGCCTGCCCACCGCTGCCGCACGCTGCGCGAGCAGCCCATGCCATGCCTACTGGGGGCTTCCCGGGTGTGGCACCCATGCCCAGGGTCCATGCGTCGCGTCCCCCCTGGCTCGCTCGCTTGGCACTTAGTCGAGGGACAGGGACGTGGTGGCTGGCTCGCGATGGGCGCCCGCGGCCTGGCTGGCGCGCCCACTGCTGCCGCACGCTGGGAAAGCAGCCCATGCCATGCCTGCTGGGAGTTTCCTGGGCGTGTCCACCCATGCCCAGGGTCTGTACGACGCGACCCCCCTGGCTCGCTCGCTGGGCAATTAGTCGAGGGACAGGGACGTGGGGGCTGGCTTGCGATGGGCGCCCGCGGCCTGGATGACGCGCCCACCGCTGCCGTATGCTGGGCGAGCCGCCCATGCCGTGCCTGCTGGGGGCTGCCTGGGCGAGCCACCCAGGCCCAGGGTCTGTGCGACGCGGCACGCCTGGTTCGCTCGCTGGGCACTACGTCGAGGGATAGGGACGTGGGGGGTGGCTCGCGATTGGCTCCCGCGGCCTGGCTGGCGCGTCTACCGCTGCCGCACGTTGGGCGAGGAGCCCATGCCGTGCCTGCTGGGGACTGCCTGGGCGTGCCACCCAGGCCCAGGGTCTGAGCGACGCGGCACCCCTGGCTTGCACGCTGGGCATTCAGCCGAGGGGCAGGGACATGGGGGCTGGCTCGCGATGGGCGCCTGCGGCCTGGCTGGCACGCCCACCGCTGCCGCACGCTGGGTGAGCAGCCCATGCCGTGCCTGCTGGGGGCTTCCTGGGCGTGCCACCGGTGCCCAGGGTCTGTGCAACGCGGCATCCCTGGCTCGCACCCTGGGCAGTCAGTCGAGGGGCAGGGACAGGGGGGCTGGCTCGCGATTGCCACCTGCGGCCTGGCTGGCGCACCCACCGCTGCCGCACGCTGGGCACTTGGCCCATGCCGTGCATACTGGGGGCTTCCTAGGCTTCCCTCCCGTGGCAAGGGTCTCTGCGACGCGGCTCCCCTGGCTTGCTCGCTGGGCACTTAGTCGAGGGACAGGGATGAGGGGGCTAGCTCACGAAGGGCGCCCGTCACCTGGCTGGCGCGCCCACCTCTACCGCACGCTGGGCACTTGGCCCATGCCGTGCCTGCTGGGGGCGGCTGGGGCATGCCTCCCATGCCCAGGGTCCATGCGACACGGCTCCCCTGGCTCTCTCGCTGGGCACTTAATCGAGGGACAGGGACGACTGGGCTGGCTCGCAATGGGCGCCTGTGGCCTGGCTGGCGCGCCGACTGCTGCAGCACGCTAGGCACTTGGCCCATGCCATGCCTGCTGGGGGCTGCCTGGGCATGCCTTCCATGCCCAGGGTCCGTGTGACGCGGCTCCCCTGGCTTGTTTGCTGGGCACTTAGTCGAGGGACAGGAACGAGGGGGCTGGCTCGCAATGGGCGCCCGCGGCATGGCTGGCGCGCCCACCGCTGCCGCATGCTTGGCGAGCAGCGCATGCCGTGCCTGCTGGGGGCTACCTGGGTGTGCCACACGTACCCAGGGCTTGTAAGATGCGGCCCCCCTGGCTCTCTCGCTGGGCACTTAGTCGAGGGACAGGGACGTCGGGTTTGGCTCGCGATGGGCGCCAGCGGTCTGGCTGGCGCGTCCACCGCTGCCGCACACTGCACGAGCAATGCATGCCATGCCTGCTGGGGGCTGCCTGGGCATGCCACCCGTGCCCAGCTTCCGTGCGACACGGCACCCCTGGCTCACACACTGGGCAGTCAGTTGAGGGGCAGGGAGGAGGGGGCTGGCTCGCGATGGGCGCCCGCGGCCTGGCTGGTGCGCCTACCGCTGCGGCCCGCTGGGCGAGCAGCCCATGCCGTGCCTGCTGGGGGCTGCTTGGGTGTGCCACCCATGCCCAGGGTCTGTGCAACATGGTACCCCTGGCTCGCACGCTGGGCAGTCAGTCGAGGGGCAGGGAGGAGGGGGCTGGCTCGCGATGGGCGCCCGCGGCCTGGCTGGCGCGCCCACCGCTGCCGCACGCTGGGCGAGTAACCCATGCCGTGCCTGCTGGGGGCTTCCTTGGTGTGCCACCCGTGCCCAGGGTCCATGCGACGCGGCACCCCTGGCTCGCACGCTGGGCAGTCAGTCGAGGGGCAGGGACGAGGGGTCTTGCTCGCGATGGGCGCCCACAGCCTGGCTGGCGCGCCCACCACTGCAGCACGCTGGGCGAGCAGCCCATGCCGTGCCTGCCGGGGGCAGCCTGCGCGTGCCACCCATGCCCAGGGTCCATGCGACGCGGCTCCCCTTCCTGGCTCGCTGGGCACTTAGTCGAGGCACAGGGACGAGGGGGCTGGCTCGCGATGGGCGCCTGTGGCCTGGCTGGCGCACCCACCGCTGCCGCACGATGGGCACTTGGTCCATGCCGTCCCTGCTGGGGGCTGCTGGGGCATGCCTCCTGTGCCCAGGGTCTATGCGACGCGGCTCCCCTGGCTCGCTTGCTGGGCACTTAGTTGAGGGACAGAGACCAGGGGGCTGGCTCGCGATGGGCACATGTGGCCTCGCTCGTGTGCCCACCGCTGCCGCACCCTGGGCACTGGGCCAATGCCGTGCCTGCTGGGGGCAGCCTGGGCATGCCTCCCGTGCCCATGGTCTGTGCGACATGGCTCCCCTGGATCGCTCGCTGGGCACTTAGTCGAGGGACAGGGACGAGGGGGCTGGCTCGCGATGGGCGCCTGTGGCCTCGCTGGTGGGCCCACCGCTGCCGCACGCTGGGCACTTGGCCCATGCCGTACCTGCTGGGGGCTGTCTTGGCATGCCTCCCGTGCCCAGGGTCTGTTCAACGCGGCTCCCCTGGCACGCTCACTGGGCACTTAGTCGAGGGACAGGGACGAGGGGGATGTCTCGCGATGGGCGCCTGTGGCCTTTCTGCCGCACGCTGGGCACTTGGCCCACGCGGTGCCTGCTGGGGGCTGCCTGGGAATGCCTCCCGTGCCCAGGGTCCGTGCGACATAGCTCCCCTGGCTCGCTCGCTGGGCAGTCAGTCGAGGGGCAGGGACGAGGGGACTGGCTCGCGGTCGGCGCCCGCGGCCTGGCTGGCGTGCCCACCGCAGCCGAACGCTGGGCAAGCAGCCCAAGTCGTGCCTGCTGGGGGCTTCCTGGGTGTGCCACCCATGCCCAGCACGGACGTGGCACCCCTGGCCCGCTCGCTGGGCACTTAGTCGAGGGACAAGGATGTGGGGGCAGGCTCGCGATGGGTGCCCGCGGCCTGGCTCGCCCGCCCACCACTGCCTCACGCTGGGCTTGCAGCTGATGCCGTGCCTGCTGGGGGCTGCCTGGGCGTGCCACCCGTGCCCAGGGTCAATGCGATCCGGCCCCGCTGGCTCGCTCGCTGGGTACTTAGTCGAGGGACAGGGACGAGGGGACTGGCTTGCGATAGGCTCCTGCGGCCTGGCTGGCGCGCCCACCGCAGCCAAACACTGGGCGAGCAGCACAAGCCATGCCTGCTGGGGGCTGCCCAAGCTTGCCACCCATTCCCAGGGTCCGTGCGATGCGGCACCCCTGTCTCACATGCTGGGCAGTCAATCGAGGGGCAGGGACGAGGGGGCTTGCTCGCTATGGGCGCCCGCGGCCTGGCTGGCGCGCCCACTGCTGCCGCACGCAGGGCGAGCAGCCCCAACCATGCCTGCTGGGGGCTGCCTGGGTGTGCCACCCATTCCCAGGGTCCGTGCGACGCGGCCCCCCTGGCTCGCTCGCTGGGCACTTAGCCGAAGGACTGGGATGTGGGGGCTGGCTCGCGATGGGCACCTGCGGCCTGGCTGGTGCACCCACCGCTTGCGCACACTGGGCAAGCAGCCCATGCCGTGCCTGCTGGGGGCTGCCTAGGTGTGCCACCCATGCCCAGGGTCCATGCGACGCGGCCCCCCTGGCTCACTCGCTGAGCACATAGTCAAGGGACAGGGACGTGGGGGCTGGCTCGCGATGGGCGACCGCGGCCTGGCTGGCGCACCCACAGCTGCCGCACACTGGGCGAGCAGCCCATGTCGTGCCTGCTGGGGGCTGCCCAGGCATGCCACCCATGCCCCGGGTCCATGCAATGCAGTACCCCTGGCTCGCATGCTGGGCAGTCAGTCGAGGGGCAGGGACGAGGGGGTTGGCTCGCGATGGGCGCCCGCGGCCTTGATGGCGCGCCCACTGCTGCGGTACGCTGTGCGAGCAGCCCATGCAGTGCCTGCTAAGGACTGCATGGGCGTGCCACCCATGCCCAGGGTCTGTGCGACGGGGCACCGCTGGCTCCCACTCTGGGCAGTCAATCAAGGGGCAGGGACGAGGGGGCTGGCTCGTAATGGGCGGCCGCGGCCTAGCTGGCGCGCTCACGGCTGTCGCACGCTGGGCAAGCAGCCTATGCCTTGCCTTTTGGAGGCTACCTGGGTGTGCCACCTGTGCCCAGGGTCCGTGCGACACGGCACCCCTAGCTCGCACGCTGGGCAGTCAATCGAGTGGCAGGGACGAGGGGCCTCGCTCGCGTTGGGCGCCCGCGGCCTGGCTTGCGCATCCACTGCTGCCGCACGCTGGGCGAGCAGCCCATGCCGTGCCTGCTGGGGGCTGCCTGGGCGTGCCACCCGTGCCCAGGGTCTGTGCGACGCGGCCCCCCTGGCTCACTCACTGGGCACTTAGTCGAGGAACAGGAACGTGGGGGCGAGCTCGCGATGGGCGCCCGCGGCCTGGCTTCCGCGGCCACCGCTGCCGCACGCTGGGTGAGCAGCCATTGCTGTGCCTGCTGGGGGCTGCCTGGATGTGCCACCCATGCCAAGGGTCTGTGTGACGCGGCACCCCTGGCTCGCACGCTGGGCAGTCAGTCGAGGGGCAGGGACGAGGGGGCCGGCTCGCGATGGGCGCCCGCGGCCTGGCTTGGGCGGCCACCGCTCCCGTACGCTGGGTGAGCAGCCCTTGCCGTGCCTGCTGGGGGTTTCCTGGGCGTGCCACCCGTGCCCAGGGTCCATGCAACGCGGCCCCCTGGATCGCTGGCTGGGCACTTAGTCGAGGGACAGGAACGTGGGGGCTAGCTTGCGATGGGCGCCCGCGGCCTCGCTTCCGCCGCCACCGCTGCCGCACGATGGGCGAGCAGCCCATGCCGTGACTACTGGGGGCTGCCTGGGCGTGCCAACCGTGCCCAGGGTCCGTGTGATGTAGCACCCCAGGCTCGCACGCTGGGCAGTCAGTCGAGGGGCAGGGACGATGGGGCCGGCTCGTGATGGGCGCCCACGGCTTGGCTGGCGCGCACACTGCTGCCGTACGCTGCGCGAGCAACCCATTCCGTGCCAGCTGGGGGCTCCCCGGGCATGCCACTCATGCCCATGGTCCGTTCGACGCGGCACCCCTGGCTCACTCGCCGGGCAGTCAGTCGAGGGGCAGGGACGAGAGGGCTGGCTCGCGATGGGCCCCCGCGGCCTGGCTGGCGCGCTCACCTCTGCCGCACGCTGGGCGAGCAGCCCATGCCGTGCCTGCTGAGGACTGCCAGGGTTTGCCACCTCTGGCCTAGGTCCGTGCGACACGGCACCCCTGGCTCGCACGCGGGGCAGTCAGTAGAGGGGCAGGGACGAGGGGGCTGTCTCGCGATGGGCGCCCGCGGCCTGGCCGGCGCACCCACCGCTGCCGCACGCTGGGCGAGAAGCCCATGCTGAGCCTGCTGGGTGCTACCTGAGCGTTCCAGCCATGCCCAGGGTCCATGCGACGCAGCCCCCCTGTCTCGCTCGCTGGGCACTTAGTCGAGGGACAGGGACGAGGGGGCTGGCACGCGATGGGCACCCGCGGCCGGGAAGGTGCACCCACCGCTGCCGCACACTGGGCGAGCAGCCCATGCCGTGCCTGTTGGGGGCTGCCCGGGTGTGCCTCCCATGCCCAGGGTCCATGCGACACTGCACTCCTGGCTCGCACACTGGGCAGTCAGTCGAGGGGCAGGGATGAGGTGGCTGCCTCGCAATGGGCGCCCGCGGCCTGGCTGGCGCGCCCACTGCTGCCGCACACTGGGCGAGCAGCCCGTGCTGAGCCTGCTGGGTGCTGCCTGGGCATTCCAGCCATGCCCAGGGTCCGTGCGACGCGGCCCCCCTGGCTCGTTCGCTGGGCACTTAGTCGAGGGACTGGGACGAGGGGGCTGGCTCGCGATGGGCCCTCGCGGCCTGGCTGGTGCGCCCACCACTGCCGCACGCTGGGCGAGCAGCCCATGCCGTGTCTGTTGGGGGCTGCCTGGGGCTGCCACCCGTTCCCAGGGTCCGTGCGACGTGGCCCCCCTGGCTCGCTCGCTGGGCACTTAGTCGAGGGACTGGGACGTAGGGGCTGGTTCGGGATGTGCGGCCGCGGCCTGGCTGGCGCGCCACCGCTGCCGCACGCTGGGCGAGCATCCCATGCCGTACCTGCTGGTGGCTGCCCGGGCGTGCCACCTGTGCCCAGGGTCCGTGCGACGCTGCACCCCTGGCTCGCACGCTTGGCAGTCAGTCGAGGGGCAGGGACGAGGTGGCTGGCTCGCGATGGGCGCCCGTGGCCTGGCTGGCGCGCACACTGCTGCCGTACGCTGCGCGAGCAACCCATTCCGTGCCAGCTGGGGGCTCTCCGGGCATGCCACTCGTGCCCAGGGTCCGTTTGACGTGGCACCCCTGGCTCAGTTGCTGGGCAGTCAGTCGAGGGGCAGGGACGAGAGGGCTGGCTCGCGATGGGCCCCCGCGGCCTGGCTGGCGCGCTCACCTCTGCCGCACGCTGGGCGAGTAGCCCATGCCGTGCCTGCTGGGGGCTGCCTGGGCGTGCCACCCATGCCCAGGGTCCATGGAATGCGGCCCCACTGGTTCGCTCGCTGGGCACTTAGTCGAGGGACAGGAACGTGGGGGCTAGCTTGCGATGGGCGCCCGCGGCCTGGCTTCCGCGGCCACCGCTGCCACACACTGGGTGAGCAGCCGTTGCCGTGCCTGCTGGGGGCTGCCTGGGCGTGCCACCCGTGCCAAGGGTCCGTGTGATGCGGCACCCCTGGCTCGCACGCTGGGCAGTCAGTCGAGGGGCAGGGACGAGGGGGCCGGCTCACGATGGGCGCCCGCGGCCTGGCTTGGGCGGCCACCGCTCCCGTACGCTGGGCGAGCAGCCGTTGCCGTGCCTGCTGGGGGTTTCCTGGGCGTGCCACCCGTGCCTAGGGTCCGTGCAACGCAGCCCCCCTTGCTCACACGCTGGGCACTGAGTCTAGGGACAGGGACGTGGGGGCTGGCTCGCGATTGGCGCCCGCGGCCATGCTGGCGGGGCCACCGCTGCCGCACGCTGGGCAAGCAGCCCATGCCGTGCCTGCTGGGGGCTGCCCGGGAATGCCACCTGTGCCCAGGGTCCATGCACGCAGCACCCCTGGCTCGCACACTGGGCAGTCAGTCGAGGGGCGGGGACCAGGGGGCTGGCTTGTGATGGGCGCCCGTGGCCAGGCTGGTGCGTCCACCGCTGCCGCACGCTGGGCGAGCAGCCCATGCCATGCCTACTGGGGGCTGCCTGGGCGTGCCCGGGCGTGATACCCGCACCCAGGGTCTGTGCGACGCGGCAACCCTGGCTCGCATGCTGGGCAGTCAGTTGAGGGGCATGGACGAGTGGGCTGGCTCGTGATGTGCACTAGCGGCCTGGCTGGCGTGCCCACTGCTGCCGCATGCTGGGTGAGCATCCCATGCCGTGCCTGCTGGGGGCTGCCCGGGCGTGCAACCCGTGCCCAGGGTTCGTGCGACGCTGCACCCCTGGCTCCCACGCTGGGCAGTCAGTCGAGGGGCAGGGACGAGGGGGCTGGCTCGCGATGGGCGCCCGCGGCCTGGCTGGCGCACCCACAGCGGCCTGACGCTGGGCTAGCAGCCCATGTCGTGCCTGCTGGGGGCTTCCTGGGTGTGCCACCCGTGCCCAGGGTCCGTGCAATGCGGTACCCCTGATTGGCATGCTGGGCAGTCAGTCGAGGTGCAGGGACGAGGGGGCTGGCTCGCGATGGGCGCCCGCGGCCTGGCTGGCGCGCCCATATCGGCCGCACGCTGGGTGAGCATCCCATGCTGTGCCTGCTGGGGGCTGCGTGGGCGTGACACCCGTGCCCAGGGTCAGTGCGATGTGGCCCCCCTGGCACGCTCGCTGGGCATTACGTTGAGGGACAGCGACGTGGGGGCTGGCTCGCGATGGGCACCTGCAGCCTGGCTTGTGCGCCCACCGCTGCCGCACGCTGGGCGAGCAGCCCATGCCATGCCTACTGGGGGCTGCCTGGGCGTGCCACCCGTGCCTAGGATCAGTGCGATGCGGCACCCCTGGCTCGCACTTGGTCGAATTTCTTCACTTTGACATTCAGAGCACTGGGCAGAAATCACATTGCGTGAGCATCCGCAGGGACCATCGCAATGCTGTGTTTTAATTAAACAATCGGATTCCCCTCGTCCGTACCAGTTCTGAGTTGGCTGTTCGACGCCTGGGGAAGGCCCCCGAAGGAACCGTTCCCAGTCCATCCCCCGGCCGGCGCGTGGCGACCCGCTCTCGTCGCGGGAGCAGCTCGAGCAATCCACTGACAGCCGATAGGTTCGAGACTGGGACCCCCGTGCCCAGCCCTCAGAGCCAATCCTTTTCCCGAGGTTACGGATCCATTTTGCCGACTTCCCTTGCCTACATTGTTCCATCGACCTGAGGCTGTTCACCGTGGAGACCTGATGCAGTTATGAGTACGACCGGTCGTGGGAGGCACTCGGTCCTCCGGATTTTCAAGGGCCGCCAGGGGCGCACCAGACACCACACGACGTGCGGTGCTCTTCCAGCTGCTGGACCCTACCTCCGGCTGAGCCATTTCCAGGGTGGGCAGCTGTTAAACAGAAAAGATAACTCTTTCCGGGGCCCCCACCGATGTCTCCGGACTCCGTAACGTTACCGTCAGCCGCCACGTCCCGGTTCTAGAATTTTAACCGGATTCCCTTTCGAAGCTCGCGCCCGGGCTCATGCCCTGAGTTTTGCAGCGACCACCGCACCCTCCTACTCATTGGGGCTTGGCTCTTGCCCTAACGGCCAGGTATAGGTCACGCGCTTTAGGGCCATCCATTTTCGGGGCTAGTTGATTCGGCAGATGAGTTGTTACACACTCCTTAGCGGATTTCGACTTCCATGACCACCGTCCTGCTGTCTTAATCGACCAACACCCTTTGTGGGTTCTAGGTTAGCGTGCAGTTGGGCACCGTAACCCGGCTTTCAGTTCATCCCACATCGCCAGTTTTGCTTACCAAAAATGGCCCACTTAGAGCTCTCGATTCCGTGGGACGGCTCAACGAAGCAGCTGCCCCGTACTACCTATTTAAATTTTGAGAATAGGTCGAGGGCATTGCGCCCCCGATGCCTCTAATCATTGGCTTTACCTGATAGAACTCGCATATGAGCTCCAGCTATCCTGAGGGAAACTTCGGAGGGAACCAGCTACTAGACGGTTCGATTAGTCTTTCGCCCCTATACCCAAGTCAGACAAACGATTTGCACGTCAGTGTCGCTGCGGGCCTCCACTAGAGTTTCCTCTTGCTTCGCCCCACTCAGCCATAGTTCACCATCTTTCGGGTCCCGACAGGCATGCTCGCACTCGAACCCCTCTCAAAAGATCGAGGTCGATCGGCGGTGCACCCGCGAAGGATCCAGCCAATTAGCTTCCTT
>JAJFZO010000408.1:355000-370000 GCA_021397835.1 Moringa oleifera
GCACGCTGGGCAGTCAGTCGAGGGGCAGGGACGAGGGGGCTGGCTTGCGATGGGCGCCCGCGGCCGGGATGGCGCGACCACCTCTGCCCCACGCTGGGCGAGCAGCCCATGCCGTGCCTGCTGGGGGCTGCCTGGGCATGCCACCCGTGCCCAGGGTCCATGCGACGTGGCCCCCCTGGCTCACTCACTGGGCACTTAGTCGAGGGACAGGGACGTGGGGGCTGGCTCGCGATGGGCGCCCGCGGCCTGGCTGGCGCGCCAACCGCTGCCACACGCTGGGCAAGCAGCCCATGCCATGCCTGCTGGCGGCTGCCTGGGCATGCCACCTGTCCCCAGTGTCCATGCGACGCGGCCTCCCTGGCTCGCTCGATGGGCACTTAGTCGAGGGACAGGGACGTGGGGGCTGGCTCGCGATGGGCACCCGCGGCCTGGCTGGCGCGTCCAACGCTGCCGCACGCTGGGCGAGCAGCCCATGCTATGCCTGCTGTGGGCTGCCTGGGTGTGCCACCCGTGCCCAGGGTCCATGCAATGCGGCACCCCCGGCTCGCACGCTGGGCAGCAAGTCGAGGGGCAGGGACGAGGTGGCTGGCTCGCGATGGGCGCCCGCGGCCTGGCTGGCGCGCCCACCGCTGCCTCATGATGAGCAAGCAGCCCATGCCGTGCCTGCTGGGGGCTGCTTGGGGGTGCCAATCCTGGCCAGGGTCCATGCAACGCGGCCCCCCTGGCTCGCTCGCTGGGCACTTAGTCGAGGGACAGGGACGAGGGGGCTGGCTCGCGATTGACGCCTGTGGCCTGGCTGGCGCGACCACCGCTGCCGCACGCTGGGTGAGCAGCCCAAGCCGTGCCTGCTGGGGGCTGCCTGGGCGTGCCACCCGTGCTCAGGGTCCATGCAGTGTGGCCCCCCTGGCTCGCTCACTGGGCACTTAGTCGAGGGACAGGGACGTGGGGGCTGGCTCGCGATGGGCGCCCGCGGCCTGGCTGGCGCGCCAAGCGCTGCCACACGCTGGGCAAGCAGCCCATGCCATGCCTGCTGGCGGCTGCCTGGGCGTGCCACCTATCTCCAGGGTCCATGCGACACGGCCCCCCTGGCTCGCTCGCTGGGCACTTACTCGAGGGACAGGGACGTGGGGGCTGAATCGCAATAGGCGCCCGCGGCCTGGCTGGCATGCCCAATGCTGCCGCACGCTGGGCGAGAAGCCCATGCCATGCCTGCTGTGGGCTGCCTGGCTGTGCCACCCATGCCCAGGGTCCGTGCGATGCGGCACCCCTGGCTTGCACGCTGGGCAGCCAGTCGAGGGGCAGGGACGAGGTGGCTGGCTCCCGATGTGCGCCCGCGGCCTGGCTGGCACGCCCACCGCTGCAACACGCTGGGGCAGCAGCCCATGCTGTGCCTGCTGGGGGCTGCCGGGGCATGCCACCGGTGCCCAGGGTCCATGCGACGCGGCCCCCCTGGCTCAATCACTGGGCACTTAGTCGAGGGACAGGGACGTGGGGGCTGGCTCGCAATGCGCGCCCGCGGCCTGGCTGGCATGCCCACCGCTGCCGCACGCGGGGCGAGCAGCCCATGCAGTGCCTGCTGGGGGCTGCTTGGGCAGGCCACCCATGCCCAGGGTCCATGCGACGTGGCCCCCCTGGCTCGGTCGCTGAGCACTTAGTCGAGGGACAGGGACGAGGGGGCTGGCTCGCGATTGGCGCCTGTGGCCTGGCTGGCTCACCCTCCTCTGCCGCCCGCTGGGTACTTGGCCCATGCCGTGCCTGCTGGGAGCTTCCTTGGCATGCCTCCCATGCCCAGAGTCCATGCGACGCGGCTCCCCTGTCTCGCTCGCTGGGCACTAAGTCGAGGGAGAGGGACGACGGGGATGGCTCGCGATGGGCGCTTGAGGCCTCGCTGGCGCGCCCACCGCTGCCGCACGCTGGGCACTTGGCCCATGCCATTCCTGCTGGGGGCTGCCGGGGCATGCCTCCCATGCCCAGAGTCTGTGCGACACGGCTCCCCTGGCTCGCTCACTGGGCACTTAGTCGAGGGACAGGGATGAGGGGGCTGGCTCGCGATGGGCGCCTGTGGCCTGGCTGGCGCGCCCACCGCTGCCGCACGCTGGGCACTTGGCCCATGCCGTTCCTGCTGGGGGCTGCCGGGGCATGCCTCCCGTGCCTAGGGTCCGTGCGACGCAGCTTCTCTGGCTTGCTCGCTGGGCACTTAGTCGAGGGACAGGGACGTGGGGGCTAGCTCGTGATGGGCGCCAGCGGCCTGGCTGGCACGCCCACCGCTGCCGCACACTGGGAGAGCAGCCCATGCCGTGCCTGCTGGGGGCTGACTGGGCGTGCCACTTGTGCCAAGGGTCCATGCGACGCGGCACCCCTCACTCGCACGCTGGGCAGTCAGTCGAGGGGCAGGGACGAGGGGGATGGCTCGCGATGCGCGTCCGCGGCCTGGCTGGCAAACCCACCGCTGCCACCCGCTGGGCAAGCAGCCCATGCCGTACCTGCTAGGGGCTGCCTGGGCATGCCACCTGTGGCAAGGGTCCATGCAATGCAGCCCCCCTGGCTCGCTCGCTGAACAATTAGTCGAGGGACAGGGACGTGGGGGCCGGCTCGCGATGGGCGCCCGCGGCCTGGCTGGCGCGCCAACCGCTGCTGCACGCTGAGCGAACAGCCCATGCTGTGCCTGCTGGGGGCAGCCTGGGTGTGCCACCCATGCCCAGGGTCCGTGCTACGTGGTCCCCCTGGCTCGCTCGCTGAGCACTTAGTCGAGGGATAGGGACGTGGGGGCTGGCTGGCGCGCCCACCGCTGCTGCACGCTGGGCAAGTAGCCCATGCCGTGCCTGCTGGGGGCTGCCTGAGCGTGCCGTTCGTGCCCAGGGTCCATGCGACGCGGTCCCCCTGGCTCCGTCACTGAGCACTTAGTCGAGGGACAGGGACGAGGGGGCTGGCTCGCGATGGGTGCCTGTGGCCTGGCTGGCGCGCCCTCCTCTGGAGCCCGCTGGGCACTTGGCCCATGCCGTGCCTGCTGGGGGCTTCGTGGGCATGGCTCCCGTGTCCAGAGTCCATGTGATGCGGCTCCCCTGTCTTGCTTGCTGGGCACTAAGTCGAGGGACAGGGACGACGGGGATGGCTCGTGATGGGCGCCTGTGGCCTCGCTGGCGCGCCCACCGCTGCCGCACACTGTGCACTTGGGCCATGCCACGCCTGCTGGGGGCTGCTGAGGCATGCCTTCTGTGCCAAGGGTCTGTGCAACGCGGCTCGCCTGGCTCGCTCACTGGGCACTTAGTCGAGGGACAGGGACGAGGGGGCTGGCTCGCGATGGGCGCCTGTGGCCTCGGTGGCGCGCCAACCGCTGCCGCATGCTGGGCACTTTGCCCATGCCGTTCCTGCTAGGGGCTGCCGGGGCATGCCTCCCGTGCCCAGGGTCCGTGCGACGCGGCTCCCCTGGCTCGCTCACGGGGCACTAAGTCAAGGGACAGGGTTGAGGGGGCTGGCTCGTGATGAGCGCCTGAGGCCTCGATGGCGCGCCCACCTTTGCCGCACGCTGGGCACTTGGCCCATGCCGTGCCTGCTGGGGGCTGACTGGGCAGGAATCCCAACCCAGGGTCTGTGCAACGCGGCTCCCCTGGCTCCCTCGCTGCGCACTTAGTCAAGGAACAGGGACGATGGGGCTGGCTCGCGATGGGTGCCTGTGGCCTGGCTGGCACGCCCACCGCTGCTGCACGCTGGGCACTTGGCCTATGCTGTGCCTGCTGGGGGCTGCCTGGGCATGCCTCCCATGCCCAGAGTCAATGCGACACGGCTCCCCTGGCTCGCTCACGGGGCACTAAGTCGAGGGACTGGGCGAGGGGGCTGGCTCGTGATGGGCGCCCGAGGCCAGGCTGGCGCGCCCACCTTTGCCGCACGCTGGGCACTAGGCCCATGCCGTGCCTGCGGGGGGCTGACTGGGCATGCCTCCCTTGCCCAGGGTCCCTGAGATGCAGCTCCCCTGGCTCACTCGCTGGGCAGTTGGTCGAGGGACAGGGAGGAGGGGGCTGGCTGGGGATGGGCGCCTGTGGGCTGGCTGGCGCGCCCTCCTCTGCTGCACGCTGGGCACTTGGCCCATCCCGTACCTGCTGGGGGCTGACTGGGAATGCCACCCGTGCCATGGGTCCATGCGACGCGGCTCCCCTGGCTCGCTCGCTGGGCATTTAGTCGACAGACAGGGACGAGGGGGCTGGCTCATAATGGGCGCCTGTGACATGGCTCGCGCGCCCTCCTCTGCCACACGTTGGGCACTTGGCCCATGCTGTGCCTACTGGGGGCTGACTGGGCATGCCTCTCATGCCCAGGGTCCGTGCGACACAGCTCCCCTGGCTCGCTCGCTGGGCACGTAGTTGAGGGACAGGGACGAGGGGACTGGCTCGTGATGGGCGCCTGTGGCCTGGCTGGCGCACCCTCCTCTGCAGCACGCTGGGCCTTTGGCCCATTCCGTGCCTGCGGGGGGCTGCCTGGGCATGCCCCGGTGCACAGGGTCCATGTAACGCGGCTCCCCTGGCTCGCTCGCTGGGAACTTAGTCGAGGGATAGGGAGGAGGGGGCTGGCTTGGGATGGGCGCCTGTGGCCTGGCTGGCGTGCCCTCCTCTGCCGCACGCTGGGCACTTGGCCCATCCTGTACCTGCTGGGGGCGGACTGGGGATGCCACTCGTGCCACGGGTCTGTGCGACGTGGCTCCCGTGGCTCGCTCGCTGGGCACTTGGCCCATGCCGTGCCTGCTGGGGGCTGACTGGGCAGGAATCTCATGCCCAGGGTCTGTGTAACGTGGCTACCCTGGGTCGCTCACTGGGCACTTAGTCGAGGGAGAGGGATGAGGGGGCTGGCTCGCGATGGGCGCCTGTGGCCTGGCTGGCGCGCCCACCGCTGCCGCACGCTGGGCCCTTGGCCCATGCCGTGCCTGCTGGGGGCTGCCTTGGCATGCCTCCCGTGCTCAGGGTCCGTGCAATGCGGCTCCCCTGGCTCGCTCGCTGGGCACTTAGTCGAGGGACAGGGACTTGGGGGCTGGCTAGCGATGGGCGCCTGTGGCCTGGCTGGCGCGCCCACCGCTTCCGCACGCTGGGCACTTGACCCATGCCGTGCCTGCTGGGGGCTGACT
Source organism: Moringa oleifera (assembly GCA_021397835.1). Classification (NCBI taxonomy): domain Eukaryota; kingdom Viridiplantae; phylum Streptophyta; class Magnoliopsida; order Brassicales; family Moringaceae; genus Moringa; species Moringa oleifera. Next base: position 360,114 of record JAJFZO010000408.1, read on the forward strand.
GGGCATGCCTCCCGTGCCCAGGGTCTGTGTGACGAGGCTCCCCTGGCTCGCTCGCTGGGCACTTAGATGAGGGACAGGGACGAGGAGGCTGGCTCATGATGGACGCCTGTGGCCTCGCTGGCGCGCCCTCCTCTGCCACACGCTGGGAACTTGGCCCAAGCCGTGCCTGCTGGGGGCTGCCTTGGCAAGCCTACCTTGCCCAGAGTCCATGCAACACGGCTCCCCTGGCTCGCTTACGGGGCACTATGTCGAGGGTCAGGGACGAGGGGGCTGGCTCGTGATGGGCACCCGTGGCCTTGAGGTCGCACCCACCGATGCTGCACGCTGGGCGCTTGGCCCATGCTGTGCCTGCTAGGGGCTTCCTGGGCATGCCTCATGTGCCCAGGATCTGTGCGATGTGGCTCCCCTGGCTCGTTCGCTGGGCACTTAGTCGAGGGACAGGGACGAGGGGGCTTGCTCGCGATGGGCGCCTGCGGCCTGTTTGGCGCGCCTTCCTCTGCCACACGCTGGGCACTTGGCCCATGCCGTGCCTGCTGGGGGCTACCTGGGCAAGCCCCCTGTTCCCAGGGTCCGTGTGACGCGGCTCCTCTTCCTCGCTCGCTGGGCACTTAGTCGAGGGACAGGGATGAGGGGGCTGGCTCGTGATGGGCGCCTGTTGCCTGGCTGTCGCGCCCTCCTCTTCCGCACACTGGCCACTTGACCCATGCCGTGCCTGCTGGCGGCTTCCTGGGCATGCCTCACGTGCCCAGGATCTGTGCGATGCGGCTCCCCTGGCTCGTTCACTGGGCACTTAGTCGAGGGACAGGGACGAGGGGGCTTGCTCGCGATGGGCGCCTGCGGCCTGGCTGGCGCGCCTTCCTCTGCCACACGCTGGGCACTTGGCCCATGCCGTGCCTGCTGGGGGCTACCTAGGCAAGCCCCCTGTTCCCAGGGTCCGTGTGACGTGGCTCCTCTTCCTCGCACGCTGGGCACTTAGTCGAGGGACAGGGATGAGGGGGCTGGCTCAGGATGGGCGCCTGTGGCCTTGCTGGCACGCCCTCCTCTGCCACACACTGGGCACTTGGCCCATGCCATACCTACTGGGGGCTTACTGGGCATGCCTCTCATACCCAGGGTCCATGCGACACAGCTCCCCTGGCTCGCTCGCTGGGCACTTAGTCGAGGGACAGCGACGAGGGGGCTTGCTCGTGATGGGCGCCTGTGGCCTGGCTGGCGCACCCTCCTCTGCCGCACGCTGGGCACTTGGCCAATGCTGTGCCTGCTGGGGCTGCCTGGGCATGCCCCCTGTGCCCAGGGTCCATGCGACGCGGCTCCCCTGGCTCACTCGCTGGGCACTTAGTCGAGGGACAGGGACGAGGGGGCTGGCTAGTGGTGGGTGCCTGTTGCCTGGCTTGGACGCCCTCCTCTGCAAAATGCTGGGCACTTGGCCCATGCCATGCATGCTGGGGCTGCCTGGGCAAGCCTCCCGTGCCCAGGGTCCATGCGACGCGGCTCCCCTGGCTCGCTCGCTGGGGACATAGTCGAGGCACGGGGACGAGGAGGCTGGCTCGTGATGGGCGCCTGTGGCCTGGCTGGCGCGCCCACCACTGCCGCACATTGGGCACTTGGCCCATTCCATGCCTGCTGGGGGCTTCCTGGGCATGCCTCTCATGCTCAAGGCCCATGCGACGCGGCTCCCCTGGCTCACTCATGGGGCACTAAGTCGAGGGACATGGACGAGGGGGCTGGCTCGAGATGGGCGCCCGTGGCCTCGCTGGCGCACCCACCGCTGCCGCACGCTGGGCACTTGGCCCATGCCATGCCTGCTGGGGGCTGCCAGGGCATGCCTCCCATGCCAAGGGTCCCTGCAATGCAGCTCTCCTGGCTCGCTCGCTGGGCACTTAGTCGAGGGACAGGGACGAGGGGGCTGGCTCGTGATGGGCGCCTGTGGCCTGGCTGGCACGCCCTCCTCTGCAGCACGCTGGGCACTTGTCCCAAGCCGTGCCTGCTGGGGGCTGCTGGGGCATCCCTCCCACACCAAGGTTCCTTGTGACGCGGCTGTCCTGGCTCGCTCGCTGGGCACTTAGTCGGGGACAGGAACGAGGGGGCTGGCTCGCAATGGGCGCCTGTGGACTCGCTGGCACGCCCACCGCTGCCTCACGCTTGGCACTTGGCCCATGCCGTGCCTGCTGGGGGCTACCGGGGCATGTCTCTCGTGCCCAGGGTCCCTGCGATGCAGCTGCCCTGGCTCACTCGCTGGGCACTTAGTCGAGGGACAGGGACGAGGGGGCTGGCTCGCGATTGGCGCCTGTGGCCTGGCTGGCGCGCCCACCGCTGCCGAACGCTGGGCACTTGGCTCTTGCAGTACCTGCTGGGGGCTGCCTGGGCATGCCTCCCGTGCCCAGGGTCCGTGCCACATGGCTCCCCTGGCTCGCTCACTGGGCACTTAGTCGAGGGACAGGGATGAGGGGGCTGGCTCACGATGGGCGCCTGTGGCCTGGCTAGCGCGCCCACCACTTCCGCACGCTGGGCACTTGGCCCTTGACGTGCCTGCTGTGGGCTGCCGGGGCATGCCATCCATTCCCAGGGTCCATGCGACGCTGCTCCCCTGGCCCTCTTGCTGGGCACTTAGTCGAGGGACAGGGATGAGGGGGCTGGCTCGCGATTGGCGCCTGTGGCCTGGCTGGCGCGCCCACCGCTGCCGAACGCTGGGCACTTGGCTCTTGCAGTACCTGCTGGGGGCTGCCTGGGCATGCCTCCTGTGCCCAGGGTCCGTGCCACATGTCTCCCCTGGCTTGCTCACTGGGCACTTAGTCGAGGGACAGGGACGAGGGGGCTGGCTCGCGATGGGCGCCTGTGGCCTGGCTAGCGCGCCCACCACTTCCGCACGGTGGGCACTTGGCCCTTGACGTGCCTGCTGTGGGGTGCCGGGGCATGCCACCCATGCCCAGGGTCCATGCGACGCGGCTCCCCTGGCCCGCTTGCTGGGCACTTAGTCGAGGGACAGGGATGAAGGGGCTGGCTCGCGATTGGCGCCTGTGGCCTGGCTGGCGCGCCCACCGCTGCCGAACACTGGGCACTTGGCCCTTGCAGTACCTGCTGGGGGCTGCCTGGGCATGCCTCCCATGCCCAGTGTCCATGCAACATGGCTCTGCTGGCTCACTCGCTGGGCACTTGGTCGAGGGACAGGGACGAGGGGCTGGCTCACGATGGGCGCCTGTGGTCTGGCTGGCACGCCCACCTCTGCCACACGCTCGGCACTTGGCCCATGCTATGCCTGCTGGGGGCTGCCGGGGCAAGCCTCCCATGCCCAGGGTTCCTGCGACACGGATCCCCTGGCTAACTCACTGGGCACTAAGTCGAGGGACAGGGACGAGCGGTCTGCCTCGTGATGGGCGCCTGTTGCCTCGCTGGCGCACCCACCGCCGCCGCATGCTGGGCACTTGTCCCATGCCGTGCCTGCTGCAGGCTGCCGGGGCATGATTCTCATGCCAAGAGTCCATGCGACGCGGCTCCCCTGGCTCGCTCGCTGGGCACTTAGTCGAGGGACAGGGACGAAGGGGCTGGCTCGCGATGGGCGCCTGTGGCCTGGCTAGCGCCCTCCTCTGCAGAACGCAGGGCACTTGGCCCAAGCCGTGCCTGCTGGGGGCTGCCAGTGCATGCCTCCCACGCCCAGGGTCCATGCGACGCGGCTCCCCAGGCTCACTCGCTGGGCACTTAGTTGACGGACAGGGACGAGGGGGCTGGCTCGCGATGTGCGCCTTTGGCCGGGCTGGCGCGCCCTCCTCTGCAGCACACTTGGCACTTGGCCCATGTTGTGCCTGCTGGGGGCTGCCTGGCTATGCCCCCTGTGACAAGAGTCCATGCGACGCGGCTGCTCACTGGGCACTAAGTCGAGGGACAGGGACAAGGGGTCTGCCTCGTGATGGGCGCCTGTGGCCTCGCTGGTTCACCCACCGCTGCCGCATGCTGGACACTTGAACTATGCCGTGCCTGCTGCGGGCTGCCGGGGCATGATTCCCGTGCCAAGAGTCCATGCGACGCGGCTCCCCTGGCTCGCCTACTGGGCACTTAGTCGAGGGACAGGGACGAATGGGCTGGCTCGCGATGGGTGCCTGTGGCCTGGCTACCGCCCTCCTCTGCAGCACGCTGGGCACTTGGCCCAAGCCATGCCTGCTGGGGGCTGCCGGGGCATCCCTCCCATGCCAAGGTTCCTTGAGACGTGGCTGTCCTGGCTCGCTCGCTGGGCACTTAGTCGAGGGACAGGGACGAGGGGGCTGGCTCGGGATTGGCACCTGTGGCCTGGCTGGCGCGCCCACCGCTGCCTCACGCTGGGCACTTGGCCCATGCCGTGCCTGCTGGGTGCTACTGGGACATGCCTCCTGTGCCCAGGGTCCCTGCGACGCAGCTCCCCTGGCTCGCTCGCTGGGCACTTAGTTGAGGGACATGGACGAGGGGGCTGGCTCGCGATTGGCGCCTGTGGCCTGGCTGGCGCGCCCACCGCTGCCGAACGCTGGGAACTTGGCCCTTGCAGTTCCTGCTGGGGGCTGCCTGGGCATGCCTCCCATGCTCAGGGTCCGTGCCACATGGCTCCCCTGGCTCGCTCACTGGGCACTTAGTCGAGGGACAGGGACGAGGGGGCTGGCTCGCGATGGGCGCCTGTGGCCTGGCTAGCGCGCCCACCACTTCCGCACGCTGGGCACTTGGCCCTTGACGTGCCCGCTGCTGGCTGCCAGGGCATGCCACCCATGCCCAGGGTCCATGCGACGCGGCTCCCCTGGCCTGCTCGCTGGGCACTTAGTCGAGTGACAGGGACGAGGGGGCTGGCTCGCGATGGGCGCCTGTGGCCTGGCTGGCGTGCCCACCGCTGCCAAACCCTGGGCACTTGGCCCATGCCGTACCTGCTGGGGGCTGCCTGGGCATGCCTCAGATGCCCAGGGTCTGTGCAACATGGCTCCCCTGGCTCGCTCGCTGGGCACTTGGTCGAGGGACAGGGACGAGGTGGCTGGCTCGTGATGGGTGCCTTTGGCCTGGCTGGCGCACCCACCGCTGCCGCACGCTCGGCACTTGGCCCATGCCATGCCTGCTCAGGGCTTCCTGGGCATGCCTCCCACTCCCAGGGTCCATGTGACGCAGCTCCCCTGGCTCGCTCGCTGGGCACATAGACGAGGGACAGGGACGAGGGGGCTGGCTCGCGATGGGCGCCTGTGGCCTCTCTGCCCCGCCCACCGCTGCCACACGCTGGGCACTCGGCCCATGCCGTGCCTGCTGGGGGCTGCCGGGGCATGCCTCCCATGACCAGGGTCTGTGCGACGTGGCTCTCCTGGCTCTCTCACTGGGCAATTAGTCAAGGGACAGGGACGAGGGGGCTGGCTCTTGATGGGCGCCTGTGGCCTTGCTGTCGCGCCCTCCTCTGCCGCACGCTGGGCACTAAGTCAAGGGACAGGGACGAGGGGGCTGGCTCGTGATGGGCACCTGTGGCCTCGCTGGCGGGCCCACCGCTGCCGCACGCTCGGCACTTGGCCCATGCTGTGCCTGCTGGGGGCTCCCTGGGCCTGCCTCCCGTGCCCAAGGTCTGTGCGATGCGGCTCCCCTGGCTCGTTCGCTGGGCACTTAGTCAAGGGACAGGGACTAGGGGGCTGGCTGGTGATGGGAGCCTGGTTCCTGCCTGGCGCGCCCTCCTCTGCCGCACGCTGGGCACTTGGCCCATACCGTACCTGCTGGGGGCTGCCTGGGCATGCCTCCTGTGCCCAGAGTCCATGTGACGCTGCTCTCCTGAAACACTCACGGGGCAGTAAGTCGAGGGACAGGGATGAGGGGGTTGGCTCGTGAAGGGCGCCTGTGGCCTCACTTGCGCACCCTACTCTGCCGCACGCTGGGCACTTGGCCTATGCCGTGCCTGCTGGGGGCTGCCTGGGCATGCCTCTCGTGCCTAGAGTCCATGTGACGTGGCTCCCCTGGCTCACTCACGGGGCACTAAGTCGAGGGAATGGGACGAGGGGGCTGGCTCGTGATGGGCACCCGAGGCCTCGCTGGCGCGCCCACCTTTGCCACACGCTGGGCACTTAGCCCATGCCGTGCCTGCTGGGGACTCACTGGGCATGCCTCCTGTGCCCAGGGTCCATGCGACGCGGCTCATCTGGCTCACTGATTGGGCACTTAGTCGAGGGACAGGGACCAGGGGGCTGGCTCGCGGGGGGAGCCCGTGGCCTGCCTGGGCATGCCTCCCACGCCCAGGGTCCATGTGACGCAGCTCCCCTGGCTCGCTCGCTGGGCACATAGACGAGGGACAGGGACGAGGGGGCTGGTTTGCGATGGGCGCCTGTGGCCTCTCTGCCACGCCCACCGCTGCCACACGCTGGGCACTTGTCCCATGCCGTGCCTGCTGGGGGCTGCCGGGGCATGCCTCCCATGACCAGGGTCCGTGTGACGTGGCTCTCCTGGCTCTCTCACTTGGCAATTAGTCAAGGGACAGGGACGAGGGGGCTGGCTCTTAATGGGCGCCTGTGGCCTTGCTCCCGCGCCCACCGCTGCCACACACTCTGCACTTGGCCCATGCCGTGCCTGCTGGGGGCTACCGGGGCATGCCTCCCGTTCCCGGGGTCGATCCGACACGTCTTCCCTGGCTCACTCGCTGGGCACTTAGTCGAGGGACAGGGACGAGGGGGCTGGTTCGCGATGGGCGCCTGTGGCCTGGCTGGCGCGCCCTCCGCTGCAGCACGCTGGGCACTTAGCCCATGCCGTGCCTGCTGGGGGCTGCCTGGGCATGCCCCCTGTGCCCAGAGTCCATGTGATGCGTCTCCCTTGGCTCGCTCGCTGGGCACTGAGTCGAGGGAGCAGCCTATGCCATGCCTGCTGGGGGCTGCCTGGGTGTGCAACACGTGCCAAGGGTCCATGCAACGCGGCACCCCTGGCTCGCTCGCCTGGCAGTCAGTCGAGGGGCAGGGACGAGGGGGCTGCCTCGCGATGGGCGCCCGCGGCCTGGCTGGCGCGCCCACCGCTGCCGCACGCTGGGCATGCAGCCCATGTCATGCCTGCTGGGGGCTGCCTGGGCGTGCCACCCATGCCCAGGGTTCGTGCGACGCGGCCCCCCTGGCTCGCTCGCTGGGCACTTAGTCGAGGGGCAGGGACGAGGGGGCAGGCTCGCGATAGGCGCCCGCGGCCTGGCTGGCACGCCCACCGCTGCCGCACGTTGGGTGAGCAGCCCACGCCGTGCCTGCTGGGGGCTGCCGGGGCGTGCCTGCTGGGGGCTGCCGGGGCATGCCTTCCATGCCCAGGGTCCATGCGACATGGCTCCCCTGGCTCGCTCGCTGGGAACTTAGTCGAGGGACAGGGACCAGAGGCCTGGCTCACGGGGGGAGCCCGTGGCCTGCCTGGTGCGCCCACCGCTGCCGCACGCTGGGCACTTCTCCCATGCCATGCCTGCTGGGAGCTGCCTGGGCATGCCTCCCATGCCCATGGTCTGTGTGACTCGGCTCCCCTGGCTCGCTCGCTGGGCACTTAGTCGAGGGACAGGGACGAGGGGGCTGGCTCTCGATGGCCCTGTGGCATGGCTGGGGCGCAAACCTCTACCGCACGCTGGGCACTTGGCCCAAGCCATGCCTGCTGGGGGCTGCTGGGGCATGCCTCCCGTGCCCAGGTTCCATGCGATGCGGCACACTGGCTCGCTCGCTGGGCACTAAGTCGAGGGACAGGAACGAAGGGGCTGGCTCGCGATGGGCGCCCGTGGCCTTGCTGGCGCGTCCACCTCTACCGCACACTGGGCACTTGGCCCATGCCATGCCTGCTGGGGGCTGCCGGGGCATGCCTTTCATGCCCAGGGTCCATGCGACGCGGCTCCCCTGGCTCGCTCGCTGGGAACTTAGTCGAGGGACAGGGACCAGGGGGCTGGCTCGCGGGGGGAGCCAGTGGCCTGCCTGGTGCACCCACCGCTGCTGCATGCTGGGCACTTGTCCCATGCCATGCCTGCTGGGGGCTGCCTGGGAATGCCTCCCATGCCCAGGGTCCGTGTGACGCGGCTCCCCTGGGTCGCTCGCTGGGCACTTAGTCGAGGGACAGGGACGAGGGGGCTGGCTCGCGATGGCCCTGTGGCCTGGCTGGGGCACAAACCTCTACCGCACGCTGGGCACTTGGCCCAAGCCGTGCCTGCTGGGGGCTGCTGGGGCATGCCTCCCGTGCCCAGGTTCCATGCGACGCGGTCCCCCTGGCTCGCTCGCTGGGCACTAAGTCGAGGCACAGGAACGAGGGGGCTGGCTCGCGATGGGTGCCCGTGGCCTTGCTGGCGCGCCCACCTCTACCGCACGCTGGGCACTTGGCCCATGCCGTGCCTGCTGGGGGCTGCCGGGGCATGCCTTCCATGCCCAGGGTCCATGCGATGCGGCTCCCCTGGCTCGCTCGGTGGGAACTTAGTCGAGGGACAGGGACCACGGGGCTGGCTCGCGGTGGGAACCCGCGGCCTGGCTAGTGCGCCCTCCGCTGCCACATGCTTGGCACTTGGCCCACGCCATGCCTGCTGTGGGCTGCCTGGGCATGCCACCCATGCCCAGGATCCATTCTACGTGGCTCCCCTGGCTCACTTGCTGGGCCCTTAGTTGAGGGACAGGGATGAGGGAGCTGGCTCGCTATGGGCGCCCGTGGCCTGCCTGGCTCGCCCTCCGCTGCCGCACGCTGGGCACTTGGCCCATGCCGTGCCTGCTGGGGGCTGCCTGGGAATGCCTCCCATGCCCAGGCTCTGTGTGACGCGGCTCCTCTGGCTCGCTGATTGGGCACTTAGTCGAGGGACAGGGATGAGGGGGCTGGCTCGCGATGGGCGCCTGTGGCCTGGCTGCCGCGCCCTCCTCTGCTTTACGCTGGGCACTTGGCCCATGCCGTGCCTGCTGGGGGCATCCTGGGCATGCCTTCCATGCCTGCTCGTGAAGGGTGCCTGCGGCCTGGCTGGCGCGTCCACCGCTGCCGCACGCTGGGCACTTGGCCCATACCGTGCCTTCTGGGGGCTGCCTGGGCATGCCTCCCATGCCCAGGGTCCATGTGACGCGGCTCCCCTGGCTCTCTCGCTGGGCACTTAGTCGAGGGACAGGGACCAGGGGGCTGGCTCGCGATGGGCGCCTGTGGCCTGGCTGGCGTGCCCACCGCTGCTGCACACTGGGCACTTAGCGCATGCTGTGCCTTCTGGGGGCTTCCTGGGCATGCCTCCTGTGCCCAGGGTCCGTGCGACGCGGCACCCCTGGCTCGCTCACTCGGCACTTAGTCGAGGGACAGGGACGAGGGGGCTGGCTCGCGATGGGCGCCTGTGGCCTGGCCGGCGCGCCCTCCTCTAGCGCACGCTGGGCACTTGGCCCATGCCGTACCTGCTGGGGGCTTCCTGGGCATGCCTCCCATGCCAAGAGTCCATGCGACACGGGTCCCCTGGCTCGCTCACTGGCCACTAAGTCGAGGGACAGGGACAAGGTGTCTGGCTCGCGATGGGTGCTTGGCCTCGCTGGCGCGCCCACCGCTCCCGCACATTGGGCACATGGCCCATGCCATGCCTGCTGGGGACTAACGGGGCATGCCTCCCATGCCCAGGGTCCGCAACGTGGCTCCCCTGGCTCGCTCGCTCGGCACTCAGTCGAGGGACAGGGACGAGGGGGCTGGCTCGCGATGGGCGCCTGTGGCCTTGCTGGCGCGCCCACTGCTTCCGCACGCTGGGCACTTGGCCCATGCCGTGCCAGCTGGGGGCTGCCTGGGCATGCCTTCTGTGCCCAGGGTCCCTGCGACACGGCTCCCCTGGCTCGCTCGCTGGGCATTTAGCTCGAGGGACAGGGACAGGGGGCTGGCTCGCGATGGGCGCCTGTGGCCTGGCTGGCGCGCCCTCCTCTGCCGCACGCTGGGCACTTGGCCCATGCCGTGCCTGCTGGGGGCTGCCTGGG
>JAJFZO010000408.1:375000-387500 GCA_021397835.1 Moringa oleifera
AATACATTAGTGTAGCGCACGTGCGGCCCAGAACATCTAATGGCATCACAGACTTGTTATTGCCTCAAACTTCCTTGGCCTAAGCGGCCATAGTCCGTCTAAGAAGCCGACCATGGAGGGTCACCTCCACATAGCTAGTTAGCAGGCTGAGGTCTCGTTCGTTAACGGAATTAACTAGATAAATTGCTCCACCAACTAAGAATGGCCATGCACCACCACTCATAGAATCAAGAAAGAGCTCTCAGTCTGTCAATCCTTACTATGTCTGGACCTGGTAAGTTTCCCCGTGTTGAGTCAAATTAAGCCGCAGGCTCCACTCTTGGTGGTGCCCTTCCGTCAATTCCTTTAAGTTTCAGCCTTGCGACCATACTCCCCTCAGAACCCAAAGACTTTGATTTCTCATAAAGTGCCAGCGGAGTCCTAAAAGCAACATCCGCTAATCCCTGGTCGGCATCGTTTATGGTTGAGACTAGGACGGTATCTGATCGTCTTCGATCCCCCAACTTTCATTCTTGATTAATGAAAACATCCTTGGCAAATGCTTTCGCAGTTGTTCATCTTTCATAAATCCAAGAATTTCACCTCTGACTATGAAATATTAATGCCCCCGACTGTCCCTGTTAATCATTACTCCGATCCCGAAGGCCAACAGAATAGGTTACGAAATCCTATGATGTTATCCCATGCTAATGTATTCAAAGCGTAGGCTTGCTTTGAGCACTCTAATTTCTTCAGAGTAATAGCGCCGGAGGCACGACGCGGCCAATTAAGACCAGGAGCGCATCGCTGGTAGTAGGGACGAGCCAACCGGTGCACACCGTAGGCGGACCGGCTGACCCATCCTAAGGTCTAACTATGAGCTTTTTAACTGCAACAACTTAAATATACGCTATTAGAGCTGGAATTACCGCGGCTACTGGCACCAGACATGCCCTCCAATGGATCCTCGTTGAGGGATTTAGATTGTACTCATTCCAATTACCAGACTCGAAGAGCCCGGTATTGTTATTTATTGTCACTACCTCCCTGTGTCAGGATTGGGTAATTTGTGCGACTGCTGCCTTCCTTGGATGTGGTAACCGTTTGTCAGGCTCCCTCTCCGGAATCGAACCCTAATTCTCCGTCACCCGTCACTACCATAGTAGGCAACTATCTTACCATCGAAAGTTGATAGGGTAGAAATTTGAATGATTCGTCGCCGGCACGATGGCCTTGCGATCCGTCGAGTTATCATGAATCATCAGAGCAACGGGCGAAGGCCGCATCGACCTTTTATCTAATAAATGCACCCCTTCCAGAAGTCAGGGTTTGTTGCACGTATTAGCTCTAGAATTACTACGGTTATCCGAGTAGTAGGTACCATCAAACAAACTATAACTGATTTAATGAGCCATTCACAGTTTCACAGTCTGAATTAGTTCATACTTACACATGCATGGCTTAATCTTTGAGTCAAGCATATGACAACTGGCAGGATTAACCAGGTAGCATCCTTCGAGACACCGCGCCAACTAAGACCGAAGTGTGTCGCAAGGCTTTCTAAGGCCAAAGCTGTCGCAGTCGTCGTTCAAAATCGATGGGACGTGGGAAAAATTATTTTGCTTGGACAGGCAGAGGCCGAGGCCACTCCTGTCGCAATACTTTTTGCACCCGAGGGGACAACCGATCTCTCGTGTGCCAAAGCAGCCGCATGCCAAAGCAAGCCACGCTTGGAGCACGAGGCCCGGCTTAGGTTTCCACCCATGCCCACGAGGGACATGGTGCAAAGACAACTGACTCGAATCATCAAATTCCATTTGTGAAGGCACGTGACATAAGGTCCCGATGTCACCCACGAAATGCCAACGTATGGCTCAGGGTCGAGCTTGAAGTGACGTGCTAGTGGACAGTTCGATGCGAGAGCATGGAGCCTGCCAACGCGTACGACTAGATCACCACTCACACGCCGCGCGTACAAATGGGCAGCAACAGCACCAAACGAGCTGCAAGCCGACGAGTGAAAGGCCCATCGATCATGCAGGTCATCGTGTGTCGCCGCACCCAAGCCACTAAGCGTGAAATTATTTCAATTGCAAGGGACGATTCTTCAATGGCAAGGGACCACCGATGAGACCTTGGCAGCAGGGGTGTCACAACGTGCCCAGGCTGGCCGTGTGGCTCGCTCGTCGCTAATGGCCGATGATCGTGTCGTTGATCGCACTGCGTAACAAGTCCGCTTCTAGGCAAGCCTGAGCGTCGAGATCTAACCCCGCGTCCACCGCCTCGAGGGCCTGCAATGAAGCACTCCGCATGCTTGAAATCCCCCCAACGATTTGGCCCTCACGTAGCATGCATCATCATTAGCTTCGCCACCCACACCATCGAGCTTGTCTAGCCACATCCCAGCTCATTATCCCACGATTATTCTCGCTTCGTTGCCCACGTTTTTCCCACCGATGAGGCCTTGGCAGCAGTGGTGCCCAGGCTGGCCGTGTGGCTCACTCGTTGCTAACGGCCGACGATCGTGTCATCGATCGCGCTGCGCAACGAGTCCGCCTAGGCAAGCCTGAGCGTCGAGATCCAACCCCACGTCTACCTCCTCGAGGGCCTGCGACGAAGCACTCTGCATGCTCAAAATCCCCCCAATGATTTGGCCCTCACGTAGCATGCATCATCGTTAGCTTCGCCGCCCACACCATCGAGCTTGTCTAGCCACGTCCCAGCTCATTATCCCACAATTATTCTCGCTTTGTTGCCCACGTTTTTCCCACCGATGAGGCCTTGGCAGCAGGGGTGCCCAGGCTGGCCGTGTGGCTCGCTCATTGCTAATGACTGACGATCGTGTCATCGATCGCGCTGCGCAATGAGTCTGCCTAGGCAAGCCTGAGCGTCGAGATCCAGCCCCACGTCACAGCCACAGCCACGCACCACCGGCTGGATGGGCAAGGCAGCAAGCCCGCCCTGCCCATGCCATGCACGCTGGGTTGCCCAAGCACAGTGCCTGCCCATGTGGGAGGGGCAGGGGGGGAGGCACGCATGGCCTGTTGGCACCCAGCTAGCTAGGTGACCACCTCCCCCCTAAAGAGTCTTAAATGAAATTTCACTCTCGGCAGGAGGAAACATCAATATGTCTGAGCCGTCATAATGGGTCTAAAAAATTATTTACTTGGAATTTTGAGCTAAAATTTTGTACATAAATGGAGAATAATCGTATCTACCAACAGAAAAAATTTCAGAATTTTCTGGGCACTAAATTTTTTTTAATGAATTTTCTACAGCCGAAAATTGAAAAAATCATCAAAAGTAGCCCGTGAGTCGAAATGATCCCAAACTTCAAGGGCAGACTCCTCATGAATTACATGAATTATTTGAGTAATTTCGAGACAAATTCCATGATGAAAAGACGGTCAATTCACAACAATTTCGCAACTGGGTATTGTGGCCAGCAGGCTGTGGCAGCTGTGCCTCTGCCTGGCCCATGGTGCATGCTGGCTGCCCTGTCCAGCACACCTCCAGAAACCCCATGGCAGCCCTCAGGGTCCACCGGAGCCAGGGGCCACGGCAAAGGCCAGCTTGCCCATGAAATCAACGCCCACAGCTTGTGCTGAGCCTCACAGTGTGCTCGCGGCTGGCTCACCTGGGGCGCCCCTGGCAAGGCTGGCACCGTGCCTGCTGGCAACTGCTGTGGCACTCCTGGCTTGCACGCTGGGCAGTCAGTAAGGGGCAGGGACGAGGGGGCTGGCTCGCGATGGGCGCCCGCGGCCTGGCTGGCGCGCCCACCGCTGCCGCACGCTGGGCGAGCAGCCCATGCCGTGCCTTCTGGGGGCTGACTGGGCGTGCCACTCATGCCAAGGGTCCGTGCGACGCGGCACCCCTTGCTCGGAAGCTGGGCAGTCAGTCAAGAGGCAGGGACGAGGGGGCTGGCTCGAGATGGGCGCCCGCGGCCTGGCTGGTGTGCCCACCGCTGCCGCACGCTGAGCGAGCAGCCCATGCCATTACTGCTGGGGGATGCCTGGGCGTGAAACCCATGCCCAGGGTCCGTTCGATGCAGCCCCCCTAGCTCGCTCGCTGGGCACTATGTCGAGGGACAGGGATGTGGGGCTGCCTCGCGATGGGCGCCCGCGGCCTTGCTGGCGCGCCCACCGCTGCCGCACGCTGGGTGAGCAGCCCATGCCGTGCCTGCTGGAGGCTGCCTGGGCGTGCCACCCGTGCCCAGGGTCCGTGCGATGCGGCAACCCTGGCTCGCACGCTGGGCAGTCAGTCGAGGGGCAGGAACGAGGGGGCTGGCTCACGATGGGCGCCCGCGGCCTGGCTGGCGCGCCCACAACTATGACACACTGGGCGAGCAGCCCATGCCAAGCCTGTTGGGGGCTGCCTGGGTGTGCCACCCATGCCCAGGGTCTGTGCGACGCGGCACCCCTGGCTCGCACGCTGGGCAGTCAGTCGAGAGGAAGGGACGAGGGGGCTGGCTCGCGATGGGCGCCCACGGCCTGGCTGGCATGCCCACCGCTGCCGCATGCTGAGCGAGCAGCCCATGCCATGCCTGCTGGGGGCTGCCTGGGTGTGAAACCAGTGCCCAGGGTCCATGCGATGCGGGCCCCCTAGCTCGCTCGCTGGGCACTATGTCGAGGGACAGGGATGTGGGGGCTGGCTCACAATGGGCGCCGGCGGCCTGGCTGGCGCGCCCACCGCTACCGCACGCTGGGTGAGCAACCCATGCCCTGTTTGCTGGGGGCTGCCGGGGCGTGCCACACATGCCCAGGGTCCGTGCAATGCGGCCCCCATGGCTCGCTCGCTGGGCACTTAGTCGAGGGACAGGTACGTGGGGGCTGGTTCGCGATGGGCGCCCGCGACCTGGCTGGCGCGCCCACCACTGCCGCACGCTGGGCGAGCAGCCCATGCCGTGCCTACTGGTGTCTGCCTGGGCGTGCCACCTGTTCCCAGGGTCCGTGCGACGTGGCGCCCCTGGCTCACTCGCTGGGCACTTAGTCGAGGGACAGGGACGTGGGGTCTGGCTCGCGATGGGCGCGCGCGGCCTTGCTGGCGCGTCCACCGCTGCCGCACGCTGGGTGAGCAGCCCATGCCATGCCTGCTGGAGGCTGACTGGGCATGCCACCCATGCCCAGGGTCCGTAAGATGCGGCACCCCTAGCTCGCACGCTGGGCCGTCAGTCGAGGGGCAGGAACGAGGGGGCTGGCTCGCGATGGGCGCCCGCGGCCTGGCTGGCGCGCCCACAACTATGACACGCTGGGCGAGCAGCCCATGCCAAGCCTGTTGGGGGCTGCCTGGGTGTGCCACCGTGCCCAGGGTCTGTGCGACGCGGCACCCCTGGCTCGCACGCTGGGCAGTCAGTCGAGAGGAAGGGACGAGGGGGCTGGCTCGTGATGGGCGCCCACGGCCTGGCTGGCGTGCCCACCGCTGCCGCACGCTGAGTGAGCAGACCATGCCATGCCTGCTGGGGGCTGCCTGGGTGTGAAACCCGTGCCCAGGGTCCGTTTGATGCGGCCCCCCTAGCTCGCTCGCTGGGCACTATGTCGAGGGACAGGGATGTGGGGGCTGGCTCGCGATGGGCGCCGGCGGCCTGGCTGGCGCGCCCACCGCTACCGCACGCTGGGCGAGCAACCCATGCTGTGTCTGCTGGGGGCTGCCGGGGCGTGCCACACATGCCCAGGGTCCATGCGACGCGGCCCCCATGGCTCGCTCGCTGGGCACTTAGTCGAGGGACAGGGACGTGGGGGCTGGCTCGCGATGGGCGCCAGCGGCCTTGCTGGCGTGCCCACCGCTGCCGCACGCTGGGTGAGCAGCCCATGCCATGCCTGGTGGAGGCTTCCTGGGCGTGCCACCCGTGCCCAGGGTCCGTGTGACGCGGCGCCCCTGGCTCGCACGCTGGGCAGTCAGTCGAGGGGCAGGAACGAGGGGGCTGGCTCGCGATGGGCGCCCGCGGCCTGGCTGGCGTGCCCACAACTATGACACACTGGGCGAGCAGCCCATGCCAAGCCTGTTGGGGGCTGCCTGGGTGTGCCACCCGTGCCCAGTGTCCGTGCGACGCGGCACCCCTGGCTCGCACGCTGGGCAGTCAGTCGAGAGGAAGGGACGAGGGGGCTGGCTCGCGATGGGCGCCCACGGCCTGGCTGGCGTGCCCACCGCTGCCGCACGCTGAGCGAGCAGCCCATGCCATGCCTGCTTGGGGCTGCCTGGGCGTGAAACCCATGCCTAGGGTCCGTTCGATGCGGCCCCCCTAGCTCGCTCGCTGGGCACTATGTCGAGGGACAGGGATGTGGGGGCTGGCTCGCGATGGGCGCCGGCGGCCTGGCCGGCGCGCCCACCGCTACCGCACGCTGGGCGAGCAACCCATGCTGTGTCTGCTGGGGGCTTCCGGGGCGTGCCACACATGCCCAGGGTCCGTGCGACGCGGCCCCCATGGCTCGCTCGCTGGGCACTTAGTCGAGGGACAGGCACGTGGGGGCTGGCTCGCGATGGGCGCCCGGGACCTGGCTGGTGCGCCCACCGCTGCCGCACGCTGGGCTAGCAGCCCATACCGTGCCTCCTTGTGGCTGCCTGGGCGTGCCACCTGTGCCCAGGGTCCGTGCGATGCGGCACCGCTGGCTCGCTCGCTGGGCACTTAGTCGAGGGACTGGGACGTGGGGGCTTGCTCGTGATGGGCGCCCGCGGCCTTGCTGGCGCGCCCACCGCTGCCGCACGCTGGGTGAGAAGCCCATGCCGTGCCTGCTGGAGGCTGCCTGGGCATGCCACCCGTGCCCAGGGTCCATGCGACGCGGCACCCCTGGCTCGCACGCTGGGCAGTCAGTCGAGGGGCAGGAACGAGGGGCCTGGATCGCGATGGGCGCCCGCGGCCTTGCTGGCGTGCCCACCACTACGACACGCTGGGTGAGCAGCCCATGCCAAGCCTGCTGGGGTCTACATGGGCGTGCCACCCATGCCCAGGGTCTGTGCGACGCGGCCCCCCTGGCTCGCCCGCTGGGCACTAAGTCGAGGGACAGGGACGTGGGGGCTGGCTCGTGATGGGCGCCGGCGGCCTTGCTGGTGCGCCCACCGCTGCCGCACGCTGGGCAAGCAGCCCATGCTGTGCCTGCTGGGGGCTGCCAGGGCGTGCCACCGGTGCACAGGGTCCGTGCGACACGGCCCCCCTGGCTCGCTCGCTGGGCACTTAGTCGAGGGACAGGGACGTGGGGGCTGGATCGGGATGGGCGCCCGCGGCCTGGCTGGCGCGCCCACCGCTGCCGCACGCTGGGTGAGCAGCCCATGCCGTGCCTGCTGGAGGCTGCCTGAGCATGCCAACCATGCCCAGGGTCTGTGCAATGCGGCTCCCCTGGCTCGCTCACAGGGCACTTAGTCGAGGGACTGGGACGAGGGGGCTGGCTCGTGATGGGCGCCCGAGGCCTCGCTGGCGCGCCCACCTTTGCCGCACGCTGGGCACTTGGCCCATGCCATGCCTGCTAGAGGCTGACTGGGATTGCCTCCCGTGGCCAGGGTCCGTGCAACGCGGCTGCCCTGGCTCGCTCGCTGGGCACTTAGTCGAGGGAAAGGGATGAGGGGGCTGGCTCGGGATGGGCGCCTGTGGCCTGGCTGGCGCACCCTCCTCAGCCACACGCTGGGCACTTGGCCCATGCCGTGCATCCTCAGGGCTGACTGGGCATGCCTCTCATGCCCAGGATCTGTGCGACACGGCTCCCCTGGCTCGCTCGCTGGGCACTTAGTCGAGAGACAAGGATGATGGGGCTGGCTCGTGATGGGCGCCCGTGGCCTGGCTGGCGCGCCTTCCCCTGCTGCACGCTGGGCACTTGGCCCATGCCGTGCCTGCTGGGGGCTGCCGGGCCATGCCTCCCGTGCCTAGGGTCCATGCGACGCGGCTCCCCTGGCTCGATCGCTGGGCACTTAGTCGAGGGACAGGGATGAGGGGGCTGGCTCACGATGGGTGCCTGTGGCCTGCTGGTGCGCACACCGCTGTCACACGCTGGGCACTTGGCCCATGCCGTGCCTGCTGGTGGCTGACTGGGCATGACTCCTGTGCCCAGGGTCCATGCGACGCGGCCCCCCTGTCTCGCTCGCTGGGCACTTAGTCGAGGGACAAGGACGAGGGGGCTGGCTCGTGATGGGCGCCTGTGGCCTGGCTGGCGCGCCCTCCTCTGCCATAAGCTGGGCACTTGGCCAATGCCGTGCCTGCTGAGGGCTGCTGGGTCATGCCTCCCGTGCCCAGGGTAAATGCGACGCGGCTCCCCTGGCCCGCTCGCTGGGCACTTAGTCGAGGGACAGGAACGAGGGGCCTGGCTCATGATTGGCGCCTGTTGCCTGGCTTGTGCGCCCTCCTCTGCCGCACGCTGGGCACTTGTCCCATGCTGTGCCTGCTGGGGGATGCCTGTGCATGCCTCCCGTGGCCAGATTGCATGGGACTCAGCTCCCCTGGCTCGCTCACGGGGCACTAAGTCGAGGGACAGGGACGAGGGGGCTGGCTCGTGATGGGCGCCTGTGGCCTGGCTGGCGCGCCCTCCTCTGCCACACGCTGGGCACTTGGCCAATGCCATGCCTGCTGGGGGCTGCCTGGGCATGCCCCGGTGACAAGGGTCCATGAGACGCGGCTCCCTTGGCTCGCTCGCTGGGCACTTAGTCAAGGGACAGGGACGAGGGGCCTGGCTCGTGATGGGCGCCCACCTTTGCCACACGCTGGGCACTTGGCCTATGCCGTGCCTGCTGGGGGCTGCCTTGGCATGCCTCCTGTGCCCAGAGTCCATGCGACACGGCTCCCCTGGCTCTCTCATGAGGCACTAAGTCAAGGGACACGGACGAGGGGGCTGGCTCATGATGGGCGCCCGTGGCCTCGCTGGCGCACCCACCTTTGCCGTATGCTATGCACTTTGCCCATGCCATGCCTGCTGGGGGCTGACTTGGCAGGAATACCATGTGCAGGGTCTGTGCAATGCAGCTCCCCTGGCTCGCTCGCTTGGCACTTAGTCGACGGACAGGGACGAGGGGGCTGGCTCGCGATGGGTGCCTGTGGCCAAGCTGGCACGCCCACCTCTGCCGCACGCTGGCACTTGGCCCATGCCGTGCCTGCTGGGGGCTGCCTGGGCATGCCCCCTGTGCTCAGGGTCCATGCAACGTGGCTCCCCTGGCTCGCTCGCTGGGCACTTAGTCGAGGGACAGGGACGAGGGGGCTGCCTCACAATGGGCGTCTGTGGCCTGGCTGGCACGCCCACCGCTGCCGCATGATGGGCACTTGGCCCATGCCGTGCCTGCTGGGAGCTGCAGGGGAATGCCTCCCGTGCCCAGGGTCCATGCGACGTGGCTCCCCTGGCTCACTTGCTGGGCACTTAGTCCAGGGACAGGGACGAGGGGGCTGGCTCGCGATGGGCGCCTGTGGCATGGCTGGCGCGCCCACTGCTGCCACATGCTCAGCACTTGGCCCATGCTGTGCCTGCTGGGGGTTGCCGGGGCATGCCTCCCATGCCCAGGGTCCCTGCGACGCAGATCCCCTGGCTCACTCGCTGGGCACTTAGTCGAGGGACAGGGACAAGGGGGCTAGCTCGCGATTGGCGCCTGTGGCCTCGCTGGCACGCCCACCACTGTCGCACGCTGGGCACTTGGCCCATGCCGTGCCTGCTGGGGGCTTCTGGGGCATGCCTGCCGTTCCCAGGGTCCATGCGACGTGGCTCCCCTGGCTCGCTCGCTGGGCACTTAGTCAAGGGACAGGGACGAGGGGGCTTGCTTGCGATGGGCGCCTGTGGCCTGGCTGGCGCGCCCACCGCTGCCGCACGCTGGGAACTTGGTCCATGCCGTGCCTGCTGGGGGCTGACTGGGCATGCCTCCCATGCCCAGGGTCTGTGCGACACGGCTCCCCTGGCTCGCTCGCTGGGCACTTAGTCGAGGGACAGGGACGAGGAGGCTGGCTCATGATGGGCACCAGTGGCCTTGCAGGCGTGCCCTGCTCTGCCGCACGCTGGGCACTTGGCCCATGCCGTGCCTGCTCGGGGCTGCGTGGGCAAGCCCACCGTGCCCACAGTCCAAGCAACACAGCTCCCCTGGCTCGCTCACGGGGCACTAAGTCGAGGGTCAGGGATGAGGGGGCTAGCTCGTGATGGGCGCCCGTGGCCTTGCTGTCGCGCCCACTGCAACTGCACACTGGGTACTTGGCCCATGCCGTGCCTGCTGGAGGCTGCCGGGCCATGCCTCCCATGCCCAGGGTCCATGCGACGCGGCTCCCCTGGCTCACTCGCTGGGCACTTAGTCGAGGGGACGAGGGGGCTGGCTCGCGATGGGCGCCTTTTGCCTGGCTGGCGCGCCCACCGCTTCCTCACGCTGGGCACTTGGCTGATGCTGTGCCTGCTGGGGGCTTCCTGGGCATGCCTCCCGTGCCCAGAGTCCATATGACGCGGCTCCCCTGGCTCGCTCATGGGGCAATAAGTCGAGGGACATGGACGAGGGGGCTGGCTCGAGATGGGCGCCTGTGGCCTCGCAAGCGCGCCTACCGCTTCCGCACGCTGGGCACTTGGCCCATGCTGTGCCTGCTGGGGGCTGACTGGGCATGCCTGCAGTGCCCAGGGTCCGTGTGACGCGGCTCCCTTGTCTCGCTCACTGGGCACTTAGTTGACGGACAGGGACGAGGGGGCTGGCTGATGATGGGCGCCTGTGGCCTGGCTGGCGCGCCCTCCTCAGCCGCACGCTGGGCACTAAGTCAAGGGACAGGGACAAGGGGGTTGGCTCGTGATGGGCGCCTGTGGCCTCGCTGGTGCACCCACCGCTGCCGCACGCTCGGCACTTGGCCCATGCTGCACCTTCTGGGGGCTTCCTTGGCATGTCTCCCGTGCCCAGGGTCTGTGCGATGTGGCTCCCCTGGCTTGTTCATTGGGCACTTAGTCGAGGGACAGGGACGAGGGGGCTGGCTCGCAATGGGCACCTGTGGCCTGGCTGGCGCGCCCTACTCTGCCGCACGCTGGGCACTTGGCCCATGCCGTGCCTGCTGGGGGCTGCCTGGGCAAGCCCCCTGTGCCCAGTGTCCATGCGACGCGGCTCCCCTGGCTCGCTCGCTGTGCACTTAGTCGAGGGACAGGGACGAGGGGGCTGGCTCATGATGGGCGCCTTGTTCCTGGCTGGCGCGCCCTCCTCTGCTGCACACTTGGCACTTGGCCCATGCTGTGCCTGCTGGGGGCTGCCTGTGCATGCCTCCCGTGGCCAGATTGCATGGGACTCAGCTCCCCTGGCTCGCTCGCTGGGCACTTAGTCGAGGGACAGGGACGAGGGGGCTGGCTCGCGATGGGCGCCTGTGGCCTGGCTGGCGCACCCACTGCTGCCGCACGCTGGGCAGTTGGCCCATGCCGTGCCTGCTGGGGGCTGACTGGGCATGCCTCCTGTGCCCAGGGTCCGTGCGACACGGCCCCCCTGGCTCGCTGGGTGGGCACTTAGTCGAGGGGCAGGGATGAGGGGGCTGGCTCGCGATGGACGCCTGTGGCCTGGCTGGCACGCCCGCCGCTGCTGCACGCTCGGCAGTTGGCCCAAGCCGTGCCTGCTGGGGGCTGCCGGGGCATCCCTCCCACGCCCAGGTTCCATGCGACGCGGCTGTCCTGGCTCGCTCGCTGGGCACTTAGTCGAGGGACAGGGACGAGGAGGCTGGCTCGCGATAGGCGCCTGTGGGCTGCCTGGCGCGCCCACCGCTGCCGAACGCTGGGCACTTTGCCCTTTCTGTACCTGCTGGGGGCTGCCTGGGCATGCCTCCAATGCCCAAGGTCCATGCCTCGTGGCTCCCCTGGCTCGCTCACTGGGCACTTAGTCGAGGGACCGGAACAAGGGGGCTGGCTCGCGATGGGCGCCTATGGCCTGGCTAGCGCGCCCACCCCTTCCGCACACTGGGCACTTGGCCCATGCCGTACCTGCTGGGGGCTGCCTGGGCATGCCTCCGATGCCAAGGTCCATGCAACATGGCTCCCCTGGCTCGCTGGCTAGGCACTTAGTCGAGGGACAGGGATGAGGGGGCTGGCTCGCGATGGGCGCCCGTGGCCTGGCTGGCACGCCCACTGCTGCCGCACGCTGGGCACTTGGCCCATGCCGTGCCTGCTGGGGGCTGCCTGGGCATGCCTCCCATGCCCAGTGTCAGTGCGATGCGGCTCCCCTGGCTCGCTCGCTGGGCACTTGGTTGAGGGACAGGGACGAGGGCGCTGGCTCGCGATGGGCGCCTGTGGCCTGGTTTTCGCGCCCACCGCTGCCGCATGCTCGGCACTTGGCCTATGCTGTGCCTGCTGGGTGCTGCCAGGCATGCCTCCCATGCCCAGGGTCCATGCGATGCGGCTCCCCTGGCTCGCTCACTGGGCACTTAGTCGAGGGACAGGGACGAGGGGGCTGGCTTGAGATGGGCGCCCGTGGCCTTGGTGGCGCGCCCACCTTTGCCGCATGCTGGGAACTTGGCCCATGCCGTGCGTGCTGGGGGCTGCCTGGGTGTGCCACCCATGCCCAGGGTCTGTGCGACACGGCCACCCTTACTCGCTCGCTGGGCACTTTGTCGAGGGACAGGG
>JAJFZO010000408.1:397500-402500 GCA_021397835.1 Moringa oleifera
CCCATGCCATGCCTGCTGGGGGCTACCTGGGCGTGCTGCCTGTGCCCAGGGTCCATGTGACATGGCCCCCCTGGCTCGCTCGCTAGGCACTTAGTCGAGGGACAGGGACCTGGGGGCTGGCTCGCGATGGACGCTCGCGGCCTTGCTGGCACGCCCACCGCTGCCCCACGCTAGGCAAGCGGCCCATGCCGTGCCTTCTGGGGACTGCCTTGGCATGCCACCTGTTCCCAGGGTCGGTGCGACATGGCCCCCCTGGCTCGCTCGCTGGGTACTTAGTCGAGGGACAGGGACGTGGCGGCTCGCTCGCAATGGCGCCTGCGGCCTGGCTAGCACGCCCACCGCTGCCGCACACTGGGCGAGCAACCCATGCCGTGCCTGCTGGTGGCTTCCTGAGTGTGCCTCTCGTGCCCAGGGTCCGTGCGATGAACCACCCCTGGCTGGGGCGCCCACCGCTGCCGCACGCTGAGCGAGCAGCCCATGCCGTGCCTGCTGGGGGCATCCTGGGAGTGCCTCTCGTGCCCAGGGCCTGAGCGATGCACCACCCCTGGCTCGCACGCTGGGCAGTCAGTCGACGGGGCTGGCTCAAGAGGGGCGCCCGTGGCCTGGCTGCGGTGCCCACCGCTGCCGCACACTGGGCGAGCAGCCCATGCCGTGCCTGCTGGGGGCTGCCTCGGCATGCCACCCGTGCCTAGGGTCCGTGCGAAGCAGCACCCCTGGCTCGCATGCTGGGCAGTCAGTCGAGGGGCAGGGACGAGGGGGGAGGCTCGCGATGGGCGCCAGCGGCCTGGCTGGCACGCCCATCGCCGCCGCACACTGGGTGAGCAGCCCATGCCGTGCCTGCTGGGGGGTGCCTGGGTGTGCCTCTCATGCCCAGGGTCCGTGCGACGCGCCACCCATGGCTCGCACGCTGGGCAGTCAGTCGATGGGGCTGGCTCAAGTTGGGCGTCCGCGGCCAGGCTATCACGCCCAACCGCTGCCGGACGCTGGGCGAGCAGCCCATGCCGTGCCAGGTTGGGGCTGCCTGGGCGTGCCACCTGTGCCCAGGGTCCGTGCGACGCAGCTCCCCTAGCTCGTAAGGTTGGCAATCTGTCGAGGGGCAAGGACAAGGGGGCTGGCTAGCGATGGGCACCCGCGGCCTGGCTGGCACGCCCACCGCTGTCGCACACTGGGCGAGCAGCCCATGCCGTGCCTGCTTGGGGCTGCCAGGGCATGCCACCCGTGTCCAGGGTCCATGCGACGCGGCACCCCTGCCTCGCACGCTGGGCAGTCAGTCGAGGGGTAAAGACGAAGGGGCTGGCTACCGCTGCCGCACGCTGGGCGAGCAGCCCATGCCGTGCCTGCTGGGGGCTGCCTGGGCGTGCCACCCGTGCCCAGGGTCCGTGCAACATGGCCCCCCTGGCTCCCTTGCTGGGCACTTCGTCGAGGGACAGGGACGTGGGGGCTGGCTAGCAATGGGCACCCGCGGCCTGGCTGGAACGCCCACCGCTACCGCACGCTGGGCGAGCAGCCCATCCTGTGCCTGCTGGGGGCTGTCTGGGCGTGCCGCCCATGCCCAGGTTCCATGACACGTGGCCCCCCTGGCTCGCTCGCTAGGAACTTAGTTGAGGGACAGGGACGTGGGGGCTGGCTCGCGATGGGCGTCCATGGCCTGGCTGGCGCGCCCACCGCTGCCCCACACTGGGCGAGCGGCCCATGCCGTGCCCGCTGGGGACTGCCTGGGCATGCCACCCGTGCCCAGGGTCGGTGCGACGTGGCCCCCCTGGCTCGCTCGCTGGGTACTTAGTCGACGGACAGGAATGTGGGGGCTAGCTCGAGATGGGCGCCCGCGGCCTGGCTGGATCGCCCACCGCTGCCGCATGCTGGCAGAGCAGCCCAGGCCGTGCATGCTGGGGGCTACCTGGGCATGCCTCCCGTGCCCAGGGTCTGTGCTACGCGGCTCCCCTGGCTCGTTCGCTGGGCAGTTAGTCAAGGCACAGGGACGTGGGGGCTGGCTCGCGATGGGCACCCGTGGCCTGGTTGGCGCGCTCACCGTGGCCGCTCGCTGGGCAAGCAGCCCATGCCATGCCTGCTGGGGGCTACCTGGGAGTGCCGCCCGTGCCCAGGGTCCATGCGACGTGGGCCCCCTGGCTCGCATGCTGGACAGTCAGTCGAGGGGCAGGGACAACGGGGCTGGCTCGCGATGGGCGCCCACAGCATGGCTGTCGCGCCCACCGCTGCCGCACGCTGGGCGAGCAGCCCATGCCGTCCCTGCTGGGGGCTGCCTGGGCGTGCCACTCCTGCCCAGGGTCCATGCGACGTGGCCCCCCTGACTCGCTCGCTAGGTACATAGTCGAGGGACTAGTACATGGGGGCTGGCTCGCAATTGGCGCCCGCAGCCTGGCCAGCGCGCCAACCGCTACTGCACGCTGGGCAAGCAGCCCATGCCGTGCCTGCTTGGGGCTGCCTGGGCGTGCCACCTGTGCCAAGGGTCCGTGCGATGCGGCTCCCCTGGCTCACAAAGTTGGCAGTCAGTCGAGGGGCAGGGACGAGGGGGCTGGCTCGCGATGGGCACCCCCGGCCTGACTGGCACGCCCACCGCTGTAGCACGCTGGGCGAGCAGCCCATGCCATGCCTGCCGGGGGCTGCCTGGGCATGCCACCCGTGTCCAGGGTCCATGCAACGCGGCATCCCTGCCTCGCACGCTGGGCAGTCAGTCGAGGGGCAAGAACGAGGGGGCTGGCTAGTGCTGCCGTACGCTGGGCGACAGCCCATGCCGTGCCTGCTGCGGGTTGCCTGGGCGTGCCACCCATGCCCAGGGTTGTGCAACGTGGCCCCCCTGGCTCCCTTGCTGGGCACTTCGTCGAGGGACAGGGACGTGGGGGCTCGCTCGCGATGGGCACCCGTGGCCTGTCTGGAACGCCCACCGCTGCCGCACGCTGGGCGAGCAGCCCATGCCGTGCCTGCTGGGGGCTGCCTGGGCGTGCCTCTCATGCCCAGGGTCTGTTCAACGAGCCACCCCTGGCTCGCACGCTGGACAGTCAGTCGACGGGGCTAGCTCAAGATGGGCGCCCGCGGCCTGGCTGGGGCGCCCGCCGCTGCCGCACGCTGGGCGAGCAGCCCATGCCGTGCCTGCTGGGGGCTTCCTGGGTGTGCCTCCTGTGCCCTGGGTCCGAGCGATGCACCACCCCTGGCTCACACGCCGGCCAGTCAGTCGACGGGGCTGGCTCAAGATGGGCGCCCGCGGCCTGGCCAGGGCGCACATCGCTGCCCCACGCTGGGCGAGAAGCCCATGCCATGCCTGCTTGGGGCTTCCTGGGCGTGCCACCCGTGCCCAGGGTCCGTGCGACGCGGATCCCCTGGCTCGCAAGCTTGGCAGTCAGTTCAAGGGCAGGGACGAGGGGGCTGGCTCGCGATGAGCACCCACGGCCCGGCTGGCACGCCCACCGCTGTCGCACGCTGGGTGAGCAGCCCATGCCGTGCCTGCTGGGGGCTGCCTGGGCATGCCACCCGTGCCCACGGTCCGTGCGATGCAGCACCCCTGGCTTGCATGCTGGGCAGTCTGTCGAGGGGCAGGGACGAGGGGGTAGGCTCGCAATGGGCGCCCGCGACCTGGCTGGCGCGTCCACCACCGCCGCACGCTGGGCGGGGACCCCATACCATGCTTGCTGGGGGCTGCCTGGGCGTGCCACTGGTGCCCAGGGTCCGTGCGACGTGGCCCCCCTGGCTCGCTCACTGGGTACTTAGTCGAGGGACAGGAACGTGGGGGCTGGCTCGCAATGGGCGCCCGCGGCCTGGCCAATGCTCCAACCGCTGCCGCACGCTGGGCAAACAGCCCATGTCGTGCCTGCTGGTGGCTGCTTGGGCGTGCCACCAGTGCCCAGGGTCCGTGCGATGCGACTCCCCTGGCTCGCAAGGTTGGCAGTCAGTCGAAGGGCAGGGACGACGGGGCTGGCTCGCGATGGGCACCCACGGCCTGGCTGGCACGCCCACCGCTGTCGCACGCTGGGCGAACAGCCCATGCTGTGCCTGCTGGGGGCTGCCTGGGCATGCCACCCGCGTCCAGGGTCCGTGCGACGCGGCACCCCTGCCCTGCACGCTGGGCAGTCAGTCGAGGGGCAAGGACGAGGGGGCTGGCTACCGCTGCCGCACGCTGGGCGAGCAGCCCATGCCGTGCCTGCTGGGGGCTACCTGGGCGTGACACCTGTGCCCAGGGTCTGTGGGACGTGGCACCCCTGGCTCGCACGTTGGGCAGTCACTCGAGGGGCAGCGACAAGGGGCCTGGGTACCGCTGCCGCACGCTAGGCGAGCAGCCCATGCTGTGCCTGCTAGGGGCTGCCAAGGTGTGCCACCTGTGCCCAGGGTCCATGCAACGTTGCCCCCCTGGCTCGATCGCTAGGCACATAGTCAAGGGAAAGGGACGTGGGGGCTGGCTCGCGATGGGCACCTGCGGCTGGCTGGCACGCCCTCTGCTGTCGCACACTGGGCGAGCAGCCCATGCTGTGCCTGCTGGGGGCTGCCTGGGCATGCCACCCATTCCAAGGGTCCGTGCGACGCGGCACCCTGGGCTCGCACGCTGGGCAGTCAGTCGAGGGGCAGGGACGAGGGGCCTTGCTCGCGATGGGCGCCGGCGGCCTGGCTGTCGCGCCCACCGCTGCCGTACGCTTGGCAAGCAGCCCATGCCGTGCCTGCTGGGGGCTGCCTGGACGTGCCACTCGTGCCAAGGGTCCGTGCGACGTGGCACCCCTGGCTCGCGCGCTGGGCACTTAGTCGAGGGACAGGGACGTGTGGGCTGGCTCGCGATGGGCGCCCGCACCCTGGCTGGCGCGCCCACCGCTGCAGCACGCTGAGTGAGCAGCCCATGTCGTGCCTGCCGGGGGCTTCCTGGGTGTGCCACCTGGACCAAGGGTCTGTGCGACACGGCCCCCCTGGCTCATTCGCTACGCACTTAGTCAAGGGACAGGGACGTGGGTACTTGCTCGCGATGGGCGCCCTTGGCCTGGCTGGCGCGCCAACCGCTGCCG
>JAJFZO010000408.1:410000-440000 GCA_021397835.1 Moringa oleifera
GCGCTGCGCAACGAGTCCGCCTAGGCAAGCCTGAGCGTCGGGATCCAACCCCACGTCCGCCGGCTCGAGAGCCTGCAACGAAGCACTCCGCATGCTCGAAATTCCCCCCAACGATTTAGCCCTCGCGTAGCATGCATCATCATTAGCTTCGTCGCCCACACCGTCGAGCTTGTATAGCCACATCCCAGCTTATTATCCCACGATTTTTCTCATTTCGTTGCCCATGTTTTTCCCACCAATGAGGCCTTGGTAGCAGGGGTGTCACGCCTTGCCCAGGCTGGCCATGTGGCTCACTCATTGCTAACGGCCGATGATCATGTCGTTGATCAAGCTGCGCAACGAGTCTGCCAAGGCAAGCCTGGGCGTCGGGATCCTGCCTCGCATCCACTGCCTCGAGGGCCTGCGACGAAGCACTCCGCATGCTTAAAATCCCCCCAGCGATTTGGCCCTCGCATAGCATGCATCATTGTTAGCTTCGCCGCCCACACCGTCGAGCTTGTGTAGCCACATCCCTGCTCATTATCCCATGATTTTTCTCCTTTCGTTGGCCACGTTTTTCCCATCGATGAGGCCTTGGCATCAGGGGTGTCACGCCTTGCCCAGGCTGACCATGTGGCTTGCTCATTGCTAACGGCCGACGATCGTGTCGTCAATCGCGCTGCGCAACGAGTCCGCCGAGACAAGCCTGGGCGTTGGGATCCAGCCGCGCATCCGCCGCCTTGATGGCCTGCGACGAAGCACTCCACATGCTAGAAAGCCCCCCAGTGATTTGGCCCTCGCGTAGCATGCATCATCGTTAGCTTCGCCGCCCATACCATCGAGCTTGTGTAGCCACATCCCAGCTCATTATCCCACGATTTTTCTCATTTCATTGCCGACAATTTAGCAGATTTTTTTTCCCACGTTTTCCCCACTCCGTTGGCTACTGATCGAGCGTCCCACACTCTTCGGCCGACGTCGCCGGCCGCCTGCCTGCCGGCGGTGGTGGCCGCCACAGCCACGCACCACCGGCTGGATGGGCAAGGCAGCAAGCCGCCCTGCCCATGCCATGCACACTGGGTTGCCCAAGCCCAGTGCCTGCCCACGTGGGATGGGCGGGGGGGAGGCACGCATGGCCTGTTTGCACCCAGCAAGCTAGGTGACCACCTCCCCCCTAAAGAGTCTTAAATGAAATTTCACTCCCGGCAGGAGGAAACATCAATATGTCTGAGCCGTCATAATTGGTCTAAAAAATTATTTACTTGGAATTTTAAGTTGAAATTTTGTATATAAATGGAGAATAATCATATCTAACACCAGAAAAACTTTCAAAATTTTCTGGGCACAAAATTTTTTTAATGAATTTTCTACAGTTGAAAATTGAAAAAATCATCAAAAATAGCTCGTGAGTGTAAATGATCCCAAACATCAGGGGCAGACTCCTCATGAATTACATGAATTATTTGAGTCATTTCAGGACCAATTCCATGATGAAAAGATGGTCAATTCATAACAATTTCGCAACAGGGCATTGCGGCCAGCAGGCTGGGCCAGCTGTGCCTCTGCCTGGCCCACGGTGCATGCTCACTGTCCTGTCCAGCGCACCTCCAGCCACCCCAAGTCCGCCCTCAGGGTCCACCAGAGCCAGGGGCCTCGGCCAAGGCCAGCATGCCCATGAAATCAACACCCACAGCATGTGCTGAGCCTCACAGCGTGCTCGCGGCTGGCTAGCGTGGGGCACCCCTGGCAAGGCTGGCGCCGTGCCTTTTGGCGACTGCTGTGGCACCCCTGGCTCGTACGCTGGGCAGTCAGTCGAGGGGCAGGGACGAGGGTGCTGACTCATGATGGGCGCCCGTGGCCTGGCTGGCGCCCCCACCGCTGCAGCACGCTGGGCGAGCAGCCCATGCGGTGCCTGCTGGGGGCTTCCTGGGCATGCCACCAGTGCCCAGGGTCCATGCGATGCAGCACCCCTGGCTCGCACGCTCGGCAGTCAGTCGAGGGGCAAGGAAGAGGGGGCTGGCTCGCGATGGGCGCCCGCGGCCTGGCTGGCGCGCGCACCGCTGTCGCACGCTGGGCAAGCAGCCTATGCCGTGCCTGCTGGGGGCTTCCTTGGTGTGCCACCCGTGCCCAAGGTCCATGCGACGTGGCACCCCTGGCTCGCTAGCTGGGCAGTCAGTCGAGGGGCAGGGATGAGGGGGCTGGCTTGCCATGGGCGGCCGCGGCCTGGCTGGCGCGCCCACCGCTGCCTCACGCTGGGTGAGCAGCCCATGCCATGCCTGCTGGGGGCTTCCTGGGCGTGCAACCCATGCCCAGGGTCCGTGCGATGCGGCACCTCTGGCTCGCACGCTGGGCAGTCAGTCGAGGGGCAGGGACGAGGGGTTTGGCTCGCCATGGGCACCCGCGGCTTGACTGGCGCACCCGCCGCTGCCGCACGCTGGGCAAGCAGCCCATGCCGTGCCTGCTGGGTGCTTCCTGGGCGTGCCACCCGTGCCCAGGGTCCATGTGATGTGGCACCCCTGGTTCGCACGCTGGGCAGTCAGTCGAGGGGCAAGGATGAGGGGGCTGGCTCGCGATGGGCGCTCGCGGCCTGGCTGGCGCGCCCACCGCTATCGCACGCTGGGCGAGCAGCCTATGCCGTGCCTGCTGGGGGCTGCCTGGGTGTGCCACCCATGCCCAGGGTCCGTGCGACTCGGCACCCCTGGCTCGTACGCTGGGCAGTCAGTCGAGGGGCATAGACGAGGGGGCTGGCTCGCCATGGGCAGCCGCGGCCTGGCTGGCGCGCCCAACACTGCCGCACGCTGGGAGAGCAGCCCATGCCGTGCCTGCTGGGGGCTTCCTGGGTGTGCCACTCGTGCCCCTGGTCCGTGCGATGTGGCACCCCTGGCTCGCACGCTGGGCAGTCAGTCGACGGGCAAGGATGAGGGGGCTGGCTCGCGATGGGCGCCCGCGACCTGGCTGGCGCGTCCACCGCTGCCGCACGCTGGGCTAGCAGCCAATGCAGTGACTTCTGGGGGCTACCTGGGCGTGCCACCCATTACCAGGGTCCATGCGAGGCGGCCCCCCTGGCTGGCTCGCTGGGAAATTAGTCGAGCGACAGGGACGAGAGGGCTGGCTCGCGATGGGCGCCCGCGGCCTGGCTGGCGCGTCCACCGCTGCCGCACGCTGGGTGAGCAGCCCATGCCATGCCTGCTGGGGGCTGCCTGGGCGTGCCACCCATTCCCAGGGTCCGTGTGACGTGGCCCCCCTGGCTGGCTCTCTGGGCACTACGTCGAGGGACAAGAACGTGGGGGCTGGCTTGCGATGGGCGCCCGCGGCCTGGCTGGCGCGCACACCGCTGCCGCACGCTGGGCGAGCAGCCCATGCCGTGCCTGCTGGGGGCCGCCTGGGCGTGCCACCCGTGCCCAGGGTCCGTGCAACGCGGCCCCCCTGGCTCGCTCGCTGGATACTTAGTCAAGGGACAGGGACGTGGGGGCTGGCGCGTCCGCCGCTGCCGCATGCTGGGCGAGCAGCCTATGCCGTGCCTGCTGGGGGCGGCCTAGGCATGCCACCTGTGCCCAGGGTTCGTGTGACGCGGCCCCCCTGGCTAGCTCGCTGGGCACTACGTCGAGGGACAGGGACAAGGGGGCTGGCTCGGGATGGGCGCCTGTGGCCTGGCTGGCGCGGCCACCTCTGCCGCGCGCTGGGCACTTGGCCCATGCCATTCCTGCTGGGGGCTGCCTGCGCTTGCCTTCCGTGCCCAGGGTCCGCGCGATGCGGCTCCCCTGGCTCGTTCGCTGGGCACTTAGTTGAGGGACAGGGAAGAGGGGGCTGGCTCGCGAAGGGCGCCCGTCGCCTCGCTGGCGCGCCCACGTCTACTGCACGCATGGCACTTGGCCCATGCCGTGCCTTCTGGGGGCTTCTGGGGCATGCCTCCCATGCCCAGGGTCCATGCGACGTGGCTGCCCAGGCTCGCACGCTGAGCAGTCGGTCGAGGGGCAGGGACGAGGGGGCTGGCTCGCGATGGGCGCCTGTGTCCTGGCTGGCGCGCCCACCTCTGCCGCATGCTGGGCACTTGTCCCATGTCATGCCTGCTGGGGGCTTCCTGGGCTTGCCTTCCGTGCCCCGGGTCCGTGCGACGTGGCTCCCCTGGCTCATTCGCTGGGCACTCAGTCGAGGGACAGGGACGAGGGGGCTGACTCGCGATGGGCGCCTGTGGCCTGGCTGGCGCGCCCACCTCTGCCGCACGCTGGGCACTTAGTCACGGGACAGGGACGAGGGGGCTGGCTCGCGATGGGCGCCTGTGGCCTGGCTGGCGCGCCCACCTCTGCCGCACGCTGTGCACTTGGCCCATGCCGTGCCTGCTGGGGGCTTCCTGGGCTTGCCTTCCGTGCCCCGGGTCGTTGCGACGTGGCTCCCCTGGCTCATTCGCTGGTCACTTAGTCGAGGCTACACGGACGAGGGGGCTGGCTTGCGAAGGGCGCCCGTCACCTGGCTGGCGCACCCACCTCTACTGCACGCTTGGCACTTGACCCATGCCATGCCTGCTGGGGGCTTCTGGGGCATGCCTCCCGTGCCCAGGGTCCATGCGACGCGGTTCCCCTGGCTCGCACACTGGGCAGTCGGTCGAGAGGAAGGGACGAGGGCGCTTCCTCGCGATGGGCGCCCGCGGCCTGGCTGGCGCGTCCACCGCTGCCGCACGCTGGGCGAGCAACCCATGCCGAGCCTGCTGGGGGCTGCCTGGGCGGCCTACCCATGCCCAGGATCCATGCGATGTGGACCCCCTGGCTCGCTCGCTGGGCACTACGTCGAGGGACAGGGACGTGGGGGATGGCTCGGAATGGGCGCCCGCGGCCTAGCTGGCGTGCCCACCACTGCCACACGCTGGGCGAGCAGCCCATGCCGTGACTGCTGGGGTCTACCTGGGCGTGCCACCCATGCCCAGAGTCCATGCGATGCGGCCCCCCTGGCTCGCTAGCTGGGCACTTAGTCGAGGGACAGGGACGAGGGGTTGGCTCACGATGGGCGCCCGCGGCCTGGCTGGCGCATCCACCGTTGCCGCACGCTGGGCGAGCAGCCCATGCCGTGACTGCTGGGGCGTACCTGGGCGTGCCACCCATGCCCAGGGTCCGTGCGAGGCGGCCCCCCTGGCTCGCTCGCTGGGCACTTAGTCGAGGGACAGGGACGAGGGGGCTGGCTCGCGATGGGCGCCCGAGGCCTCGCTTGCGCGTCCACCGCTGCCGCACGCTGGGCGAGCAGCCCATGCCGTGCCTGCTGGGGGCTGCCTGGGTGTGCCACCCATTCCCAGGGTCCGTGCGACATGGCCCCCCTGGCTCGCTCTCTGGGAACTACGTCGAGGGACAAGGACGTGGGGGCTGGCCCGCGATGGGCGCCCGCGGCCTGGCTGGCACGCCCACCGCTGCCGCATGCTGGGCAAGCAGCCCATGCCGTGCCTGCTGGGGGCCGCGTGGGTGTGCCACCCGTGCCCAGGGTCCGTGCGATGCGGCCCCCCTGACTCGATCGCTGGGCACTTAGTCGAGGGACTGGGACGAAGGGGCTGGCTCGCGAAGGGCGCCCGTCGCCTGGCTGGCGCGCCCACCTCTACTGCACGCTTGGAACTTATCCCATGCCGTGCCTGCTGGGGGCTTCTGGGGTATGCCACCCATGCCCAGGGTCCATGCGACGCGGTACCCCTGGCTCGCTATCTGGGCAGTCAGTCGAGGGGCAGGGACGAGGGGGCTGGCTCGCCATGGTCGGCCGCGGCCTGGCTGGCACGCTCACCGCTGCCGCACGCTGGGAGAGCAGCCTATGCCATGCCTGCTGGGGGCTTCCTGGGCCTGCCACCCGTTCCCAGGGTCCGTGCGATGCGGCACCCCTGGCTCGCACACTGGGCAGTCAGTCGACGGGCAAGGATGAGGGGGCTGGCTCGCGATTGGCGCCCGCAGCCAGGCTTTCGCGTCCACCGCTGCCGCACGCTAGGCGAGAAGCCCATGCCGTGACTTCTGGGGGCTACCTGGGCGTGCCACCCATGCCCAGGGTCCATGCGAGGCGGCCCCCCTGGCTCGCTCGCTGGGCACTTAGTTGAGCGACAGGGACGAGGGGGCTGGCTCGCGATGGGCGCCCGCGGCCTGGCTGGCGCGTCCACCGCTGCCGCACACTGGGCGAGCAGCCCATGCCTTGCTGCTGGGGGCTGCCTGGGCGTGCCACCCGTTCCCAGGGACCGTGTGACGTGGCCCCCCTGGCTCGCTCTCTGGGCACAACGTCGAGGGACAGGGACGTGGGGGCTGGCCCGCCATGGGCTCCCGCGGGCTGGGTGGCGCGTCCACCGCTGCCGCATGCTGGGCGAGCAGCCTATGCTGTGCCTGCTGGGGGCTGCCTGGGCATGCCACCTGTGCCCAGGGTCTGTGCGACGCGGCCCCCCTGGCTAGCTCGCTGGGCACTACGTCGAGGGACAGGGACGAGGGGGCTGGCTCGCGTTTGGTGCCCGTGGCCTGGCTGGTGCGCCTACCGCTGCCGCACGCTGGGCACTTGGCCCATGCCGTTCCTGCTGGGGGCTGCCGGGGCATGCCTCCCATGCCCGGAGTCCGTGCGACATGGCTCCCCTGGCTCGCTTGCTGGGCACTTAGTTGAGGGACAGGGTTGAGGGGGCTGGCTCGGGATGGGTGCCTGTGGCCTGGCTGGCGCGCCCACCTCTGCCACACGCTGGGCACTTGGCCCATGCCGTGCCTGCTGGGGGCTTCCTGGGCTTGCCTTCTGTGCCCAGAGTCCATGCGACGCGGCTCCGCTGGCTCGTTCCCTGGGCACTTAGTTGAGGGACAGGGACGAGGGGGGTGGCTCGCGAAGGGCGCCCATCGCCTGGCTGGCGCGCCCACCTCTACTGCACGCTTGGCACTTGGCCCATGCCGTGCCTGCTGGGGGCTTCTGGAGCATGCCTCCCGTGCCCAGGGTCCATGCGACGCGGCTGCCCAGGCTCGCACGCTGGGCAGTCGGTCGAGGGGCAGGGACGAGGGCGCTGCCTCGCAATGGGCGCCCGCGGCCTTTCTGGCGCGTCCACCGCTGCCGCACGCGGGGCGAGCAGCCCATGCCGTACCTGCTGGGCGCTGCCTGGCATCCCACCCATGCCCAGGATCCATGCGACGTGGCCCCCTGGCTCGCTCGCTGGGCACTATGTCGAGGGACAGGGACGTGGGGGATGGCTCGGAATTGGCGCCCGTGGCCTGGCTGGCGCGCCCACCACTGCCACACGCTGGGCGAGCAGCCCATGCCGTGACTGCTGGGGCCTACCTGGGCATGCCACCCATGCCTCGGGTCCATGCAATTCGGCCCCCCTGGCTCGCTCTCTGGGCACTTAGTCGAGGGACAGGGACGAGGTGGCTGGCTCGCGATGGGCGCCCGCGGCCTGGCTGGCGCGTCCACAGCTGCCGCACGCTTGGCGAGCAGCCCATGCCGTGACTGCTGGGGGCTACCTGGGTGTGCCACCCATGCACAAGGTCCGTGCGATGCGGTCCCCCTGGCTCGATCGCTGGGCACATAGTTGAGGGACTGGGACAAGGGGGCTGGCTCGTGAAGGGCGCCCCTCGCCTTGCTGGCGCGCCCACCTCTACTGCACGCTTGGCACTTGGCCCATGCCGTGCCTGCTGGGGGCTTCTGGGTTATGCCTTCCATGCCCAGGGTCCATGCGACACGGCTCCCCTGGCTCGCACGCTGGGCAGTCGGTCGAGGGGCAGGGACGAGGGCGCTGCTTCGCGATGGGCGCCCGCTGCCTGGCTGGCGCGTCCACCGCTGCCGCACGCTGGGCGAGCAGCCCATGTCGTGCCTGCTGGGGGCTGCCTGGGCGTGCCACCCATGCCCAGGATCCATGCAATGTGGCCCCCCTGGCTCGCTCGCTGGGCACTACGTCGAGGGACAGGGACGTGGGGGATGGCCCGGAATGGGCGGCCGCGGCCTGGCTGGCACGCCCACCACTGCCACACGCTGGGCGAGCAGCCGATCCCATGACTGCTGGGGGCTACCTGGGCGTGCCACCCATGCCCAGGGTCCAGGCGAGGCGGCCCCCCTGGCTCGCTCGCTGGGCACTTAGTCGAGGGACAGGGACGAGGGGGCTGGCTCACGATGGGCACCCGAGGCCTGGCTGGCGCGTCCACCGCTGCTGCACGCTGGGCGAGCAGCCCATGCTGGGTTGCTGGGTGCTGCCTGGGCATGCAACCCGTTCCCAGGGTCTGTGCGACATGGTCCCCCTGGCTCGCTCTCTGGGCACTACGTCGAGGGACATGGACGTGGGGGCTGGCTCGCGATGGGCACTCGCGGCCTGGCCGGCGCGCCCACCGCTGCTGCATGCTGGGCGAGCAGCCCATGCCGTGCCTGCTGGGGGCTGCCTGGGCGTGCCACCCGTGCCCAGGGTCCGTGCGACGCGGCCCCCCTGGCTCGGTCGCTGGGCACTTAGTCAAGGGACAGGGACGTGGGGGCTGGCTCGCGATGGGCGCCCGCGGGCTGGCTGGCGCATCCACCGCTGCCGCACGCTGGGCGAGCAGCCTATGCCGTGCCTGCTGGGGGCTGCTTGGGCATGCCACCTGTGCCGAGGGTCCGTGCGACGCGGCCCCCCTGGCTAGCTCGCTGGGCACTACGTCGAGGGACAGGGACAAGGGGGCTGGCTCGCGATTGGAGCCAGTGGCCTGGCTGGTGCGCCTACCGCTGCCGCACGCTGGGCACTTGGCCCATGCCGTGCCTGCTGGGGGCCGCCGGGGCATGCCTGCCATGCCCAGGGTCCGTGTGATGCGGCTCCCCTGGCTCGCTCTCTGGGCACTTAGTCGAGGGACAGGGATGAGGGGGCTGGCTCGGGATGGGCGCCTGTGGCCTGGCTGGTGCGCCCACCTCTGCTGCACGCTGGGCACTTGGCCCATGCCGTGCCTGCTGGGGGTTGCCTGGGCTTGCCTTCCATGCCCAGAGTCCATGCGACGCGGCTCCCCTGGCTCGCTCGCTGGGCACTTAGTCGAGGGACAGGGACGAGGGGGCTGGCTCGCGATGGGAGCCCGTTGCTTGGCTGGTGTGCCCACCGCTGCCTCATGCTGGGCACTTGGCCCATGCCGTGCCTGCTGGAGGCTGCCTGGGCATGCCTCTCATGCCCTGGGTCCATGCGATGTGTCTCCTCTGGCTCGCTCGCTGCGTACTTAGTCCAGGGACAGGGACGAGGGGGCTGGCTCGCGATGGTCGCCCGTGGCCTTGCTGGCGCGCCCACCGCTGCCGCATGCTTGGCACTTGGCCCATGCTGTGCATACTGGGGGCTTCCTGTGCATGCCTCCCGTGCCTAGGATCTGTGCGACGTGGCTCCCCTGGCTCGCTCGCTGGGCACCACGGGGAGGGACTGGGATGTGGGCGCTGGCTCGCGATGCGTGCCCGCGGCCTGGCTGGCGCGCCCACAGCTGCCGCACGCTGGGCGAGCAGCCCATGCCATGAGCGCTGGGGGCTGCCTGGGCGTGCTACTTGTTACAAGGGTCCTTGTGACGCGGCCCCCCTGGCTCGCTCGCTGGGCACTTAGTCGAGGGACAGGGACGAGGAGGCTGGCTCGCGATGGGCGCCCGCGGCCTGGCTGGTGCGCCCACCGCTGCTGCACGCTGGGCGAGCAGCCCATGCCATGCCTGCTTGGGGCTGCCTGGGCATGCCACCTGTGCCCAGGGTCTGTGT
Source organism: Moringa oleifera (assembly GCA_021397835.1). Taxonomy (NCBI): domain Eukaryota; kingdom Viridiplantae; phylum Streptophyta; class Magnoliopsida; order Brassicales; family Moringaceae; genus Moringa; species Moringa oleifera. Next base: position 419,637 of record JAJFZO010000408.1, read on the forward strand.
GACGCGGCACCCCTGGCTCGCACACTGGGCAGTCACTCGAGGGGCAGCGACGAGGGCGCTGGGTACCGCTGCTGCACGCTGGGCGAGCAGCCCATGCCGTGCCTGCTGGGGGCTGCCAAGGCGTGCCACCCGTGCCCAAGGTCCATGCGACGTTGCCCCCCTGGTTCGATCGCTAGGCACTTAGTCAAGGGAAAGGGACGTGGGGGCTGGCTCGCGATGGGCACCCGCGGCCTGGCTGGCACGCCCTCTGCTGTCGCACGCTGGGCGAGCAGCCCATGCTGTGCCTGCTGGGGGCTGCCTGGGCATGCCACCCATTCCAAGGGTCCATGCGATGCGGTACCCCAGGCTCGCAAGCTGGGCAGTCAGTCGAGGGGCAGAGACGTGGGGGCTTGCTCGCGATGGGCGCCCGCGGCCTGGCTGTCGCGCCCACCGCTGCCGCACGCTTGGCGACTGGCTGTCGCGCCCACCGCTGCCGCACGCTTGGTGACCAGCCCATGCCGTGCCTGCTGGGGGCTGCCTGGACGTGCCACTCGTGCCACGGGTCCGTGCGACGCGGCACCCCTGGCTCGCTCGCTGGGCACTTAGTCGAGGGACAGGGACGTGGGGGCTGGCACGCGATGGGTGCCCGCACCCTGGCTGGCGCGCCCACCGCTGCAGCACGCTGGGTGAGCAGCCCATGCCGTGCCTGCTGGGGGCTTCCTGGGTGTGCCACCTGGACCAAGGGTCTGTGCGACACGGGCCCCCTGGCTCGTTCACTGGGCACTTAGTCAAGGGACAGGGACGTGGGTGCTTGCTCGCGATGGGCGCCCTTGGCCTGGCTGGCGCGCCAACCGCTGCCTCACGCTGGGCGAGCAGCCCATTCTGTGCCTGCTGGAGGCTGCCTGGGTGTGCGACAGGTGCCAAGGGTCCGTGCGATCTGGCACCCCTGGCTCGCACGCTGGGCAGTCAATCGAGGGGCAGGGACGAGGGGGCTGGCTCAGGATGGGCGCCCACGGCTTGGCTGGCACACCCGCCGCTGCCGCACGCTGGGCGAGCAGCCCATTCCATGCCTGCTGGGGGCAGCCTGGGCGTGCCACTCTTCCCAAGGGTCCGTGCGATGCGGCCCCCCTGGCTCTCTGGCTGGGCACTTAGTCGAGGGACAGGGACGTAGGGGCTGGCTCACGATGGGCGCCCCCAGCCTGGCTGGCGCGCCCACTGCTGCCGCACGCTGGGCGAGCAGCCCATGCCGTGCCTGCTGGGGGCTTCCTAGGTGTGCCACCTGTGCCCATGGTCCGTGCGACGCGAAACCCTGGCTCGCACACTGGGCGGTCACTCGAGGGGCAGGGATGAGGGGGCTGGCTACCGCTGCCGCACGCTGGGCGAGCAGCCCATGCCGTGCCTGCTGGGGGCTGCCTGGGCGTGCCACCTGTGCCCAGGGTCTGTGTGACGTGAATCAACTGGCTCGCAAGCTGGGCAGTCAGTCGAGGGGCAGGGACGTGGGTGCTGGCTCGCGATGGCACCCGTGGCCTGGCTGGCGCGCCCACCGCTGCCGCACACTGGGCGAGCAGCCCAAGCCGTGCCTGCTGGGGGCTGCCTGGGCGTGTCACCTGTGCCCAGGGACCATGCGACGCGGCCCCCCTGGCTCGCTTGCTGGGCACTACGTCGAGGGACAGGAACGCGGGGGCTTACTCGCGATGGGCGCCGGCGGCCTGGCTGGCGCCCCCACCGCTGCCGCACGCTGGGCGAGCAGCCCATGCCGTGCCTGCTGGGGGCTGCCTGGGCGTGCCACCAGTTCCCAGGGTCCGTGAGACGCGGCCCCCCTGGCTCGCTCGCTGGGCACTTAGTCGAGGAACAGGAACGTGGGGACTGGCTCGCGATGGGCGGCCGTGGCCTGGCTGGCGTGCCCACCGCTGCTGCACGCTGGGCGAGTAGCCCAAGCCGTGCCTGCTGGGGGCTGCCTGGACATGCCACCCGTTCACAGGGTCCGTGCGATGTGGCCCCCCTGGCTTGCTAGCTGGGCACTACGCCGAGGGACAGGGACGTGGGGACTGGCTCACAATGGGCGCCCGCGGCCTGGCTGGCACGGCCACCGCTGCTGCACCCTGGGCGAGCAGCCAATGCCGTGCCTGCTGGGGACTGCCTGGGCGTGCTACCCGTGCCCAGTGTCCGTGCGACGCGGCACCCCTGGCTAGCACGCTGGGCAGTCAGTCGAGCGACAGGGACGAGGGGGCTGGATCGCAATGGGCGCCCGCGGCTTGAGTGGCGCGCCCACCGCTGCCGCACGCTGGGCGAGCAGCCCATGCCGAGCCTGCTGGGGGCTGCCTGGGCGTGCCATCCGTGCCCAGGGTCCATGCGATGCAGCCCCCTTGGCTCGCTCGCTGGGCACTACGTCGAGGGACAGGGACGTGGGGGCTTGCTCGCGATGGGAGCCTGCGGCCTGGCTGGCGCGCCAACTGCTGCTGCACGCTGTGCGAGCAGCCCGTGCCATGCCTGCTGTGGACTGCCTGGGTGTGCCACCCGAGCCCTGGGTCCGTGCGACGCGACCCCCCTGGCTCGCTCGCTGGGCACTTAGTCGAGGGACAGGGACGTGGGGGCTGTCTCGCGATGGGCGCCCGCAGCCTGGCTGGCGCTCCCACCGCTGCTGCACGCTGGGTCAGCAGCCCATGCCTTGCCTGCTGATGGCTGCCTGGGCGAGCCACACGTTCCCAGGGTCCATGCGACCCGGCACCCCTGGCTCGCACGCTGGGCAGTTAGTCGAGGGGCAGGGACGAGGGGGCTGGCTCGCGATGGGCGCCCGCGGCCTGGCTGGTGCGCCCACCGCTGCCGCACGCTGGGTGGGCACCCCATCTCGTGCCTGCTGGGGGCTGCCTGGGCATGCAACTTGTGCCCAGGGTCCGTGCAACGCATCCCCTCTGGCTCGCTCGCTGGGCACTACGTCGAGGGACAGTGACATGGGGCCTTGCCCGCGATGGGCGCCCGCGGCGTGGCTGGCGCGCCCACCGCTTTCGCACGCTGGGCGAGCAGCCCATGCCATGCCTGCTGGGGGCTGCCTGGGCGTGCCTCACATGCCCAGGGTCCGTGCGGAACGGCTCCCCTGGCTGGCTCGCTCGGCACTTAGTCGAGGGACAGAGACGATGGGGCTTTCTCGCGATGGGAGCCCGTCGCCTGGATGGTGCGCCCACCACTGCTGCACACTGGGCGAGAAGCCCATGCCATGCCTGCTGGGGCTCCCTGGGCATGCCACCTGTGCCCAGGGTCTGTGCGACATGGCCCCCCTGGCTCGCTCGCTGGGCACTACGTCGAGAGACAGGGACGTGCGGGCTGGCTCGCGATGGGCGCCCGCGGCCTTGCTGGCCTGCCCACCGCTGCCGCACACTGGGTGAGCAGCCCATGCCGTGCCTGCTAGGGGCTGCCTGGGCATGCCACCAGTGCCCAGGGTCCATGAGACGTGGCCCCCCTGGCTCGCTCGCTGGGCACTTAGTCGAGGGACAGGAACGTGGGGACTGGCTCGCGATGGGCGGCCGTGGCCTGGCTGGCGTGCCCACCGCTGCTGCACGCTGGGTGAGCAGTCCATGCCTTGCCTGCTGACGGCTGCCTGGGTGAGCCACACGTTCCCAGGGTCCATGCGACGTGGCACCTCTGGCTCGCACGCAGGGCAGTTAGTCGAGGGGCAGGGACGAGGGGGCTGGCTCGCGATGGGCGCCCGCGGCCTGGTTGGCGCGCACACCGCTGCCGCACGCTAGGCGAGCAGCCCATGCCGTGCCTGCAGCCCATGCTGTGCCTGCTGTGGCTCCCTGGGCGTGCCATCCGTGCCCAGGGTCCGTGCGACACGGCCCCCCTGGTTCGCTCGCTGGGCACTTCGTCGAGAGACAGGGACGTGGGGGATGGCTCGCGATGGGCGTCCGCGGCCTGGCTGGCGTGCCCACTGGTGCTGCACACTGGGCGAGTAACCCATGCTGTGCCTGCTGGGGGCTGCCTGGACATGCCACCCATTCACAGGGTCTGTGCGACGCAGCTCCCCTGGCTTGCTCGCTGGGCACTACGTCGAGGGACAGGGACATGGGGGCTGGCTCGCAATGGGCGCCCGCGGCCTGGCTGGCGCGCCCACCGCTGCTGCACGCTGGGCGAGCAGCCAATGCCATGCCTGCTGGGGACTGCCTGGGCGTGCCACCCGTGCCCAGGGTCCATGCGACGCGGCCCCCTTGGCTCGCTCACTGGGCACTACGTCGAGGGACAGGGACGTGGGGGCTTGCTCGCGATGGGAGCCCGCGGCCTGGCTGGCACGCCAACTGCTGCCGCACGCTGCGTGAGCAGCCCATGCCATGCCTGCTGAGGACTGCCTGGGTGTGCCACCCGAGACCAGGGTCTGTGCGATGTGGCCCCCCTGGCTCGCTCGCTGGGCACTTAGTTGAGGGACAGGGACGTGGCGGCTGTCTCGCGATGGGCGCCCGCGGCCTGGCTGGCGCTCCCACCGCTGCTTCACGCTGGGTCAGCAGCCCATGCCTTCCCAGCTGATGGCTGCCTGGGTGAGCCACACGTTCCCAGGGTCCATGCGACCTGGCACCCCTGGCTCGCACGCTGGGCAGTTAGTCGAGGGGCAGGTACGAGGGGGCTGGCTCGCGATGGGCGCCCGCGGCCTGTCTGGTGCGCCCACCGCTGCCGCACGCTGGGCAGGCACCCCATCCCGTGCCTGCTGGGGGCTGCCTGGGCATGCCACCTGTGCCCAGGGTCCGTGCGACGCAGCCCCCCTGGCTCACTCGCTGGGCACTACGTCGAGGGACAGTGACATGGGGCCTTGCTCGCGACCGGCGCCCGCAGCGTGGCTGGCTTGGCCACCGCTGCCGCACGCTGGGCGGCCAGCCCATGCCGTGCCTGCTGGGGGCTGCCTGGGCGTGCCTCCCATGCCAAGGGTCCATGCGGCACTGCTCCCCTGGCTTGCTCACTCGACACTTAGTCGAGGGACAGGGACGATGGGGCTGGCTCGCGATGGGAGCCTGTGGCCTGGCTGGTGCGCCCACCACTGCTGCACACCGGGCGAGAAGCCCATGCCGTGCATCCTGGGGCTCCCTGGGCATGCCACCTGTGCCCAGGGTCCGTGCGACACGGACCCCCTGGCTCGCTCGCTGGGCACTTCGTCGAGAGACAGGGACGTGGGGGCTGGCTCGCGATGGGCGCCCGCGGCTTGGCTGGCCTGCCCACCGCTGCCGTACACTGGGTGAGAAGCCCATGCCATGCCTGCTGGGGGCTGCCTGGACATGCCACCCGTTCACAGGGTCCGTGCGACATGGCCCCCCTGGCTTGCTAGCTGGGCACTACGCCGAGGGACAGGGACGTGGGGGCTGGCTCACAATGGGCGCCCGCGGCCTGGCTGGCACGCCCATCGTTGCTGCACCCTGGGTGAGCAGCCAATGCCGTGCCTGGTGGGGACTGCCTGGGCGTGCTACCCGTGCCCAGTGTCCGTGCGACGCGGCACCCCTGGCTAGCACGCTGGGCACTTAGTCGAGGGACAGGGACGTGGGGGCGGGCTCGCTATGGGCGCCTGCGGCCTGGCTGGCGCGCCCACCGCTGCAGCACGCTGGGCGAGCAGCCCATGCCGTGCCTTCTGGGGGCTGACTGGGCATGCCACTCATGCCAAGGGTCCTTGCGACGGGGCACCCCTCGATCGCACGCTGGGCAGTCAGTCGAGGGGCAGGGACGAGGGGGCTGCCTCGCCATAGGCACCCGTGACCTGGCTGGCGCGACCACCGCTGCCGCTCCCTGGGCACTTGGCCCACGCTGTGCCTGCTGGGGGCTTCCTGGGCATGCCCCCATGCCCAGGGTCCATGCGACGTGGCTCCCCTGGCTCGCTTGCTGGGCACTTAGTCGAGGGACAGGGATGAGGGGGCTGGCTCGCGATGGGTGCCTGTGGCCTGTCTGGCGCGCAGACCGCTGCCGCATGCTGGGCACTTGGCCCATGCCGTGCCTGCTGGGGGCTTCCTGGGCATGTCTCCCATGCCCAGGGTCCATGCGACGCCGCTCCCTTGGCTCACTCGCTGGGCACTTAGTCGAGGGACAGGGACGAGGGGGCTGGCTCGCGATGGGCGCCTGTGGCCTGGCTGGCGCGCACACCGCTTCCGCATGCTGGGCACTTGGCCCATGCCGTGCCTGCTGGGGGCTTCCTGGGCATGTCTCCCATGCCCAGGGTCCATGCGACGCAGCTCCCTTGGCTCACTTGCTGGGCACTTAGTCGAGGGACAGGGACGAGGGGGCTGGCTCGCGATGGGCGCCTGTGGCCTGGCTGGCGCGCACACCACTTCCGCATGCTGGGCACTTGGCCCATGCCGCTCCTGCTGGAGGCTGCCTGGGCATGCCTTCCTTGCCAAGGGTCCATGCGACAGGCCCCCCTGGCTCGCTCGCTGGGCACTTAGTCGAGGGATAGGGAAGAGGGGGCTGGCTCGCAATGGGCGCCTGTGGTCTGGCTGGTGCACCCACCTCTACCGCACATTGGGCACTTGGCCCATGCAGTTCCTGCTGGGGGATTCTGGGGCATTCCTCCCATGCCCAGGATCCATGCGGCGTGGTTCCCCTGGCTCGCTCGCTGGGCACTTAGTCGAGGGACAGGGACGAGGGGGCTGGCTCACGATGGGCGCTCGTGGCCTGGCTGGCGCGCCCACCTCTACCGCACGCTGGGCACTTGGCCCATGCCGTGCCTGCTGGGGGCTACCTGGGCATGCCTCCCGTGCAAAGGTCCATGTGATGCAGCTCCCCTGGCTCGCTCGCTGGGCACTTAGTCGAGGGACAGGGACGAGGGGGCTTGCTCGCGATGGGCGCCTGTGACCTGGCTGGCGCGCCGACCGCAGCTGCATGCTCGGCACTTGGCCCATGCTGGGCCTGCTAGGGGCTTTCGGGGCATGCCTCCCACACCATGGGTCCATGCGATACGGCTCCCCTGGCTCGCTCGCTGGGCACTTAGTCGAGGGACAGGGACGAGGGGGCTGGCTCGCAATGGGCTCCTGTGGCCTCGCTGGCACGTCCAACGCTGCCGCACGCTGAGCACTTGGCCCAAGCCATGCCTGCTGGGGGCTGAAGAGGCATGCCTCCCGTGCCAAGTGTCCATGCGACGCAGCTCCCCTGGCTCGCTCGCTGGGCACTTAGTCGAGGGAGAGGGACGAGGGGGCTGGCTCGCGATGGGCGACTGTGGCCAGGCTGGCGCGCCCACCACTGCCGAACGCTTGGCACTTGGCCCATGCCGTACCTGCTTGGGGCCGCCTGGGCATGCCTCCTATGCCCAGGGTCCATGCATCGCGGCTCCCCTGGCTCACTCGCTGGGCAGTTAGTCGAGGGACAGGGACGAGGGGGCTGGCTCGCGATGGGCGCCTATGGCCTGGCTGGCGTGCCCACCGCTTCCGCACGCTGGGCACTTGGCCCAAGCCATGCCTGCTGTGGGCTGCCTGGGCATGCCTCCCATGCCTAGGGTCCATGCAACCCAGCTCCCCTGGCTCATACACTGGGCACTTAGTCGAGGGACAGGGACGAGGGGGCTGGCTCCGCGATGGGCGCCTGTGGCCTGGCTCGCGCGCCCTCCTCCGCCGCACGCTGGGCACTTGGCCCATGCCGTGCCTGCTGGGGTCTGCTTGGGCATGCTTTCCATGCCCAGAGTTCATGCAATGCGGCTCCCCCGGTTCACTCACTTGGCACTTAGTCGAGGGACAGGGACGAGGGGGCTGGCTCGCGATGGGCGCCTGTGGCATGGCTGGCGCGCCCTCCTCTGCCGCACGCTGGGCACTTGGCCCATGCTGTGCCTGCTGGGGACTGCCTGGGCATGCTACCCGTGCCCAGGGTCCATCCGATGCGGCCCCCCTGGCTCGCTCGCTGGGCATTACGTCGAGGGACAGGGACGTGGGGGCTGGCTCGTGATGGGCGCCGGCGGCCTGGCTGGCGCGCCCACCGCTAACGCACGCTGGGTAAGCAGCCCATGCCATGCCTGCTGGGGGCAGCCTGGGCATGCCACTCATGCCCAGGGTCAATCCGACGTGGCCCCCCTGCCTTGCTCGCTGAGCACTTAGTCGAGGGACAGGGACATGGAGGCTGGCTCGTGATGGGCGCCGGCGGCCTGGCTGGCGCGCCCACCGCTAACGCACGCTGGGTAAGCAGCCCATGCCATGCCTGCTGGGGGCAGCCTGGGCATGCCACTCATGCCCAGGGTCCATCCGACGTGGCCCCCCTGCCTTGCTCGCTGAGCACTTAGTCGAGGGACAGGGACATGGGGGCTGGCTCGCGATGGGCGACTGCGGCCTGGCTGGCGCGCCCACCACTGCGGCACGCTGGGCAAGAAGCCCATGCCATGCCTTCTTGGGGCTGCCTGGGCATGCCACCTGTGTCCAGGGTCCGTGCAAAGCGGCCCCCCTGTCTCGCTCGCTGGGCATTACGTCCAGGGAGAGGGACGTGGGGGCTGGCTCGCGATTGGCACCGGCGGCTTTGCTCGCGCGCCCACCGCTGCCGCACGCTGGGCGAGCAGCCCATGCCATGCCTGCTGGGGGCTGCTGGGGTGTGCCACAGGTACCCAGCATCCATGCGATGCGGCCCCCCTGGCTCGCTCGCTGGGCACTTAGTCGAGGGACAGGGACGTGGGGGCTGGCTCGCGATGGGCGCCCGCGGCCAGGCTGGCGTGCCCGCCGCTGCCGCACCCTAGGCAAGCAGCCCATGCTGTGCATACAGGGGGTTCCCTGGGCATGCCACCCATGCCCAGGGTCCATCCGACGCGGCCCCCCTGGCTCAATCACTGAGCACTTAGTCGAGGGACATGGACGAGGGGACTGGCTCGAGATGGGCACCCGTGGCCTGGCTGGCGTGCCCACCGCTGCCGCACGCTGGGCACTTGGCCCATGCCGTGCCTGCTGGGGGCTTCCAGGGCATGCCTCCCATGCCCAGGGTCCATGCGATATGGCTCCCCTGGCTAGCTCGCTGGGCACTTAGTCGAGGGACAGGGGCGAGGTGGCTGGCTCGTGATGGGCGCCTGTGGCCTGGCTGATGCGCCCTCCGTTGCCGCATGCTGGGCACTTGGCCCATGCTGTACCTGCTGGGGGCTGCCAGGGCATGCCTCCTATTCCCAGGGTCCATGCAATGCAGCTCCCCTGGCTCGCTCGCTGGGCACTTAGTTAAGGGACAGGGACGAGGGGGCTGGCTCGCGATGGGCGCTTGTGGCCTTGTTGGCGCGCCCACCGCTGCCGCAAGCTGGGCACTTGGCCCATTCCGTGCCTGCTGGGGGCTACCTAGGCATGCCTTCCATGCCCAGGGTTCATGCAACGCGGCTCCCCTGGCTCCCTCGCTGGGCACTTAATCGAGGGACAGGGACGAGGGGGCTGGCTCGCGATGGGCGCCTGTGGCCTGGCAGGCGCGCCCACCGCTGCGGCACATCAGCACTTGGCCCATGCCATACCTGCTCAGGGCTTCTGGGGCATGCCTCCCACGCCCAGGGTCCATGCGACGCGGCTCCTCTGGCTCGCTCGCTGGGCACTTAGACCAGGGACAGGGACAAGGGGGCTGGCTCGTGATGGGCGCCTGTGGCCTCGCTGGCACGCCCACCGCTGCCGCTCGCTGGGCACTTGGCCCATGCCGTGCCTGCTGGGGGTTGCTGGGGCATGCCTCCCATGACCAAGGTCCATTTGACATGGCTCCCCTGGCTCTCTCGCCGGGCACATAGTCGAGGGACAGGGACGATGGGGCTGGCTCGCGATAGGCGCCTGTGGACTTGCTGGCGCGCCCACCGCTGCCGCACACTGGGAGATTGGCCCATGCCATTCCTTCTGGGGGCTGCCTGGGCATGGCACCCGTGCCCAGGGTCCATGCCACACAGCTCCCCTGGCTCGCTCGCTGGGCACTTAGTCGAGGGACAGGGACGAGGGGGCTGGCTCGCGATGGGCGCCTGTGGCCTGGCTGGCGCACCCACCGCTTCCGCACGCTGGGCACACTGCCCATGCTGTGCCGGCTGGGGCTGACTGGGCATGCCTCCAGTGCCCAGGGTTTGTGTGACGCAGCTCCCCTGGCTCGCTCGCTGGCCACTTAGTCGAGGGGCAGGGATGAGGGGGCTGGCTTGCGATAGGCGCCTATGGCCTGGCTGGCACGCCCACCGCTGCCTCACGCTGGGCACTTGGCCCATGCTGTGCCTGCTGGAGGATGCCGGGGCATGCCTGCCATGCCCAGTGTCCATGCGACACAGCTCCTCTGACTCGCTCGTTGGGCACTTAGTCGAGTGACAGGGACGAGGGGGCTGGCTCGCGATGCGCGCCTGTGGCCTGGCTGGCGCGCCCACCGCTGCCGAATGCTGGGCACTTGGCCCTTGCCGTTCCTTCTGGGGGCTGCAAGGGAATGCCTCCCATGCCCAGGGTCTGTGCCCCGTGGCTCCCCTGGCTTGCTCGCTGGGCACTTAGTCGAGGGACAGGGACGAGGGGGCTGGCTCGCGATTGGCACCTGTGGCCGGGCTAGCGCGACCACCGCTTCCGCACGCTGGGTACTTGGCCCATGATGTGCCTGCTGCGGGCTGCCGGGGCATGCCACCCATGCCCAGGGTCCATGTGACGCATCTCCACTGGCCCGCTCGCTGGGTACATAGTCGAGGGACAGGGACGAGGGGGCTGGCTCGCGATGGGCGCCTGTGGCCTGGCTGGCACGCACACTGCATCCGAACCCTGGGCACTTGGCCCATGCCGTACCTACTGGGGGCTGCCTGGGCATGCCTTCGATGCCCAGGGTCCATGCAACGTGGCTCCCCTGGCTCGCTCGCTGGGCACTTAGTCGAGGGACAGGGACGAGGGGGCTGGCTCACGATGGGCGCCCGTGGCCTGGCTGGCGCGCCCACTGCTGCAGCTCGCTGGGCACTTGGCCCATGCCGTGCCTGCTGGGGGCTGCCTCAGCATGCCTCCCATGCCCAGTGTCTGTGCGATGCGGGTCACCTGGCTCGCTCGATGGGCACTTGGTCGAGGGAAAGGGACGAGGGGGCTGGCTCGCGATGGGCGCCTGTGGCCTGGCTGTCGCGCCCACCGCTGCCACACGCTCGGCACTTGGCCTATGCCATGCCTGTTGGGGGCTGCCAGGCATGCCTCCCATTCCCAGGGTCCATGCAACGCGGCTCCCCTGGCTTGCTTGCTTGGCACTTAGTCGAGGGACAGGGACGAGAGGGCTGGCTCACGATGGGCGCCTGTGGCCTCGCTGGCACACCCACCGCTGCCGCATGCTGGGCACTTGGCCCATGCCGTGCCTGCTGGGGGCTGACTGGGCATGCCTCCTGTGCCCAGGGTCCGTGCGAAGCGGCTCCCCTGGCTCACTCGCTGGGCACTTAGTCGAGGGGCAGGGATGAGGGGGCTGGTTTGCGATGGACGGCTGTGGCCTGGCTGGCGCGCCCACCGCTGCCGCACACTCGGCACTTGGCCCAAGCCGTGCCTGCTGGGGGCTCCCGGGACATGCCTCCTATGCCCAGGTTCCATGCAACGCAGCTGTCCTGGCTCGCTCGCTGGGCACTCAGTCGAGGGACAGGAACGAGGGGGCTGGCTCGCGATGGGCACCACTGGCCTCGCTGGCACGCCCAATGCTGCCTCACGCTCGGCACTTGGCCCAAGCCGTGCCTGCTGGGGGCTGCCGGGGCATGCCTCCCATGCCCAGGTTCCATGCAACGTGGCTGTCCTGGCTCGCTCGCTGGGCACTTAGTCGAGGGACAGGAACCAGTGGGCGCCTCTGGCCTCGCTGGCACGCCCAACGCTGCCTCACGCTCGGCACTTGGCCCATGCTGTGCCTGCTGGGGGCTGCTGGGGCAGGCCTCCCATGGCCAGGGTCCATGCAACGTGGCTCCCCTGGCTCGCTCGCTGGGCAATTAGTCGAGGGACAGGGACGAGGGGGCTGGCTCGCGATGGGCGCCTGTGGCCTTGCTGGCACGCCCACTGCTGCCACTCGCTGGGCACTTGGCCCATGCCATGCCTGCTGGGGGCTTCCTGGGCATGCCTCCCGCCCCCAGTGTCTGTGCGATGCGGCTCCCCTGGCTCGCTCGCTGGGCACTTGGTCGAGCGACAGGGACGAGGGGGCTGGCTCGCGATGGGTGCCTGTGGCCTGGCTGGCGCGCCCACCGCTGCCAAGCGTTGGGAACTTGGCCCATGCCATACCTGCTGGGGGCTTTCTGGGCATGCCTCCCATGCCAAGGGTCGTGCAACGCGGTTCCCCTGGCTCGCTCGCTGGGCACTTAGTCGAGGGACAGGGACGAGGGGGCTGGCTCTCGATGGGAACCTGTGGCCTGGCTGTCGCGCCCACCGCTGCCGCATGCTTGGTACTTGGCCTATTTCGTGCCAGCGGGGGGCTGCCGGGCATGCCTCCCATACCCAGGGTCCACGGGATGCGGCTCCCCTGGCTCGCTCTTTGGGCACTTAGTCGAGGGACAGGGACGAGGGGGCTGGCTCGCGATGGGCGCCTGTGGCCTGGCTGGCGCACCCACTGCTGCCGCTCGCTGGGCACTTGGCCCATGCCGTGCCTGCTGGGGGCTGCCTCGGCATTCCTCCCGTGCCCAGTGTCTGGGCGATGCGGCTCACCTGACTCGCTCGATGGGCACTTGGTCGAGGGACAGGGACGAGGGGGCTGGCTCGCGATGGGCACCTGTGGCCTGGCTGTCGCGCCCACCGCTGCCACACGCTCGGCACTTGGCCTATGCCATGCCTGCTGGGGGCTGCCGGGCATGCCTCCCATGCCCAAGGTCTATGCGACGCGGCTCCCCTGGCTCGCTGGCTGGGCACTTAGTCGAGGGACAGGGACGAGGGGGCTGGCTCACGATGGGCGCCTGTGGCCTCGCTGGCACACCCACCGCTGCCGCACTCTGGGCACTTGGCCCATGCTGTGCCTGCTGGGGGCTGCTAGGGCATGCGTCCTGTGCCAAGGGTATGTCCGACGCGGCTCCCCTGAATCACTCACTGGGCAGTTAGTCGAGGGACAGGGACGAGGGGGCTGGCTCGCGATGGGCGCCTGTGGTCTGGCTGGCGCGCCCTCCTCTGCAGCAGGCTTCGCAATTGACCCATGCTGTGCCTGCTGGGGGCTGCCTGGGAATGCCCCCTGTGGCCAGAGTCCATGCAACACGGCTGCTCGCTGGGCACTAAGTCGAGGGACAGGGATGAGGGGTCTGCCTCGTGATGGGCACCTGTGGCCTCACTGGCGCACCCACCGCCGCAGCACGCTGGGCACTTGGCCCATGCCGTTCCTGCTGCGGGCTGCCGGGGCATGATTACCGTGCCAAGAGTCCATGCGACGCAGCTCCCCTGGCTCGCTCGCGGGGCACTTAGTCGAGGGACAGGGACGAAGGGGCTGGCTCGCGATTGGTGCCTGTAGCCTGGCTGGCGTGGCCTCCTCTGCAGCACCCTGGGCACTTGGCCCATGCCATGCCTGCTGGGGGCTGCCCGGCCATGCCGCCTGTGCCCAGTGTCCATCCGACATGCCACCCCTGGCTCACTCGCTGGGCACTTAGTTGAGGGACAGGGACGATGGGGCTTGCTCACGATGGGCGCCTGTGGCCTGGCTGGCGCGCCCACCGCTGCCGAACCCTGGGCACTTGGCCCATGCCGTACCTGCTGGGGGCTGTCTGGGCATGCCTTCGATGCCCAGGATCGTGCAACATGGCTCCCCTGGCTCGCTCGCTGGGCAATTAGTCGAGGGACAGGGACGAGGGGGCTGGTTCGCGATGGGCGCCCGTGGCCTGGCTGGCACGCCCACTGGTGCCACTCGCTGGGCACTTGGCCCATGCCGTGTCTACTGGGGGCTTCCTGGGCATGCCTCCCGTGCCCAGTGTCTGTGCGATGCGGCTCCCATGGCTCGCTGCCTGGGCACTTAGTCGAGGGACAGGGACAAGGGGCTGGCTCGCGATAGGCGCCTGTGGCCTGGTAGGCGCGCCCACCGCTGCCAAACCCTGGGCACTTGGCCCATGCCATGCCTGCTGGGGGCTGCCCGGCCATGCTGCCTGTGCCCAGTGTCCATCCGACATGCCACCCCTGGCTCACTCGCTGGGCACTTAGTTGAGGGACAGGGACGATGGGGCTGGCTCACGATGGGAGCCTGTGGCCTGGCTGGCGCGCCCACCGCTGCCGAACGCTGGGGACTTGGCCCATGCCGTACCAGCTGGGGGCTTCCTGGGCATGCCTCCTGTTCCCAGGGTCCATGCATCGCAGCTCCTCTGGCTCGCCCGCTTGGCACTTAGTCGAGGGACAGGGACGAGGGTGCTGGCTCGCGATGGGCGCCCGTGGCCTGGCTGGCGCGCCAACTGCTGCCGCTCGCAGGGCACTTGGCCCATGCCATGCCTGCTGGGGGCTACCTGGGCATGCCTCCTGTGCCCAGTATCTGTGCGATGTGGCTCCCCTGGCTCGTTCGCTGGGCACTTAGGGTTGGGACAGGGACAAGGGGGCTGGGTCACGATGGGCGCCTGTGGCCTGGCTGGCGCGCCTTCCTCTGCAGCACGCTGGGCACTTGGCCCATGCCGTGCCTGCTGGGGGCTGCCTGTTCATGCCCTCTGTGCCAAGGGTCCATGCGAAGCAGCTCCCCTGGCTCGCTCACTGGGCACTTGGTCGAGGGACAGGGACGAGGGGGCTGGCTCGCGATGGGCACCTGAGGCCTGGCTGTCGCGCCTACCGCTGCCGCACACTCGGCACTTGGCCAATGCCGTGCCTGCTGGGGGCTGCCGGGGCATGCCTCCCATGCCCAGGGCCCATGCAATGCGGCTCCCCTGGCTCGCTCGCTGGGCACTTAGTTGAGGGACAGGGACGAGGGGACTGGCTCGCGATGGGCGCCTGTGGCCTCGCTGGGATGCCCACCGCTTCCGCACGCTGGGCACTTGGCCCATGCCGTGCCACTGGGGGCTGCCGAGGCATGCCTCCTGTGCTAAGAGTCCATGAGACGCGGCTCCTCTGGCTCATTTGCAGGGCACTTAGTCGAGGGACAGGGACGAGATGGCTGGCTTGTGATGGGCGCCCGTGGCCAGGCTGTCGCACCCACCTTTGCCGCATGCTGGGTACTTGGCCCATGCCGCTCCTGCTGGGGGCTGACTGGGCATACCTCCAGTGCCCAGGGTCCATGCGACGCGGCTCTCCTGGCTCGCTCGCTGGGTACTTAGTCGAGCAACAGCGACGAGGGGGCTGGCTCGCGATTGGCGCCTGTGGCCTGGCTGGCGCGCCCACCGCTGCCGCACGATGGGCACTTGACCCACACCGTGCGTGCTGGGGGCTGCCTGGGCGTGCCACTCATGCCCAGGGTCCATGCGATGTGGCCCCCCTTGCTCGCTCGCTGGGTACTTAGTCAAGGGACAGGGACGTGGGGGCTGGCTCGCGTTGGGCGCCCGCGGCCTGTCTGGTGCGCCCACCGCTGCCGCACGCTGGGCGAGCAGGCCATGCCGTGCCTGCTGGTGGCTGCCTGGGCATGCCACTCGTGCCCAGGGTCCATGCGACGTGGCCCCACTGGTTCGCTCGCTGGGTACTTAGTCGTGGGACAGGGACGAGGGGGCTGGCTCGCGATGGGCGCCCGCGGCCTGGCTGGTGCACCCACTGCTGCCCCACGCTGGGCTAGCAGAAAATGCCGTGCCTGCTGGGGGCTGCCTGGGCGTGCCACCCATGCCCAGGGTCCGTGCAACGCGGCTCCCCTGGCTCACTCGCTGGGCACTTAGTCGAGGGGCAGGGATGAGGGGGCTGGCTCGCGATGGACGCCTGAGGCCTGGCTGGCGCACCCACCGCTGCCGCACGCTCGGCACTTGGCCCATGCCATGACTGCTGGGGACTGCTTGAGCATGCCACCCGTTCCCAGGGTCCATGCGACGTGGCCCCCCTGACTTGCTCGCTGGGTACTTAGTCTAGGGACAGGGACGTGGGGGCTGGCTCGCGTTGGGCGCCCGTGGCCTGGCTGGCGCGCCCACCGCTGCCGCATGCTGGGCAAGCAGCCCAAGCCATGCCTGCTGGGGGCTGCCTGGGCATGCCACCCGTGCCCAGGGTCCATGTGACACTGCACCGCTGGCTCGCATGCTGGGCAGTCCGTCGAGGGGCAGGGACAAGGGGGCTGGCTCGCGATAGGCGCCCGCGGCCTGGCTGGCGCGCCCACCGCTGCCGCACGCTTGGCGAGCACCCCATGCCGTGCCTGCTGGGGGCTGCCTGGGCGTGCCACTCGTGCCCAGGGTCCCTGCGACTTGGCCTTCCTCGCTCGTTCGCTGGGTACTTAGTCGAGGGACAGGGACGTGGGGGCTGGCTGGCTATGGGCGCCCGCGGCCTGGCTGGCACGCCCACCGCTGCCCCGCGCTGAGTGAGCAGCCCATGCCGTGCCGGCGTGGGGCTGCCTTGGCGTGCCACCCGTGCCCAGGGTCCGTGCGACGCGGCACCCCTGGCTCGCACGCTGGGCAGTCAGTCGAGGGGCAGGGACGAGGGGACTGGCTTGAGATGGGCTCCCACGGCCTAGTTGGCGCGCCCACCGCTGCCGCACACTGGGCGAGCAGCCCATGCCGTGCCTGCTGAGGGCTGCCTGGGCAAGCCACCCGTGCCAAGGGCCCGTGCGACGCGGCACCCCTGGCTCGCACGCTGGGCAGTCAATCGAGGGGCAGGGACGAGGGGGCTGGCTCGCGATGGGCGCCTACGGCATGGCTGGCGCGCACACCGCTGCCGCACGCTGGGAGAGCAACCCATGCCGTGCCTGCTTGGGGCTGCCTGGGCATGCCTCCCGTGCCCAGTGTCCATGCGACGCGGCTCCCCTGGCTCGCAAGCTGGGCAGTCAGTCAAGCGGCAGGGACGAGGGGGCTGGCTCGCGATGGGCGCACGCGGCCTGGCTGGTGCGCCCACCGCTGCCGCACACTGGGAGAGCAGCCCATGCCGTGCCTGCTGGGGGCTGGTCCATGCGACCTGGCCCCCTGGCTCACTCGCTGGGTACTTAGTTGAGGGACAGTGACGTGGGGGCTGGCTCGCGATGGGCGCCTGCGGCCTGGCTGGTGTGCCCACTGCTGCCGCACGCTGGGCGAGCAACCCATGCCGTGCCTGCTGGGGGCTACCTGGGCATGCCACCCAGGCCCAGGGTCCATGCGACACGGCCCCCCTGGTTCACTCGCTGGGCACTTAGTCGAGGGACAGCGACATGGGGACTGGCTCGCGAAGGGCGCCCGCGGCCTTGCTGGCACGCCCACCACTGCCACACGCTGGCCGAGCAGCCAATGCCATGCCCGCTGCGGGCATCCTGGGCGTTCCACCCGATCCCTGGTTCCGTACGACACGGCCCCCCTGGCTTGCTCGCTGGGCACTATGTCGAGCGACAAAGACGTGGGGGCTGGCTGGCAATGGGCGCCCGTGGCATTGCTGGCGCACCCACCGCTGCCGCACGCTGGGCGAGCAGCCCATACCGTGCCTGCTGGGGGCTGCCTGGGTGTGCCACTCGTGCCCAGGGTCCATGCGACGCGGCACCGCTGAATCCCCCGCTGGGATGTCAGTCGAGGGGTAGGGACGAGGGGGCTTGCTTGCGAAGGGCGCCCGAGGCCTGGCTGGCGCGCCCACCGCTGCCGCACGATGGGCGAGCAGCCCATGCCGTGCCTGCTGGGGGCTGCCTGGGCGTGCCACTGGTGCCCAGGGTCCATGCGATGCGGCACCGCTGAATCGCCCGCTGGGATGTCAGTCGAGGGGTAGGGACGAGGGGCCTTGCTTGCGAAGGGCGCCCGAGGCCTGGCTGGCACGCCCACCGCTGCCGCACGATGGGCGAGCAGCCCATGCCGTGCCTGCTGGGGGCTGCCTGGGTGTACCACTCTTGCCCAGGGTCTGTGCGAGGCGGCCCCCCTGGCTCGCTCGCTGGGCACTTAGTCGAGGGACAGGGACGTGGGGGCTGGCTCGCGATGGGCGCCCGCGGCCTGGCTGGTGCGCCCACCGCTGCCGTACGAAGGGCTAGCGGCCCACGCCGTGCCTGCAGGGGGCTTCCTGGGCGTGCCACCCTTTCCCAGGGTCCATGCGACGTGAAACCCCTGGCTCACTCGCTGGGCACTTAGTCGAGGGACAGGGATGTGGGGGCTGGCTCGCGATGGGCGCCCGCGGCCTGGCTAGGATGCCCACCGATGCCGTACGCTGGGCGAGAAGCCCATGCCATGCCTGCTGCGAGCTTCGTGGGCAAGCCACCCGTGCCCAGGGTCCATTCGACACGGCCCCCATGGCTCGCTCGCTGGGCACATAGTCGAGGGATAGGGATGTGGGGGTTGGCTCGCGATGGGCACCCGCGGCTGGGTGGCGCGCCCACCGCTGCCGCACGATGGGCGAGCAGCCCATGCCGTGCCTGCTGGGGGCTGCCTGGGCATGCCACCCTAGCCAATGGTCCGTGTGATGCGGCCCCCCTTGCTCGCTCGCTGGGCACTTAGTCGAGGGACAGGGACGTGGGGGCTGGCTCGCGATGGGCGCCTGTGGCCTGGCTGGCGCGGCCACCGCTGCCGCACGAAGGGCGAGCAGCCCATGCCGTGCCTGCTGGGGGCTGCCTGGGCGTGCCACCCTTTCCAAGGGTCGGTGCGACGCGGCCACCCTGGCTCGCTCGCTGGGCACTTAGTCGAGGGACAGGGACGTGGGGGTTGGCTCGCGATGGGCGCCCGCGGCCTTGCTGGCGTGCCCACCGCTGCCGCACACTGGGCGAGTGGCCCATGCCATGCCTGCTGGGGGCTTCCTGGGCGAGCCACCCATGCCAAGGGTCCGTGTGACGCGTCCCCCCTGGATCGCTCGCTGGGCACATAGTCGAGGGACAGGGACATGGGCGCTGGCTCGTGATGGGCGCCCGCGGCCTGGCTGACGCGGCCACTGCTGCAGCACAAAGGGCAAGCGGCCCAAGCTGTGCCTTCTGGGGCCTTCCTGGGCGTGCCACCCTTGCACAGGTTCCATTCGACGCAGCCCCCCAAGCTCGTTAGCTGGGCACTTAGTCGAGTGACAGGGACGTGGGGGCTGGCTCGCGATGGGCGCCCGCGGCCTGGCTGGCGCGGCCACCACTGCCGCACGAAGGGCGAGCAGCCCACGCCGTGCCTTCTGGGGGCTGCCTGGGCGTGCCACCCTTGCCCAGGGTCCATGCGACGCAGCCCCCCTGGCTCGCTAGCTGGGCACTTAGTCGAGTGACAGGGACATGGGGGCTGGCTCGCGATGGGCGCCCGCGGCCTGGCTGGCGTGCCCACCGCTGACGCACGCTGGGCGAGCAGCCCATGCGGTGCCTGCTGGGGGCTTCCTGGGCATGCAACCCGTGCCCAGGGTCCATGCGATGCGGCCCCCCTGGCTCGCTCGCTTGGCAGTCAGTCGAGGGATGGGGATGTGGGGACTGGCTCGCGATGGGCGCCCCTGGCCTGGGCGGCGCGCCCACCGTTGCTGCATGCTGGGCGAGCAGCCCATGCCGTGCCTGCTGGGTGCTGCCTTGGCATGCCACCCTTGCCCAGTGTCCGTGCGACGCGGCTCTCCTGGCTCGCTCACTGGGCACTTAGTCAAGGGACAGGGACGTGGGGGCTGGCTCGCGATGGGCGCCCGCGGCCTGGCTCGCATGCCCACCGATGCCGCACGCTGGGCGAGCAGCCCATGCCGTGCCTGCTGGGGGCTGCCTTGGCGTGCCACCCATGCCCAGGGTCTGTGCGACGAGGCCCTCATGGCTCGCTCGATTGGCACATAGTCGAGGGACAGGGACGTGGGGGCTGGCTCGCGATGGGCGCCCGCGGCCTTGCTGGCGCGCCCACTGCTGCCGCTCGATGGGCGAGCAGCCCATGCCGTACCTACTGGGGGCTGCCTGGGCGTGCCACCTTTGCCCAGGGTCCGTGAAACGCGGCACCCCTGGCTCGCACGCTGGGCAGTCAGTCAAGGGGCAGGGACGTGGGGGCTGGCTCACGATGGGCGCCCACGGCCTGGGTGGCGTGCCCACCGCTGACGCACGCTGGGCGAGCAGCCCATGCCATGCCTGCTGGGGGCTTCCTGGGCATGCAACCCATGCCCAGGGTCTGTGCGACACGGCCCCCCTGGCTCGCTCGCTGGGCAGTCAGTCAAGGGACAGGGACGTGGGGACTGGCTCGCGATGGGCGCCCGCGGCCTGGGTGGCGCGCCCACCGCTGCCGCATGCCGGGCGAGCAGCCCATGCCGTGCCTGCTGGGTGCTGCCTGGGCATGCATCCCTTGCCCAGGTACCGTGCGACGTGGCTCTGCTGGCTCGCTCGCTGGGCACTTATTCGAGAGACAGGGACGTGGGGGCTGGCTCGCGATGGGCGCCCGCGGCCTGTCTGGCGCGCCCACCGCTGCCGCTCGATGGGTGAGCAGCCCATGCCGTGCCTGCTGGGGGCTGCGTGGGCGTGCCACCCATGCCCAGGGTTTGTTCGACGCGGCTCCCCTGGCTCGCTCGCTGGGCACTTAGTCGAGGAGTAGGGACGAGGGGGCTT
>JAJFZO010000408.1:447500-450000 GCA_021397835.1 Moringa oleifera
TTCAATAGCAAGGGACGATTCTTCAATGGCAAGGGACCACCGATGAGGCCTTGGCAGCAGGGGTGTCACAACGTGCCCAGGCTGGCCATGTGGCTCGCTCGTTGCTAACGGCCGACGATCGTGTCGTCGATCGCGAGGCGCAACAAGTCCTTTTCTAGGCAAGCCTGAGCGTCGAGATCCAACCCAGCGTCCACCGCCTCGAAGGCCTGCGACGAAGCACTCTGCATGCTCAAAATCCCCCAAGTGATTTGGCCCTCGCGTAGCATGCATCATCGTTAGCTTCGCCGCCCACACCGTTGAGCTTGTGTAGCCACATCCCAACTCATTGTCCCATGATTTTTCTCATTTCGTTGCCCACATTTTTCCCACCGAGGAGGCCTTGGCAGAAGGGGTGTCACGCCTTGCCCAGGCTGGCCGTGTGGCTCGCTCATTGCTAACGGCCGCGATCGTGTCGTCGATCGCGCTGCGCAACGAGTCCACCGAGGCAAGCCTGGGCGTTGGGATCCAGCCCCGCGTCTGCTGCCTCGAGGGCCTGCGACGAAGCACTCTGCATGCTCAAAATCCCCCCAGTGATTTGGCCCTCGCGTAGCATGCATCGTCGTTAGCTTCGCCACCCACGCCGTCGAGCTTGTGTAGCCACATCCCAGCTCATTATCCCATGATTTTTCTCATTTCGTTGCCCACAATTTAGCGGATTTTGTTTCCCACATTTTCCCCACTCCGTTGGCTACTGATCGGACGTCCCACACTCTTCGGCCGACGTCGCCGGCCGCCTGCCTGCCGGCGGTGGTGGCCGCCACAGCCACGCACCACCGGCTGGATGGGCAAGGCAGCAAGCCGCCCTGCCCATGCCATGCGTGCTGGGTTGCCCAAGCCCAGCACCTGCCCACGTGGGATGGGCAGGGGGGGAGGCATGCATGGCCTGTTGGCACCCAGCAAGCTAGGTGACCACCTCCCCCCTAAAGCATCTTAAATGAAATTTCACTCCCGGCAGGAGGAAACATCAATATGTCTGAGCCGTCATAATGGGTCTAAAAAATTATTTACTCGGAATTTCGAGCTGAAATTTGTACATAAATGGAGAATAATCATATCTACCACTAGAAAAAATTTCAGAATTTTCTGGGCACTAAATTCTTTTTAGTGAATTTTCTATAGCCGAAAATTGAAAAAACCATCAAAAATAGCCCGTGAGTCGAAATGATCCCAAACTTCAGGGGCAGACTCCTCATGAATTACACAAATTATTTGAGTCATTTTGGGACCAATTCCATTATGAAAAGACGGTCAATTCACAACAATTTCACAACTGGGCATTGCGGCCAGCAGGCTGGAGCAGCTGTGCCTCTGCCTGGCCCATGGTGCATGCTGGCTGCCCTGTCCAGTGCACCTCCACCAGAGCCAAGGGCCACGGCCAAGGCCAGCTTGCCCATGAAATTAACGCCCACAGCATGTGCTGAGCTCCACAGCGTGCTCGCGGCTGGCTTGCGTGGGGCGCCCCTGGCAAGGCTGGTGCCGTGTCCACTGGCAACTGCTGTGGCACCCCTGGCTTGCACGCTGGGCAGTCAGTCGAGGGGCAGGGACGAGGGTGTTGGCTCTCGATGGGCGCCCTTGGCCTGGCTGGCGCGCCCACCACTGCCGCACGCTGGGCGAGCAGCCCATGCCGTGCCTGCTGGGGGCTGCCTGGGCATGCCACCCATGCCCAGGGTCCGTGCGATGTGGCACCCCTGGCTCGGACGCTGGGCAGTGAATCGAGGGACAGGAACGAGGGGGCTGGCTCGCGATGGGCGCCCGTGGCCTGGCTAGCGCGCCCACTGCTGCCGCACGTTGGGCGAGCAGCCCATGCCGTGCCTGCTGGGGGCTGCCTGGGCGTGCCACCCGTGCCCAGGGTCCGTGTGATGCGGCCCCCCTGGCTCGCTCGCTGGGCACTACGTCAAGGGAGAGGGACATGGGGGCTGGCTCGCAATGGGTGCCCGTGGCCTGGCTGGCGCGACCACCGCTGCCGCACGTTGGGCGAGCAGCCCATGCCGTGCTTGCTGGGGGCTGCCTTGGCGTGCCACCCGTGCCCAGGATCCATGCGATGCGGCCCCCCTGGCTCGCTCACTGGGCACTACATCAAGGGAGAGGGACGTGGGGGATGGCTCACGATGGGTGCCCGCGGCCTGGCTGGCGCGCCCACCGCTGCCGCATGCTGGCTGAGCAGCCCATGCCGTGCCTGCTGGGGGCTGCCTGGGTGTGCCCCATGTTCCAGGATCCATGCGACGTGGACCCCCTGGCTCGCTCGCTGAGCACTTAATCGAGGGACCGGGACATGGGGGCTGGCTCGCGATGGGCGCCCGCGGCATGGCTGGCGTGCCCACCGCTGCCGCACACTGGGCAAGCAGCCCATGCCACGCCTGCTGGGGGCTTCCTGGGCATGCCACCCATTCCCAGGGTCCATGCGACGCGGACCCCCTGGCTCGCTCGCTGGGCACTTAGTCAAGGGACAGGGACGTGGGGG
>JAJFZO010000408.1:455000-465000 GCA_021397835.1 Moringa oleifera
ATCATCATTAGCTTTGCTGCCTACACCATCAAGCTTGTCTAGCCACATCCCAGCTCATTGTCCCACGATTACTCTCGCTTCCTTGCCCACGTATTTCCCACCGATGAGGCCTCGGCAGCAGGGGTGCCCAGGCTGGCCGTGTGGCTCGCTTGTTGCTAACGGCCGACGATTGTGTCGACGATCGCGCTACGCGACGAGTCTGCCTAGGCAAGCCTGAGCGTCGGGATCCAACCCCACGTCTGTCACCTTGAGGGCCTGCGACGAAGCACTCCACATGCTCAAAATTCCCCCCAACGATTTGGTCCCAACGACTTGGCCCATGCCGTGCCGCTGGGGCCTGCTGGGGCATGCCACCCAAGCCTAGGGTCCGTGCGACGCGGTCCCCCTGGCTCTCTCGCTGGGCACTTAGTCCAGGGACAGGGACGTGGGGGCTGGCTCGCGATGGGCGCCCGCGCCATGGCTGGCGTGCCCACCGCTGCCGCACGCTGGGCGAGCAGCCCATGCCGTGCGTGCTGAGGGCTTCCTGGGCGCACCACCCATGCCCAGGGTCCGTGCGATGTGGCACCCCTGGCTCGCACGCTGGGCAGTCAGTCGAGGGGCAGGGACGAGGGGGCTGGCTCACTATGGGTGCCCGCGGCCTGGCTGGCGTGCCCACCTCTGCCACACGCTGGGCGAGCAGCCCATGCCGTACCTGCAGGGGGTTGCCTGGGCATGCCACCCAAGCACAGGGTCCATGCGACGCGGCCCCCCTGGCGCACTCGCTGGGCACTTAGTCGAGGGACAGGGACGTGGGGGCTGGCTCACGATGGGCGCCCGCGGCATGGCTGGCGCACCCACCGCTGCCTCACGCTGGGTGAGCAGCCCACGCCATGCCTGCTGGGGGCTGCCTGGCCGTGCCACCAGTGCCCAGGGTCCGTGCGACATGGTACCCCTGCCCTGCATGCTGGGCAGTCAGTCGAGGGGCAGGGACGAGGGGTCTGGCTCGCGATGGGCGCCCGCGGCCTGGCTGGCGCACCCACCGCTGCCGCACGCTGGGTGAGCAGCCCACGCCGTGCCTGCTGGGGGCTGCCTGGGCGTGCCACCCATGCCCAGGGTCTGTGCGACATGGCCCCCATGGCTCGCTCGCTGGGCACTTAGTCGAGGGACAGGGACGTGGGAGCTGGCTTGGGATGGGCACCCGCAGCATGGCTGGCGTGCCCACCGCTGCCTCACGCTGGGCGAGCAGCCCATGCCGTGCCTGCTGGGGGCTTCCTGGCCGTGCCACCAGTGCCCAGGGCCCGTGCGACAAGGCACCCCTGGCTCGCACGCTGGGCAGTCAGTCGAGGGGCAGGGACGAGGGGGCTGGCTCGAGATGGGCGCCCGTGGCCTGACTGGCGCGCCCACCGCTGCTGCAGACTGGGTGAGCAGCCCATGCCGTGCCTGCTGGGGGATGCCTGGGTGTGCCACCCGTGCCCAGGGTCCATGTGACATGGCACCCCTGGCTCGCACTCTGGGCAGTCAGTCGAGGGACAGGGACGAGGGGGCTGGCTCAAGATGGGCGCCCGCGGCCTGACTGGCGCGCCCACCGCTGCCGCACGCTGGGCGAGCAGCCCATGCCGTGCCTGCTGGGGGCTTCCTGGGTGTGCCACCCGTGCCCATGGTCCATGCGACGTGGCCCCCCTGGCACGCTCGCTGGGCACTACGTTAAGGGACACAGACGTGGGGGCTGGCTCGCGATGGGTGCCCGCGGCCTGGCTGGCGCGCCCACCGCTGGCGCACACTGGGCGAGCAGCCCATGCCGTGCCTGCTGGGGGCTTCCTGGGCATGCCACCCGTGCCCAAGGTCCATGCGACGTGGCCCCCCTGGCTCCCTTGCTGGGCACTTACTCGAGGGACAGGGACGTGGGGGCTGGCTTGCGATGGGCGCCTGTGGCCTGGCTGCCGCTGCCACCGCTGCCGGAAGCTGCGCACTTGGCCCATTCCGTGCCTGCTGGGGGCTGCCTGGGAATACCTCCTGTGCCCAGGGTCTGTGCAACATGGCTCCCCTGGCTCGCTCGCTGGGGACTTTTTTGAGGGACATTGACGAGGGGTCTGGCTCATGATGGGGTCCTGTGGCCTCGCTGGCACTCCCACCGCTGCCGCACTCTTGGCACTTGGCCCATGCTGTGCCTGCTGGTGGCTGCATGGGCATGCCTCCCATGCCCAGGGTCTGTGCGACGCAGCTCACCTGGCTCGCTCGCTGGGGACTTTTTTGAGGGGCAGGGACGAGGGGGAGGGACGAGGGGGCTGGCTCGTGATGGGCGCCTGTGGCCTGGCTGGCGCGCCCACCGCTGCCACACACTGGGCACTTGGCCCATTCCGTGCCTGCTGGGGGCTGCCTGGGCATCCCTCCCGTGCAGAGGGTCGCTGCGACGTGGTTCCCCTGGCTCGCTCACTGGGCACTTAGTTGAGGGACAGGGACGAGGGGGCTGGCTCGCGATGGGCGCCTATGGCCTGGCTGGCGCGCCCACCGCTGCCGCACACTGGGCACTTGGCCCATTCCGTGCCTGCTCGGGGCTGCTTGGGCATGCCTCCCATTCCCAGGGTCCATGTGACGCGGCTCCCCTGGCTCGCTCGCTGGGCACTAAGTCGAGGGACAGGGACGAGGGGTCTGGCTCATGATGGGCGCCTGTGGGCTCGCCGGCGCGCACACCGCTGCCGCACACTGGGCACTTGGGCAATGCCGTGCCTGCTGGGCACTCCTGGGGCATGCCTCCCATGCCCCGGGTCCGTGCAACGCAGCTCCCCTGGCTCGCTCGCTGGGGACTTAGCCGAGGGACAGGGACGAGGGGGGTGGCTCGCGATAGGCGCCTATGGCCTGGCTGGCGCGCCCACCGCTGCCGCACGCTGGGAACTTGGCCCATTCCGTACCTTCTGGGGGCTGCCTGGGCATGCCTCCCGTGCCCAGGGTCTGTGTGACGCGGCTCCCCTGGTTCCCTAGCTGGCCACTTAGTCGAGGGACAGGGACGAGGGGGCTGGCTCGCGATGGGCGCATGTAGCCTGGCTGGCGCGGCCACCACTGCCGGAAGCTGGGCACTTGGCCCATTCTGTACCTGCTGGGGGCTGCCTGGGCATACCTCTTGTGCCCAGGGTCTGTGCAACATGGCTCCCCTGGCTCGCTCGCTGGGGACTTTTTTGAGGGATATTGACGAGGGGTCTGGCTCATGATGGGGGCCTGTGGCCTCGCTGGCGCTCCCACCGCTGCCGCACTCTTGGCACTTGGCCCATGCTGTGCCTGCTGGGGGCGGCATGGGCATGCCTCCCATGCCCAGGGTCTGTGCGACGCGGCTCAGCTGGCTCGCTCGCTGGGGACTTTTTGGAGGGACAGGGACGAGGGGGCTGGCTCGCGATGGGCGCCTGTGGCCTGGCTGGCGAGCCCACCGCTGCCGCATGCTGGGACCTTGGCCCATTCCATGCCTGCTGGGGGCTGTCTGGGCATGCCTCCCGTGTCCATGCTCCGGGCAACATGGCTCCCCTGGCTTGCTCGCTGGGGACTTTTTTGAGGGACAGGGACGAGGGGTCTGGCACATGATGGCGCCTGTGGCCTCGCTGGCGCTACCACTGCTGCCGCACGCTGGGCACTTGGGCCATGCCGTGCCTGCTGGGGGCTTCCAGGGCATGCCTCCCATGCCCAGGGTCCATGCGACGTGGCTCCCCTGGCTCGCTCGCTGGGGACTTAGTCGAGGGACAGGGACGAGGGGGCTGGCTCGCGATGGGCGCCTGTGGCCTGGCTGGCGCGCCCACCGCTGCCGCACTCTGGGCACTTGGCCATTCCGTGCCTGCTGGGGGCTTCCTGGGCATGCCTCCCATGCTCAGGGTCCATGCGACGCGGCTCCCCTGGCTCACTCACTGGGCCCTAAGTCGAGGGACAGGGATGAGGTGGCTGGCTCATTATGGGCGCCTGTGGCCTTGCTGGCGCGCCCACCGCTGCCGCACGCTGGGCACTTGGCCCATGCTGTGCCTGCTGGGGGCTGCCTTCGCATGACTCCCGTGCCAAGGTTCCATGCGACGCTGCTCCCCTGGCTCGCTCGCTGGGCACTAAGTCGAGGGACAGGGGCGAGATGTCTGGCTCATGATGGGCGCCTGTGGCCTTGCTGGCACGCCCACCGCTGCCGCACACTGGGCACTTGGCCCATTCCGTGCCTGCTGGGGGCTTCCTGGGAATGCCTCCCGTGCCCAGGGTCCATGCAAGGCGGCTCCCCTTGCTCGCTCTCTGGGCATTTAGTCGAGGGACAGGGACGAGGGGGCTGGCTCGCGATGGGCGCCTGTGGCCTGGCTGGCGCGCCCACCGCTGCCGCATGCTGGGCACTTAGCCCATTCTGTGCCTGCTGGGGGCTGCCTGGGCATCCCTCCCGTGCCCAGGGTCCATGCGACGTGGCTCCCCTGGCTCACTCGCTGGGGACTTAGTCGAGGGACAGGGACGAGGGGGCTGGTTCGCGATGGGCGCCAGTGGCCTGGCTGGCGCGCTCACCGCTGCCGCACACTGGGCACTTGGCCCATTCCGTGCCTGCTGGGGGCTTCCTGGGCATGCCTCCCGTGCCCAGGGTCCATGCGACGTTGCTCCCCTGGCTCGCTCTCTGGGCATTTAGTCGAGGGACAGGGACGAGGGGGCTGGCTTGCGATGGGCGCCTGTGGCCTGGCTGGCGCGCCCACCGCTGCAGCATGCTGGGCACTTAGCCCATTCCGTGCCTTCTGGGGGCAGCCTGGGCATCCTCCCATGCCAAAGGTCCATGCGACATGGCTCCCCTGGCTTGTTCGCTGCGCACTAAGTCGAGGGACAGGGACGAGGGATCCGGCTCATGATGGGCGCCTGTGGGCTCGCTGGCGCTCCCACCGCTGCCGCACGCTGGGCACTTGGCACATGCCGTGCCTGCTGGGGGCTGCCAGGGCATGCCTCCCATGCCCAGGGTCCATGCGACACGGCTCCACTAGCTCGCTCGGCCGGGACTTAGTCGAGGGACAGGGACGAGGGTGCCGGCTCGCGATGGGCGCCTGTGGCCAGGCTGGCGCACCTACCGCTGCCGCACACTGGGCACTTGGCCCATTCTGTGCCTGCTGGGGGCTGCCTGGGCATCCCTCCCGTGCCCAGGGTCAGTGCGACATGGCTCCCCTGGCTCACTCGCTGGGCACTTCGTTGAGGGACAGGGACGAGGGGGCTGGCTCGCAATGGGCGCCTGTGGCCTGGCTGGCGCGCCCACCGCTGCCGCACACTGGGCACATAGCCCATTCCGTGCCTGCTGGGGGATCTTGGGCATGCCTCTCATTCCCAGGGTCCGTGCGACGCGGCTCCCCTGGCTCGCTCGCTGGGCACTAAGTCGAGGGGCAGGGACGAGGGGGCTGGCTAGCGATGGGCGCCTGTGGCATGGCTGGCGCGCCCACCGCTGCCGCATGCTGGGCACTTAGCCCATTCCGTGCCTGCTGGGGCTGCCTGGGCATTCTCCCGTGCCAAGGGTCCATGCGACATGGCTCCCCTGGCTCGTTCGCTGGGCACTAAGTCGAGGGACAGTGACGAGGGGTCTGGCTCATGATGGGCGCCTGTGGCCTCGCTGGCGCTCCCACCGCTGCCGCACGCTGGGCACTTGGCACATGCCATGCCTGCTGGGGGCTCCCAGGGCATGCCTCCCATGCCCAGGGTCCATGCGACATGGCTCCGCCAGCTCGCTCGGCTGGGACTTAGTCGAGGGACAGGGACGAGGGGGCCGGCGCGCGCTGGGCGCCTGTGGCCTGGCTGGCGCGCCCACTGGGCACTTGGCCCATTCTGTGCCTGCTGGGGGCTGCCTGGGCATCCCTCCCATGCCCAGGGTCAGTGCGACGTGGCTCCCCTGGCTCGCTCGCTGGGCACTTAGTCGAGGGACAGGGATGAGGGGGCTGGCTCGCAATGGGCGCCTGTGGCCTGGCTGGCGCGCCCACCGCTGCTGCACACTGGGCACTTGGCCCATTCCGTGCCTGCTGGGGGCTGCTTGGGCATGCCTCCCATGGCCAGGGTCCATGCGACGCGGCTCCCCTGGCTCACTCACTGGGCCCTAAGTCGAGGGATAGGGACGAGGTGGCTGGCTCCTGATGGGTGCCTGTGCCCTTGCTGGCGCGCCCACCGCTGCCGCACGCTGGGCACTTGGCCCATGCCGTGCCTGCTGGGGGCTGCCTGGGCATGCCTTCCATGCCAAGGGTCCATGCGACGCGGCTCCCCTGGCTCGCTCGCTGGGCACTAAGTCAAGGGAAAGGGACGAGATGTCTGGCTCATGATGGGCACCTGTGGCCTTGCTGGCACGCCCACCGCTGCCGCACACTGGGCACTTGGCCCATTCCGTGCCTGATGGGGGCTTCCTGGGCATGCCTCCCATGCCCAGGGTCCATGCAAGGCGGCTCCCCTGGCTCGCTCTCTGGGCACTAAGTCGAGGGACAGGGACCAGAGGTCTGGCTGATGATGGGCGCCTGTGGCCTCGCTGGCGCGCCCACCGCTGCCGCACAGTGGGCACTTGGCCCATGCCGTGCCTGCTGGGGGCTGCTGGGGCATGCCTCCCATGCCCAGGGTCCATGCAACGCGGCCCCCCTGGCTCGCTCGCTGGGGACTTAGTCGAGGGACAGGGACGAGGGGCCTGGCGCACCGACCGCTGCCGCACGCTGGGAACTTGGCCAATTCCGTGCCTGCGGGTGGCTGCCTGGGCATGCCTCCCATGCCCAGGGTCCATGCGATGCGGCTCCCCTGGCTCACTCACTGGGCACTTAGTCGAGGGACAGGGACTATAGGGCTGGCTCACGATGGGCGCCTGTGGCCTGGCTGGCGCGCCCACCGCTGCCGCACACTGGGCACTTGGCCCATTCCGTGCCTGCTGGGGGCTACCTGGGCATGCCTCCCATGCCCAGGGTCCATACGACGTGGCTCCGCTGGCTCTCTCGCTGTGCACTTAGTCGAGGGACAGGGACGAGGGGGCTGGCTCGCGATGGGAGCCTGTGGCCTGGCTTGCGCGCCCACCGCTGCCGCATGCTGGGCACTTCGCCCATTCCGTGCCTGCTGGGGGCTACCTGGGCATATCTCCCGTGACCAGGGTCAGTGCGACGCGGCTCCCCTAGCTCGCTGGGCCGGGACTTAGTTGAGGGACAGGGACGAGGGGGCTGTCTCGTGATGGGCGCCTGTGGCCTTGCTGGCGCGCCCACCGCTGCCGCACACTGGGTACTTGGCCCATTCTGTGCCTTCTGGGGGCTGCCTGGGCATGCCTCTTGTGCCAAGGGTCCATGCAACCCGGCTCCCCTACCTCGCTCGCTGGGCACTAAGTCAAGGGTCAGGGACGAGGGGTCTGGCTCATGATGGGCGCCGGTGGCCTCGCTGGCGCTCCCACCGCTGCCGCACACCGGGCACTTGGCCCATGCCGTGCCTGGTGGGGGCTGCCAGGGCATGCCTCCAATGCCCAGGGTCCATGCAACGTGGCTCCCCTTGCTCGCTCGGCCGGGACTTAGTTGAGGGACAGGGACGAGGGGGCTGACTCGCGATGGGCGCCTGTGGCCTGGCTGGCTCGCCCACCGCTGCCGCACACTGGGCACATTGCCCATTCTTTGCCTGCTGGAAGTTACCTGGGCATGCCTCCCGTGCCCAGTGTCCAAGCAACGTGGCTCCCCTGGCTCGCTTGCTGGGCACTAAGTCGAGGGACAGGGACGAGGGGTCTGGCTCACGATGGGCGCCTGTGGCCTCACTGGCGCAGCCACTGCTGCCGCACGCTGGGCACTTGGCCCATGCCGTGCCTGCTGGGGGCTCTTGGGGAAGGCCTCCCGTACCCAGGGTCCATGCGACGCGGCTCCCCTGGCTCGCTCGCTGTGGACTGTGTCGAGGGACAGGGACGAGTGGGCTGGCTTGCGATGGGCGCCTATGGACTGGCTGGCGCGCGCACCGCTGCCGCATGCTGGGAACTTGGCCCATTCCGTGCCTGCTGGGGGCTGCCAATGCATGCCTTCCGTGCCCATGGTCCGTGCGATGCGTCTCCTCTGGCTCGCTCGCTGGGCACTTAGTCGAGGGACAGGGACGAGGGGGCTGGCTCGCGATGGGCGCCTGTGGCCTGGCTGGCGCGCCCACCGCTGCCGCATGCTGCGCACTTGGCCCATTCCATGCCTGCTGGGGGCTGCCTGGGCATAACTCCCGTGCCCAGGGTCCATGCAACATGGCTCCCCTGGCTCACTCGCTGGGGACTTTTTTCAGGGACATTGACCAGGGGTCTGGCTCATGATGGGCGCCTGTGGCCTCGCTGGCATTCCCACCGCTGCCGCACGCTGGGCACTTGGCCCATGCCATGCTTTCTGAGGTCTGCCAGGGCATGCCTCCCGTGCCCAGGAACCGTGCGACGCGGCTCACCTGGCTCGCTCGCTGGGGACTTAGTCGAGGGACAGGGACGAGGGGGCTGGCTCGCGATGGGCGCCTGTGGCCTGGCTGGCGTGCCCACCGCTGCCGCACACTGGGCACTTGGCCCATTCCGTGCCTGCTGGGGGCGTCCTGGGCATGCCTCCCATGTCCAGGGTCCATGCGACGCAGCTCCCCTGGCTCGCTCTCTGGGCACTAAGTTGAGGGACAGGGACAAGAGGTCTGGCTGATGATGGGCGCCTGTGGCCTCGCTGGCGCGCCCACCGCTGCCGCACACTGGGCACTTGGCCCACACCGTGCCTGCTGGGGGCTGCCAGGGCATGCCTCCCATGCCCAGGTTCCATGCAACGTGGCCCCCCTGGCTCGCTCACTGGGGACTTAGTCGAGGGACAGGGACGAGGGGGCTGGCGCGCCCACCGCTGCCGCACGCTGGGGACTTAGTCAATTCCATGCCTGCTGGTGGCTGCCTGGGCATGCTTCCCATGCCCAGGGTCCATGCAATGCGGCTCCCCTGGCTCGCTCGTTGGGCGCTTAGTCGAGGGACAGGGACGAGGGGGCTGGCTCATGATGGGCGCCTGTGGCCTGGCTGGCGCGCCCACCGCTGCCGCTCACTGGGCACTTGGCCCATTCCGTGCCTGCTGGGGGCTGTCTGGGCATGCCTCCCATGCCCAGGGTCCATGCGACGAGGCTCCCCTGGCTCACTCGCTGTGCACTTAGTCGAGGGACAGGGACGAGGGGGCTGGCTCGCGATGGGCGCCTGTGGCCTGGCTGGCGCGCCCGCCGCTGCCGCATGCTGGGCACTTGGCCCATTCCATGCCTGCTGGGGGCTACCTGGGCATATCTCCCGTGCCCAGGGTCCGTGCAACATGGCTCCCCTGGCTCGCTCGCTGGGGACTTAGTCGAGGGACAGGGACGAGGGGGCTGGCTCGCGTTGGGCGCCTGTGGCCCGGCTGGCGCGACCACCGCTGCCGCACACTGGGCACTTGGTCCATTCCGTGCCCACTGGGGGCTGCCTGGTCATACCTCCCGTGCCAAGGGTCCATGCGACATGGCTCCCCTGGCTCGTTTGCCGGGCACTAAGTCGAGGGACAGGGACGAGGGGTCTGCCTCAAGATGGGCGCTTGTGGGGTGGCTGGCGCGCCCACTGCTGCCGCACACTGGGCACTTGGCCCATTCCGTGCCTGCTGGGGGCTACCAGGGCATGCATCCGGTGCCAAGGGTCCGTGCAACGCGGCTCCACTGGCTCGCTCGCTGGGGACTTAGTTGAGGGACAGGGACGAGGGGGCTGGCTCGCAATGGTCGCCTGTGGCCTTGCTGGCGCGCCCACCGCTGCCGCATGCTGGGCACTTGGCCAATTCCGTGCCTGCTGGGGGCTGCCTGGGCATACCTCCCATGCCAAGGGTCCATGCGACATGGCTCCCCTGGCTCGCTCGCTGGGCACTAAGTCGAGGGACAGGGACAAGGGGTCTGGCTCATGATGGGCGCCTGTGGCCTCGCTGGCGCTCCCACCGCTGCCGCATGCTGGGCACTTGGCCCATGCCATGCCTGCTGGGGGCTGCCGGGGCATGCCTCCCGTGCCCAGGGTCTGTGCAACGCGGCTCCCCTGGCTCGCTCGCTGGGGACTTAGTCGAGGGAC
>JAJFZO010000408.1:472500-473522 GCA_021397835.1 Moringa oleifera
GGCTGGCCGTGTGGCTTGCTCGTTGCTAACGGCCGACGATCGTGTCGCTGATCGCGCTGTGCAACGAGTTCGCCTAGGCAAGCCTGAGCATCGGGATCAGCGTCGGGATCCAACCCCACATCCACCGCCTCGAGGGCCTGTGACGAAGCACTCCGCATGCTCGAAATCCCCCCAGTGATTTGGCCCTCGCGTAGCATGCATCATCGTTAGCTTCGCTGCCCACACCATCCAGTTTGTCTAGCCACATCCCAGCTCATTATCCCACAATTTCTCTCATTTCATTGCCCACGTTTTTTCCACCGATGAGGCCTTGGCAGCACGGGTGTCACGCCTTGCCCAGGCTGGCCGTGTGGCTCGCTCGTTGCTAACGGCCGACGATCGTGTCGCCGATCGTGCTGCACAACGAGTCCGCTGAGGCAAGCCTGGGCGTCGGGATCTAGCCCCGCATCCGCCACCTCGAGGGCCTGCAACGAAGCACTCCGCATGCTCAAAATCCCCCCAGCAATTTGGCCCTCGCGTAGCATGAATCATCGTTAGCTTCGCCGCCCACACCGTCGAGCTTGTGTAGCCACATCCCAGCTCATTATCCCACGATTTTTCTCATTTTGTTGCCCACAATTTAGTGGATTTCGTTTCCCACATTTTCCCCACTCCGTTGGCTACTGATCAGGCGTCCCACACTCTTCGGCCGACGTCGCCGGCCGCCTGCCTACCGGCGGTGGTTGCCGCCACAGCCACGCACCACCGGCTGGATGGGCAAGGCAGCAAGCCGCCCTGCCCATGCCATGCGTGCTGTGTTGCCCAAGACCAGCGCCTGCCTACGTGGGATGGGCAGGGGGGGAGGCACGCATGGCCTGTTGGCACCCAGCAAGCTAGGTGACCACCTCCCCCCTTAAGAGTCTTAAATGAAATTTCACTCCCGGCAAGAGGAAACATCAATATATCTGAGCCGTCATAATGGGTCTAAAAAATTATTTACTTGGAATTTTGAGCTGAAATTTTGTACGTAAATGGAGAATAAT
>JAJFZO010000503.1:0-90000 GCA_021397835.1 Moringa oleifera
AAGCGAGCATAATTGTGGGATAATGTGCTGGAATTTGGCTAGACAAGCTTGACGGTGTGGGCGGTGAAGCTCACGATGATGCATGCTACGTGAGGGCCAAATTGTTGGGGGGATTTCGAGCATGCAGAGTGCTTTGTCGTAGGCCCTCGGGGCGGTAAACGTGGGGTTGGATCTCAACGCTCATGCTTGCCTAGGCGGACTCATTGCGGAGCGCGATCGACGACACGATCGTCGGCCGTTAGAAACGAGCGAGCCACACGGCCAGCCTCGGCACCTCCATTGCCAAGTACTCATTGGTGGGAAAAATGCGGGCAACGAAGCGAGAATAATCTTGGGATAATGTGCTGGGATTTGGCTAGACAAGCTCGATGGTGTGGGCGGCGAAGCTAACGATGATGCATGCTACATGAGAGCCAAATGGTTAGGGGGATTTCGAGAATGCGTAGTGCTTCCTCGCAGGCCCTTGAGGCGGCAGACGTGGGGTTGGATCCTGACGCTCATGCTTGCCTCGGCAGACCCTTTGCGCAGCGCGATCTACGACTCGATCATCGGCCGTTAAAAACGAGCGAGCCAGACGGCCAGCCTCGGCACCCCTACTGCCAAGGCCTCATTGGTGGGAAAAACATGGGCAACGAAGCGAGAATAATCATGGGATAATGTGCTGGGATATGGCTAGACAAGCTCGATGGTGTGGGCGGCGAAGCTTACGATGATGCATGCTACATGAGAGCCAAATGGTTAGGGGGATTTCGAGAATGCGTGGTGCTTCCTCTCAGGCCCTTGAGGCGGCAGACGTGGGGTTCGATCCTGACGCTCATGCTTGCCTAGGCGGACCCATTGCGCAGCGCGATCGACGACACGATCGTCGGTCGTTAAAAACGAGCGAGCCAGACGGCCATCCTCGGCACCCCTACTGCCAAGGCCTCATTGGTGGGAAAAACATGGGCAACGAAGCGAGAATAATCGTGGGATAATGTGTTGAGATATGGCTAGACTAGCTCGATGGTGTGGGCGGCGAAGCTCACGATGATGCATGCTACGTGAGGGCCAAATTGTTGGGGGGATTTCGAGCATGCGGAGTGCTTCGTCGTAGGCCGTCGGGGCGGCAGACGTGGGGTTGGATCTCCACGCTCATGCTTGCCTAGGCGGACTCATTGCGCAGCGCGATCGACGACACGATCGTCGGCTGTTACAAACGAGCGAGCCACACAGCCAGCCTCGGCACCCCTACTGCCAAGGCCTCATTGGTGGAAAAAATGCGGGCAACGAAGCGAGCATAATCGTGGGATAATGTGCTGGAATATGGGTAGACAAGCTCGATGGTGTGGGCGGCGAAGCTCACGATGATGCATGCCACGTGAGGGCCAAATTGTTGGGGGGATTTCGAGCATGCGGAGTGCTTCGTCGTAGGCCCTCGGGGCGGTAAACGTGGGGTTGGATCTCGACGCTCATGCTTGCCTAGGCGAACTCATTGCGGAGCGCGATCGACGACAAGATCGTCGGCCGTTAGAAACGAGCGAGCCAGACGGCCAGCCTCGGCACCCCTACTGCCAAGGCCTCATTGGTGGGAAAAACGTGGGCAACGAAGCGAGAATAATCATGGGATAATGTGCTGGGATATGGCTAGACTAGCTCGATGGTGTGGGCGGCGAAGCTCAGGATGATGCATGCTACGTGAGGGCCAAATTGTTGGGGGGATTTCGAGCATGCGGAGTGCTTCATCGTAGGCCCTCGGGGCGGCAGACGTGGGGTTGGATCTCGACGCTCATGCTTGCCTAGGCGGTCTCACTGCGCAGCGCGATCGACGACACGATCGTCGGCCGTTAGAAACGAGCGAGCCACACGGCTAACCTTGGCACCTCTACTGCCAAGGCCTTATTGGCGGGAAAAACGTGGGCAACGAAGCGAGAATAATCGTGGTATAATGTGCTGGGATATGGCTAGAAAAGCTCGATGGTGTGGGCGGCGAAGCTCACGATGATGCATGGTACGTGAGGGCCAAATTGTTGGGGGGATTTCGAGCATGCGGAGTGCTTCGTCGTAGGCCCTCGGGGTGGCACACGTGGGGTTGGATCTCGACGCTCATGCTTGCCTAGGCGGACTCATTACGCAGCGCGATCGACGACACGATCGTCGACTGTTAGAAACGAGCGAGCCACACAGCCAGCCTCGGCACCCCTACTACCAAGGCCTCGTTGGTGGAAAAAATGCGGGCAACGAAGCGAGCATAATTGTGAGATAATGTGCTGGAATTTGGCTAGACAAGCTCGATGGTGTGGGCGGCGCAGCTCACGATGATGCATGCTACATGAGGGCCAAATTGTTGGGGGGATTTCGAGCATGCGGAGTGCTTTGTCATAGGCCCTCGGGGCGGTAAACGTGGGGTTGGATCTCGACGCTCATGCTTGCCTAGGCGGACTCATTGCGGAGCGCGATCGACGACACGATCGTCGGCCGTTAGAAACGAGCGAGCCACACAGCCAGCCTCGGCACCTCCATTGCCAAGGCCTCATTGGTGGGAAAAATGCGGGCAACGAAGCGAGAATAATCATGGGATAATATGCTGGGATTTGGCTAGACAAGCTCGATGGTGTGGGCGGCGAAGCAAACGATGATGCTTGTTACATGAGAGCCAAATGGTTAGGGGGATTTCAAGAATGCATAGTGCTTCCTCGCATGCCCTTGAGGCGGCAGACGTGGGGTTGGATCCTGACGCTCATGCTCGCCTCGGCGGACCCATTGCGCAGCGCGATCGACGACACGATCGTCGGCCGTTAAAAACGAGCGAGCCAGACGGCCAGCCTCGGCACCCCTACTGCCAAGGCCTCATTGGTGGGAAAAACGTGGGCAACGAAGCGAGAATAATCGTGGGATAATGTGCTGGGATATTGACTGGACAAGCTCTACGGTGTGGTGCGGCGAAAGCTCACGATGATGCATGCTACGTGACGACAAAATTGTTGGGGGATTCGAAATGCGGAGTCCTGCGTCGTAGGCCCTCGGGGCGGCAGGACGGTGGGGTTGGATCTCGACGCTCATGCTTAGCCTAAGGCGGACTCAGTTGCACAGCGCGATCGACGGACACGATCGTCGGCCGTTAGAACAAAGTGACCATCACGGCTAGCTCGGCGGCACCCTACTGCCAAGGCGGACTTGGGGGGGCGGGGACCGCATTTGCTAGGGAAAAAACGTGGGCAACGAAGCAAGAATAATCGTGGGATAATGTGCTGGGATATGGCTAGACAAGCTCGATGGTGTGGGCGGCGAAGCTTACGATGATGCATGCTACGTGAGGGCCAAATTGTTGGGGGGATTTCGAGCATGCGGAGTGCTTCGTCGTAGGCCCTCGGGGCGGTAAACGTGGGGTTGGATCTCGACGCTCATGCTTGCCTAGGCGAACTCATTGCGGAGCGCGATCGACGACACGATCGTCGGCCGTTAGAAACGAGCGAGCCACACAGCCAGCCTCGGCACCCCTACTGCCAAGGCCTCATTGGTGGGAAAAACGTGGGCAACGAAGCGAGAATAATCGTGGGATAATGTGTTGGGATATGGCTAGACAAGCTCGATGGTGTGGGCGTCGAAGCTCACGATGATGCATGCTACGTGAG
The DNA here is from genome assembly GCA_021397835.1 of Moringa oleifera. NCBI lineage: Eukaryota > Viridiplantae > Streptophyta > Magnoliopsida > Brassicales > Moringaceae > Moringa > Moringa oleifera. Next base: position 3,612 of record JAJFZO010000503.1, read on the forward strand.
GGCCAAATTGTTGGGGGGATTTCGAGCATGCGGAGTGCTTCGTCGTAGGCCCTCGGGGCGGTAAACGTGGGGTTGGATCTCGACGCTCATGCTTGCCTAGGCGAACTCATTGCGGAGCGCGATCGACGACAAGATCGTCGGCCGTTAGAAACGAGCGAGCCAGACGGCCAGCCTCGGCACCCCTACTGCCAAGGCCTCATTGGTGGGAAAAACGTGGGCAACGAAGCGAGAATAATCATGGGATAATGTGCTGGGATATGGCTAGACTAGCTCGATGGTGTGGGCGGCGAAGCTCAGGATGATGCATGCTACGTGAGGGCCAAATTGTTGGGGGGATTTCGAGCATGCGGAGTGCTTCATCGTAGGCCCTCGGGGCGGCAGACGTGGGGTTGGATCTCGACGCTCATGCTTGCCTAGGCGGTCTCACTGCGCAGCGCGATCGACGACACGATCGTCGGCCGTTAGAAACGAGCGAGCCACACGGCTAACCTTGGCACCTCCATTGCCAAGGCCTCATTGGTGGGCAAAATTTGGGCAACGAAGCGAGAATAATCATGGGATAATGTGCTGGGATTTGGCTAGACTAGCTCGATGGTGTGGGCGGTGAAGCTAACGATGATGCATGCTACACGAGAGCCAAATGGTTAGGGGGATTTCGAGAATGCGTAGTGCTTCCTCGCAGGCCCTTGAGGCGGCAGACGTGGGGTTGGATCCTGACGCTCATGCTTGCCTCGGCGGACCCATTGCGCAGCGCGATCTACGACACGATCGTCGGCCGTTAAAAACGAGCGAGCCAGACGGCCAGCCTCGGCACCCCTACTGCCAAGGCCTCATTGGGGGGAAAAACGTGGGCAACGAAGCGAGAATAATCGTGGGATAATGTGCTGGGATATTGCTAGACAAGCTCGACGGTGTGGGCGGCGAAGCTCACGATGATGCATGCTACGTGATGGCCAAATTGTTGGGGGGATTTCGAACATGCGGAGTCCTTCGTCGTAGGCCCTCGGGGCGGCAGACGTGGGGTTGGATCTCGACGCTCATGCTTGCCTAGGCGGACTCATTGCACAGCGCGATCGACGACACGATCGTCGGCCGTTAAAAACAAGTGAGCCACACGGCTAGCCTCGGCACCCCTACTGCCAAGGCCTCATTTGCGGGAAAAACGTGGGCAACGAAGCAAAAATAATCGTGGGATAATGTGCTGGGATATGGCTAGACAAGCTCGATGGTGTGGGCGGCGAAGCTCACGATGATGCATGGTACGTGAGGGCCAAATTGTTGGGCGGATTTCGAGCATGCGGAGTGCTTCGTCGTAGGCCCTCGGGGCGGCAGACGTGGGGTTGGATCTCAACGCTCATGCTTGCCTAGGCGGACTCATTGCGCAGCGCGATCGACGACACGATCGTCGGCTGTTACAAACGAGCGAGCCACACAGCCAGCCTCGGCACCCCTACTGCCAAGGCCTCATTGGTGGAAAAAATGCGGGCAACGAAGCGAGCATAATCGTGGGATAATGTGCTGGAATATGGGTAGACAAGCTCGATGGTGTGGGCGGCGAAGCTCACGATGATGCATGCCACGTGAGGGCCAAATTGTTGGGGGGATTTCGAGCATGCGGAGTGCTTCGTCGTAGGCCCTCGGGGCGGTAAACGTGGGGTTGGATCTCGACGCTCATGCTTGCCTAGGCGAACTCATTGCGGAGCGCGATCGACGACAAGATCGTCGGCCGTTAGAAACGAGCGAGCCAGACGGCCAGCCTCGGCACCCCTACTGCCAAGGCCTCATTGGTGGGAAAAACGTGGGCAACGAAGCGAGAATAATCGTGGATAATGTGCAAGGATATGGCTAGACAAGCTCGATGGTGTGGGCGGCGAAGCTCACGATGATGCATGCTACGTGAGGGCCAAATTGTTGGGGGGATTTCGAGCATGCGGAGTGCTTCGTCGTAGGCCCTCGGGGCGGCAGACGTGGGGTTGGATCTCGACGCTCATGCTTGCCTAGGCGGACTCATTGCGCAGCGCGATCGACGACACGATCGTCGGCCGCTAGAAACGAGCGAGCCACACAGCCAGCCTCGGCACCCCTACTGCCAAGGCCTCATTGGTGGGAAAAACGTGGGCAACGAAGCGAGAATAATTGTGGGATAAGGTGCTGGGATTTGGCTAGACAAGCTCGATGGTGTGGGCGGCGAAGCTAACGATGATGCATGCTACATGAGAGCCAAATGGTTAGGGGGATTTCGAGAATGCGTAGTGCTTCCTCGCAGGCCCTTGAGGCGGCAGATGTGGGGTTGGATCTCGACGCTCATGCTTGCCTAGGCGGACTCATTAAGCAGCGCGATCGACGACACGATCGTCGGCCGTTAGAAACGAGCGAGCCAGACGGCCAGCCTCGGCACCCCTACTGCCAAGGCCTCATTGGTGGGAAAAACGTGGGCAACAAAGCGAGAATAATCATGGGATAATGTACTGGGATTTGGCTAGACAAGCCCGATGGTGTGGGCGGCGAAGCTAACGATGATGCATGCTACATGAGAGCCAAATGGTTAGGGGGATTTCGAGAATGCGTAGTGCTTCCTCGCAGGCCCTTGAGGCGGCAGATGTGGGGTTGGATCTCGACGCTCATGCTTGCCTAGGCGGACTCATTGAGCAGCGCGATCGACGACACGATCGTCGGTCGTTAAAAACGAGCGAGCCAGACGGCCAGCCTCGGCACCCCTACTGCCAAGGCCTCATTGGTGGGAAAAACGTGGGCAACGAAGCGAGAATAATCGTGGGATAATGTACTGGGATTTGGCTAGACAAGCCCGATGGTGTGGGCGGCGAAGCTAACGATGATGCATGCTACATGAGAGCCAAATGGTTAGGGGGATTTCGAGAATGCGTAGTACTTCCTCGCAGGCCCTTGAGGCGGCAGATGTGGGGTTGGATCTCGACGCTCATGCTTGCCTAGGCGGACTCATTGAGCAGCGCGATCGACGACACGATCGTCGGTCGTTAAAAACGAGCGAGCCAGACGGCTAGCCTCGGCACCCCTACTGCTAAGGCCTCATTGGTGGGAAAAACGTGGGCAACGAAGCGAGAATAATCGTGGGATAATGTGCTGGGATATCGCTAGACAAGCTCGATGGTGTGGGCGGCGAAGCTCACGATGATGCATGCTACGTGAGGGCCAAATTGTTGGGGGGATTTGGAGCATGCGGAGTGCTTCGTCGTAGGCCCTCGGGGCGGCAGACGTGGGGTTGGATCTCGACGCTCATGCTTGACTAGGCGGACTCATTGCGCAGCGCGATCGACTACACGATCGTCGGCCGCTAGAAACGAGCGAGCCACACAGCCAGCCTCGGCACCCCTACTGCCAAGGCCTCATTGGTGGGAAAAACGTGGGCAACGAAGCGAGAATAATTGTGGGATAAGGTGCCGGGATTTGGCTAGACAAGCTCGATGGTGTGGGCGGCGAAGCTAACGATGATGCATGCTACACGAGAGTCAAATGGTTGGGGGGATTTTGAGAATGCGTAGTTCTTCCTCGCAGGCCCTTGAGGCGGCAGACGTGGGGCTGGATCTCGACGCTCATGCTTGCCTAGGCGGACTCATTATGCAGCGCGATCGATGACACGATCGTCGGCCATTAGACACGAGCGAGCCAGACGGCTAGCCTCGGCACCCCTACTGCCAAGGCCTCATTGGTGGAAAAAACGTGGGCAACGAAGCGAGAATAATCATGGGATAATGTGCTGGGATTTGTCTAGACTAGCTCGATGGTGTGGGCGGCGAAGCTAACGATGATGCATGCTACACGAGAGCCAAATGGTTAGGGGGATTTCGAGAATGCGTAGTGCTTCCTCGCAGGCCCTTGAGGTGGCAGATGTGGGGTTGGATCTTGACGCTCATGCTTGCCTAGGCGGACTCATTGCGCAGCGCGATCGACGACACAATCGTCGGCCGTTAAAAACAAGCGAGCCAGACGGCCAGCCTCGGCACCCCTACTGCCAAGGCCTCATTGGTGGGAAAAACGTGGGCAACGAAGCGAGAATAATTGTGGGATAATGTGCTGGGATATCGCTAGACAAGCTCGATGGTGTGGGCGGCGAAGCTCACGATGATGCATGCTACGTGAGGGCCAAATTGTTGGGGGGATTTGGAGCATGCGTAGTGCTTCGTCGTAGGCCCTCGGGGCGGCGGACGTGGGGTTGGATCTCGACACTCATGCTTGCCTAGGCGGACTCATTGCGCAGCGCGATCGATGACACGATCGTCGGCCGTTAGAAACGAGCGAGCCAGACGGCCAGCCTCGGCACCCCTACTGCCAAGGCCTCATTGGTGGGAAAAACGTGGGCAACGAAGCGAGAATAATCGTGGGATAATGTGCTGGGATATGGCGAGACAAGCTCGACGGTGTGGGCGGCGAAGCTCACGATGATGCATGCTACGTGAGGGCCAAATTGTTGGGGGGATTTCGAGCATGCGGAGTGCTTCGTCGTAGGCCCTCGGGGCGGCAGACGTGGGGTTGGATCTCGACGCTATGCTTGCCTAGGCGGACTCATTGCGCAGCGCGATCGACGACACGATCGTCGGCCGTTAGAAACGAGCGAGCCACACGACCAGCCTCGACACCCCTACTGCCAAGGCCTCATTGGTGGGAAAAACGTGGGCAACGAAGCGAGAATAATCGTGGGATAATGTACTGGGATTTGGCTAGACAAGCCCGATGGTGTGGGCGGCGAAGCTAACGATGATGCATGCTACATGAGAGCCAAATGGTTAGGGGGATTTCGAGAATGCGTAGTACTTCCTCGCAGGCCCTTGAGGCGGCAGATGTGGGGTTGGATCTCGACGCTCATGCTTGCCTAGGCGGACTCATTGAGCAGCGCGATCGACGACACGATCGTCGGTCGTTAAAAACGAGCGAGCCAGACGGCTAGCCTCGGCACCCCTACTGCTAAGGCCTCATTGGTGGGAAAAACGTGGGCAACGAAGCGAGAATAATCGTGGGATAATGTGCTGGGATATCGCTAGACAAGCTCGATGGTGTGGGCGGCGAAGCTCACGATGATGCATGCTACGTGAGGGCCAAATTGTTGGGGGGATTTGGAGCATGCGGAGTGCTTCGTCGTAGGCCCTCGGGGCGGCAGACGTGGGGTTGGATCTCGACGCTCATGCTTGCCTAGGCGGACTCATTGCGCAGCGCGATCGACGACACGATCGTCGGCCGTTAGAAACGAGCGAGCCACACAGCCAGCCTCGGCACCCCTACTGCCAAGGCCTCATTGGTGGGAAAAACGTGGGCAACGAAGCGAGAATAATTGTGGGATAAGGTGCCGGGATTTGGCTAGACAAGCTCGATGGTGTGGGCGGCGAAGCTAACGATGATGCATGCTACACGAGAGTCAAATGGTTGGGGGGATTTTGAGAATGCGTAGTTCTTCCTCGCAGGCCCTTGAGGCGGCAGACGTGGGGCTGGATCTCGACGCTCATGCTTGCCTAGGCGGACTCATTATGCAGCGCGATCGATGACACGATCGTCGGCCATTAGACACGAGCGAGCCAGACGGCTAGCCTCGGCACCCCTACTGCCAAGGCCTCATTGGTGGAAAAAACGTGGGCAACGAAGCGAGAATAATCATGGGATAATGTGCTGGGATTTGTCTAGACTAGCTCGATGGTGTGGGCGGCGAAGCTAACGATGATGCATGCTACACGAGAGCCAAATGGTTAGGGGGATTTCGAGAATGCGTAGTGCTTCCTCGCAGGCCCTTGAGGTGGCAGATGTGGGGTTGGATCTTGACGCTCATGCTTGCCTAGGCGGACTCATTGCGCAGCGCGATCGACGACACAATCGTCGGCCGTTAAAAACAAGCGAGCCAGACGGCCAGCCTCGGCACCCCTACTGCCAAGGCCTCATTGGTGGGAAAAACGTGGGCAACGAAGCGAGAATAATTGTGGGATAATGTGCTGGGATATCGCTAGACAAGCTCGATGGTGTGGGCGGCGAAGCTCACGATGATGCATGCTACGTGAGGGCCAAATTGTTGGGGGGATTTGGAGCATGCGTAGTGCTTCGTCGTAGGCCCTCGGGGCGGCGGACGTGGGGTTGGATCTCGACACTCATGCTTGCCTAGGCGGACTCATTGCGCAGCGCGATCGATGACACGATCGTCGGCCGTTAGAAACGAGCGAGCCACACAGCCAGCCTCGGCACCCCTACTGCCAAGGCCTCATTGGTGGGAAAAACGTGGGCAACGAAGCGAGAATAATTGTGGGATAAGGTGCTGGGATTTGGCTAGACAAGCTCGATAGTGTGGGCGGCGAAGCTAACGATGATGCATGCTACACGAGAGTCAAATGGTTGGGGGGATTTTGAGAATGCGTGGTTCTTCCTCGCAGGCCCTTGAGGCGGCAGACGTGGGGTTGGATCTCGACGCTCATGCTTGCCTAGGCGGACTCATTGCGCAGCGCGATCAACGACACGATCGTCGGCTGTTAGAAACGAGCGAGCCACACAGCCAGCCTCGGCACCCCTACTGCCAAGGCCTCATTGGTGAAAAAAATGCGGGCAACGAAGCGAGCATAATTGTGGGATAATGTGCTGGAATATGGGTAGACAAGCTCGATGGTGTGGGCGGCGAAGCTCACGATGATGCATGCCACGTGAAGGCCAAATTGTTGGGGGGATTTCGAGCATGCGGAGTGCTTCGTCGTAGGCCCTCGGGGCAGTAAACGTGGGGTTGGATCTCGACGCTCATGCTTGCCTAGGCGGACTCATTGCGGAGCGCGATCGACGACACGATCGTCGATCGTTAGAAACGAGCGAGCCACAGGGCCAGCCTCGGCACCTCCATTGCCAAGGCCTCATTGGTGGGAAAAACGTGGGCAACGGAGCGAGAATAATTGTGGGATAATGTGCTGGAATTTGGCTAGACAAGCTCGATGGTGTGGGCGGCGAAGCTCACGATGATGCATGCCACGTGAGGGCCAAATTGTTGGGGGGATTTCGAACATGCAGAGTACATCGTCGTAGGCCCTCGGGGCGGCAGACGTGGGGTTGGATCTCGACACTCATGCTTGCCTAGGCGGACTCATTACGGAGCGCGATCGACGACACGATCGTCGGCCATTAGACACGAGCGAGCCAGACGGCCAGCCTCGGCACCCCTACTCCCAAGGCCTCATTGGTGGGAAAAACGTGGGCAACGAAGCGAGAATAATCGTGGGATAATGTGCTGGGATATGGCTAGACAAGCTCGACGGTGTGGGCGGCGAAGCTCACGATGATGCATGCTACGCGAGGGCCAAATTGTTGGGGGGATTTCGAGCATGCGGAGTCCTTCGTCGTAGGCCCTCGGGGCGGCAGACGTGGGGTTGGATCTCGACGCTCATGCTTGCCTAGGCGGACTCATTGCACAGCGCGATCGACGACACGATCGTCGGCCGTTAGAAACAAGTGAGCCACACGGCTAGCCTCGGCACCCCTACTGCCAAGGCCTCATTTGCGGTAAAAACGTGGGCAACGAAGCGAGAATAATCGTGGGATAATGTGCTGGGATATGGCTAGACAAGCTCGATGGTGTGGGCGGCGAAGCTCACGATGATGCATGGTACGTGAGGGCCAAATTGTTGGTGGGATTTCGAGCATGCGGAGTGCTTCGTCGTAGGCCCTCGGGGCGACAGACGTGGGGTTGGATCTCGACGCTCATGCTTGCCTAGGCGGACTCATTGCGCGGCGCGATCGACGACACGATCGTCGGCTGTTAGAAACGAGCGACCCACACAGCCAGCCTCGGCACCCCTACTGCCAAGGCCTCATTGGTGAAAAAAATGCGGGCAACGAAGCGAGCATAATTGTGGGATAATGTGCTGGAATATGGGTAGACAAGCTCGATGGTGTGGGCGGCGAAGCTCACGATGATGCATGCCACGTGAAGGCCAAATTGTTGGGGGGATTTCGAGCATGCGGAGTGCTTCGTCGTAGGCCCTCGGGGCAGTAAACGTGGGGTTGGATCTCGACGCTCATGCTTGCCTAGGCGGACTCATTGCGGAGCGCGATCGACGACACGATCGTCGATCGTTAGAAACGAGCGAGCCACAGGGCCAGCCTCGGCACCTCCATTGCCAAGGCCTCATTGGTGGGAAAAACGTGGGCAACGAAGCGAGAATAATCGTGGGATAATGTGCTGGGATATGGCTAGACAAGCTCGATGGTGTGGGCGGCGAAGCTCACGATGATGCATGGCACGTGAGGGCAAAATTGTTGGGGGGATTTCGAGCATGCGGAGTGCTTCGTCGTAGGCCCTCGGGGCGGCAGACGTGGGGTTGGATCTCGACGCTCATGCTTGCCTAGGCGGACTCATTACGGAGCGCGATCGACGACACGATCGTCGGCCATTAGACACGAGCGAGCCAGACGGCCAGCCTCGGCACCCCTACTCCCAAGGCCTCATTGGTGGGAAAAACGTGGGCAACGAAGCGAGAATAATCGTGGGATAATGTGCTGGGATATGGCTAGACAAGCTCGACGGTGTGGGCGGCGAAGCTCACGATGATGCATGCTACGCGAGGGCCAAATTGTTGGGGGGATTTCGAGCATGCGGAGTCCTTCGTCGTAGGCCCTCGGGGCGGCAGACGTGGGGTTGGATCTCGACGCTCATGCTTGCCTAGGCGGACTCATTGCACAGCGCGATCGACGACACGATCGTCGGCCGTTAGAAACAAGTGAGCCACACGGCTAGCCTCGGCACCCCTACTGCCAAGGCCTCATTTGCGGTAAAAACGTGGGCAACGAAGCGAGAATAATCGTGGGATAATGTGCTGGGATATGGCTAGACAAGCTCGATGGTGTGGGCGGCGAAGCTCACGATGATGCATGGTACGTGAGGGCCAAATTGTTGGGGGGATTTTGAGCATGCGGAGTGCTTCGTTGTAGGCCCTCGGGGCGGCAGACGTGGGGTTGGATCTCGACGCTCATGCTTGCCTAGGCGGTCTCATTGCGCAGCGCGATCGACGACACAATCGTCGGCCGTTAGAAACGAGCGAGCCACACAGCCAGCCTCGGCACCCCTACTGCCAAGGCCTCATTGGTGGGAAAAACGTGGGCAACGAAGCGAGAATAATCATGGGATAATGTGCTGGGATATGGCTAGACAAGCTCGATGGTGTGGGCGGCGAAGCTAACGATGATGCATGATACATGAGAGCCAAATGGTTAGGGGAATTTCGAGAATGCGTAATGCATCCTCGCAGGCCCTTGAGGCGGCAGACGTGGGGTTGGATCTCGACGCTCATGCTTGCCTAGGCGGACTCATTACGGAGCGCGATCGACGACACGATCGTCGGCCGTTAGAAACGAGCGAGCCACACGGCCAGCCTCGGCACCTCCATTGCCAAGGCCTCATTGGTGGGCAAAATGTGGGCAACGAAGCGAGAATAATCATGGGATAATGTGCTGGGATTTGGCTAGACTAGCTCGATGGTGTGGGCGGCGAAGCTAACGATGATGCATGCTACACGAGAGCCAAATGGTTAGGGGGATTTCGAGAATGCGTAGTGCTTCCTCGCAGGCCCTTGAGGCGGCAGATGTGGGGTTGGATGTCGACGCTCATGCTTGCCTAGGCGGACTCATTGCGCAGCGCGATCGATGACACGATCGTCGGCCGTTAAAAACGAGCGAGCCAGACGGCCAGCCTCGGCACCCCTACTGCCAAGGCCTCATTGGTGGGAAAAACGTGGGCAACGAAGCGAGAATAATCGTGGGATAATGTGCTAGGATATGGCTAGACAAGCTCGATGGTGTAGGCGGCGAAGCTCACGATGATGCATGCTACGTGAGGGCCAAATTGTTGGGGGGATTTGGAGCATGCGGAGTGCTTCGTCGTAGGCCCTCGGGGCGGCAGACGTGGGGTTGGATCTCGACGCTCATGCTTGCCTAGGCGGACTCATTGCGCAGCGCGATCGACGACACGATCGTCGGCCGTTAGAAACGAGCGAGCCACACAACCAGCCTCGGCACCCCTACTGCCAAGGCCTCATTGGTGGGAAAAACGTGGGCAACGAAGCGAGAATAATCGTGGGATAATGTGCTGGGATATGGCTAGACAAGCTCGATGGTGTGGGCGGCGAAGCTAACGATGATGCATGCTACACGAGAGCCAAATGGTTGGGGGGATTTTGAGAATGCGTAGTTCTTCCTCGCAGGCCCTTGAGGCGGCAGACGTGGGGTTGGATCTCGACGCTCATGCTTGCCTAGGCGGACTCATTATGCAGCGCGATCGACGACACGATCGTCGGCCGTTAAAACGAGCGAGCCAGACGGCCAGCCTCGGCACCCCTACTGCCAAGGCCTCATTGGTGGGAAAAACGTGGGCAACGAAGCGAGAATAATCATGGGATAATGTGCTGGGATATGGCTAGACAAGCTCGATGGTGTGGGCGGCGAAGCTCACGATGATGCATGCTACGTGTGGGCCAAATTGTTGGGGGGATTTCGAGCATGCGGAGTGCTTCATCGTAGGCCCTCGGGGCGGCAGACGTGGGGTTGGATCTCGACGCTCATGCTTGCCTAGGCGGACTCATTGCGCAGCGCGATCGACGACACGATCGTCGGCCGTTAGAAACGAGCGAGCCACACAGCCAGCCTCGGCACCCCGACTGCCAAGGCCTCATTGGTGGGAAAAACTTGGGCAACGAAGCGAGAATAATCGTGGGAAAAGGTGCTGGGATTTGGCTAGACAAGCTCGATGGTGTGGGCGGCGAAGCTAACGATGATGCTTGCTACATGAGAGCCAAATGGTTGGGGGGATTTTGAGAATGCGTAGTTCTTCCTCGCAGGCCCTTGAGGCGGCAGACGTGGTGTTGGATCTCGACGTTCATGCTTGCCTAGGCGGACTCATTATGCAGCGCGATCGACGACACGATCGTCGGCCATTAGAAACGAGCGAGCCAGACGGCCAGCCTCGGCACCCCTACTGCCAAGGCCTCATTGGTGGGAAAAACGTGGGCAACGAAGCGAGAATAATCGTGGGATAATGTGCTGGGATATGGCTAGACAAGCTCGATGGTGTGGGCGGCGAAGCTCACGATGATGCATGCTACGTGAGGGCCAAATTGTTGGGGGGATTTGGAGCATGCGGAGTGCTTCGTCGTATGCCCTCGGGGCGGCAGACGTGGGGTTGGATCTCGACGCTCATGCTTGCCTAGGCGGACTCATTGCGCAGCGCGATCGACGACACGATCGTCGGCCGTTAAAAACGAGCGAGCCAGACGGCCAGCCTCGGCACCCCTACTGCCAAGGCCTCATTGGTGGGAAAAACGTGGGCAACGAAGCGAGAATAATCGTGAGATAATGTGCCGGGATTTTGCTAGACAAGCTCGATGGTGTGGGCTGCGAAGCTCACGATGATGCATGCTACCTGAGGGCCAAATCGTTTGGGGGATTTCGAGCATGCGTAGTGCTTCCTCGCAGGCCCTTAGGCGGCAGACGTGGGGTTGGATCTCGTCACTCATGCTTGCCTAGGCGTACTAATTATGCAGCGCGATCGACGACACGATCGTCGGCCGTTAGAAACGAGTGAGCCACACGGCTAGCCTCGGCACCCCTACTGCCAAGGCCTCATTGGTGGGAAAAACGTGGGCAACGAAGCGAAAATAATCGTGGGATAATGTGCTAGGATATGGCTAGACAAGCTCGATGGTGTGGGCGGCGAAGCTCACGATGATGCATGCTACGAGAGGGCCAAATTTTTGGGGGGATTTCGAGCATGCGGAGTGCTTCGTCGTAGGCCCTCGGGGCAGCAGACGTGGGGTTGGATCTCGACGCTCATGCTTGCCTAGGCGGACTCTTTGCGCAGCGCGGTCGACGACACGATAGTCGGCCGTTAGAAACGAGCGAGCCACACGGCCAGCCTCGGCACCCCTACTGCCAAGGCCTCATTGGTGGGAAAAATGTGGGCAACGAAGCGAGAATAATCGTGGGATAATGTGCTGGGATTTGGCTATACAAGCTCGATGGTGTGGGCGGCGAAGCTAACGATGATGCATGCTACACGAGAGCCAAATGGTTGGGGGGATTTCGAGAATGCGTAGTGCTTCCTCGCAGGCCCTTGAGGAGGCAGACGTGGGGTTGGATCTCGACACTCATGCTTGCCTAGGCGGACTAATTATGCAGCGCGATCGACGACACGATTGTGGGCCGTTAAAAACGAGCGAGCCAGACGGCCAGCCTCGGCACCCTTACTGCCAAGGCCTCATTGCTGGGAAAAACGTGGGCAACGGAGCGAGAATAATCGTGGGATAATGTGCTGGGATATGGCTAGACAAGCTCGATGGTGTGGGCGGCGAAGCTCACGATGATGCATGCTACGAGAGGGCCAAATTTTTGGGGGATTTCGAGCATGCGGAGTGCTTCGTCGTAGGCCCTCGGGGCAGCAGACGTGGGGTTGGATCTCGACGCTCATGCTTGCCTAGGCGGACTCTTTGCGCAGCGCGGTCGACGACACGATAGTCGGCCGTTAGAAACGAGCGAGCCACACGGCCAGCCTCGGCACCCCTACTGCCGAGGCCTCATTGGTGGGAAAAATGTGGGCAACGAAGCGAGAATAATCGTGGGATAATGTGCTGGGATTTGGCTATACAAGCTTGATGGTGTGGGCGGCGAAGCTAACGATGATGCATGCTACACGAGAGCCAAATGGTTGGGGGGATTTCGAGAATGCGTAGTGCTTCCTCACAGTCCCTTGAGGAGGCAGAAGTGGGGTTGGATCTCGACACTCATGCTTGCCTAGGCGGACTAATTATGCAGCGCGATCGACGACACGATTGTGGGCCGTTAAAAACAAGCGAGCCACACGGCCAGCCTCGGCACCCCTATTGCCAAGGCCTCATTGGTGGGAAAAACGTGGGCAACGAAGCGAGAATAATCGTGGGATAATGTGCTGGGATATGGCTAGACAAGCTCGATGGTGTGGGCGGCGAAGCTCACGATGATGCATGCTACGTGAGGGCCAAATGGTTGGGGGGATTTCGAGCATGCGGAGTGCTTCGTCGTAGGCCCTCGGGGCGGCAGACATGGGGTTGGATCTCGACGCTCATGCTTGCCTAGGCGGACTCATTGCGTAGCGCGATCGACGACACGATTGTCGGCCGTTAAAAACGAGCGAGCCAGACGGCCAGCCTCGGCACCCTTACTGCCAAGGCCTCATTGCTGGGAAAAACGTGGGCAACGGAGCGAGAATAATCGTGGGATAATGTGCTGGGATATGGCTAGACAAGCTCGATGGTGTGGGCGGCGAGGCTCATGATGATGCATGCTACGAGAGGGCCAAAATTTTGGGGGGATTTCGAGCATGCGGAGTGCTTCGTCGTAGGCCCTCGGGGCAGCAGACGTGGGGTTGGATCTCGACGCTCATGCTTGCCTAGGCGGACTCTTTGCGCAGCGCGGTCGACGACACGATAGTCGGACGTTAGAAACGAGCGAGCCACACGGCCAGCCTCGGCACCCCTACTGCCAAAGCCTCATTGGTGGGAAAAATGTGGGCAACGAAGCGAGAATAATCGTGGGATAATGTGCTGGGATTTGGCTATACAAGCTCGATGGTGTGGGCGGCGAAGCTAACGATGATGCATGCTACACGAGAGCCAAATGGTTGGGGGGATTTCGAGAATGCGTAGTGCTTCCTCGCAGGCCCTTGAGGAGGCAGACGTGGGGTTGGATCTCGACACTCATGCTTGCCTAGGCGGACTAATTATGCAGCATGATCGACGACACGATTGTCGGCCGTTAAAAACGAGCGAGCCAGACGGCCAGCCTCGGCACCCTTACTGCCAAGGCCTCATTGGTGGGAAAAACGTGGGCAACGGAGCGAGAATAATCGTGGGATAATGTGCTGGGATAAGGCTAGTCAAGCTCGATGGTGTGGGCGGCGAAGCTCACGATGATGCATGCTACGTGAGGGCCAAATCGTTGGGGTGATTTCGAGCATGCGGAGTGCTTCGTCGTAGGCCCTCGGGGCGGCAGACGTGGGGTTGGATCTCGACGCTCATGCTTGCCTAGGTGGACTCATTGCGCAGCGTGATCGACGACACGACCGTCGGCCGTTAGAAACGAGCGAGCCACACGGCCAGCCTCGGCACCCCTACTGCCAAGGCCTCATTGGTGGGAAAATTGTGGGCAACGAAGCGAGAATAATCGTGGGATAATGTGCTGGGATTTGGCTAGACAAGCTCGATGTTGTGGGCGGCGAAGCTAACGATGATGCATGCTACACGAGAGCCAAATGGTTGGGGGGATTTCGAGAATGCGTAGTGCTTCCTCGTAGGCCCTTGAGGCGGCAGACGTGGGGTTGGATCTCGACGCTCATGCTTGCCTAGGCGGACTAATTATGTAGCGCGATCGACGACATGATTGTCGGCCGTTAAAAACGAGCGAGCCAGACGGCCAGCCTCGGCACCCTTACTGCCAAGGCCTCATTGCTGGGAAAAACGTGGGCAACAGAGCGAGAATAATCGTGGGATAATGTGCTGGGTTATGGCTAGACAAGCTCGATGGTGTGGGCGGCGAAGCTCACGATGATGCATGCTACGTGAGGGCCAAATTGTTGGGGTATTTCGAGCATGCGGAGTGCTTCGTCGTAGGCCCTCGGGGTGGTAGACGTGTGGTTGGATCTCGACGCTCATGCTTGCCTAGGTGGACTCATTGTGCAGCACGATCGACGACACGACCGTCGGCCGTTAGAAACGAGCGAGCCACACGGCCAGCCTCGGCACCCCTATTGCCAAGGCCTCATTGGTGGGAAAAACGTGGGCAACGAAGCGAGAATAATCGTGGGATAATGTGCTGGGATTTGGCTAGACAAGCTCGATGGTGTGGGCGGCGAAGCTAACGATGATGCATGCTACACGAGAGCCAAATGGTTGGGGGGATTTCGAGAATGCGTAGTGCTTCCTCGCAGGCCCTTGACGCGGCAGACGTGAGGTTGGATCTCGACACTCATGCTTGCCTAAGCGGTCTAATTATGCAGCGCGATCGACGACATGATTGTCGGCCGTTAAAAACGAGCGAGCCAGACGGCCAGCCTCGGCACCCTTACTGCCTAGGCCTCATTGCTGGGAAAAACGTGGGCAACGGAGCGAGAATAATCGTGGGATAATGTGCTGGGATATGGCTAGACAAGCTCGATGGTGTGGGCGACGAAGCTCACGATGATGGATGCTACGGGAGGGCCAAATTGTTGGGGGGATTTCGAGCATGCGGAGTGCTTCATCGTAGGCCATCGGGGCGGCAGACGTGGGGTTGGATCTCGACGCTCATGCTTGCCTAGGCGGACTCTTTGCGCAGCGCGGTCGACGACACGATAGTCGGCCGTTAGAAACGAGCGAGCCACAAGGCCAGCCTCGGCACCCCTACTGCCAAGGCCTCATTGGTGGGAAAAACGTGGGCAACGAAGCGAGAATAATCGTGGGATAATGTGTTGGGATATGGCGAGACAAGCTCGATGGTGTGGGCGACGAAGCTCACGATGATGCATGCTACGTGAGGGCCGAATTGTTGGGGGGATTTCGAGCATGCGGAGTGCTTCATCGAAGGCCCTCGAGGTGGCAGACATGGGGTTGGATCTCGACGCTCATACCTGCCTAGGCGGACTCGTTGTGCAGCGTGATCGATGACACTATCGTCGTCCGTTAGCAACGAGCGAGCCACACGGCCAGCCTGGGCACCCCAACCGCCAAGGCCTCATAAGTGGGAAAAAACGTGCGCAACGAAGCGAGAATAATCGTGGCATTATGGGCTAGGATGTGGCTAGACAAGCTCGATGGTGTGGGCGGCGAAGCGAACGATGATGCATGCTACGCGAGGGCCAAATCATTGGGGGGATTTTGAGAATGCGGAGTGCTACTTCGCAGGCCCTTGATGCAGCAGACGCGGGGTTGGATCTTGATGTTCAGGCTTGCCAAGGCGGACTCGTTGTGCAGCGCGATAGAAGATACGATCGTCGGCCATTAGCAACGAGCGAGCCACATGGCCAGCCTGGGCACCCCTACTGCCAAGGCCTCATCGGTGGGAAAAATGTTGGCAACGAAGCGAGAATAATCGTGGGATAATGAGCTGGGATATGGCTAGACAAGCTCGATGGTGTGGGCGGCGAAGCTTACGATGATGCATGCTACGCGAGGGCCAAATCGTTGGGGGGATTTCGAGAATGCGTAGTGCTTCTTCATAGGGCCCTCGAGGCGGCAGACGTGGGGTTTGATCTCGACGCTCAGGCTTGCCTAGGTGGACTCGTTGTGCAGCGTGATCGATCACACTATCATCGTCCGTTAGCAACGAGCGAGCCACACGGCCAGCCTGGGCACCCCTACTGCCAGGGCCTCATAAGTGGGAAAAAACGTGCGCAACGAAGCGAGAATAATCGTGGCATTATGGGCTGGGATGTGGCTAGACAAGCTCGATGGTGTGGGCGGCGAAGCGAACGATGATGCATGCTATGCGAGGGCCAAATCGTTGGGGGTATTTCGATAATGCGGAGTGCTTCTTCGCAAGCCCTTGAGGTAGGAGACGTGGGGTTGGATCTCGATGCTCAAGCTTGCCTAGGCGGACACGTTGCGCAGCGCGATAGAAGACAGGATCATCGTCCGTTAGCAACGAGCGAGCCACACGGCCAGCCTGGGCACCTCTATTGCCAGGGCCTCATAAGTGGGAAAAAACGTGCGCAACGAAGCGAGAATAATCGTGGCATTATGGGCTGGGATGTGGCTAGACAAGCTCGATGGTGTGGGCGGCGAAGCGAACGATGATGCATGCTACGCGAGGGCCAAATCATTGGGGGGATTTTGAGAATGCGGAGTGCTACTTCGCAGGCCCTTGATGAAGCAGACGCGGGGTTGGATCTTGATGTTCAGGCTTGCCAAGGCGGACTCGTTGTGCAGCGCGATAGAAGATACGATCGTCGGCCATTAGCAACGAGCGAGCCACATGGCCAGCCTGGGCACCCCTACTGCCAAGGCCTCATCGGTGGGAAAAATGTTGGCAACGAAGCGAGAATAATCGTGGGATAATGAGCTGGGATATGGCTAGACAAGCTCGATGGTGTGGGCGGCGAAGCTTACGATGATGCATGCTACGCGAGGGCCAAATCGTTGGGGGGATTTCGAGAACGCGGAGTGCTTCTTCATAGGGCCCTCGAGGCGGCAGACGTGGGGTTTGATCTCGACACTCAGGCTTGCCTAGGTGGGCTCGTTGTGCAGCGTGATCGATCACACTATCGTCGTCCGTTAGCAACGAGCGAGCCACACGGCCAGCCTGGGCACCCCTACTGCCAAGGCCTCATAAGTGGGAAAAAACGTGCGCAATGAAGCGAGAATAATCGTGGCATTATGGGCTGGGATGTGGCTAGACAAGCTCGATGGTGTGGGCGGCGAAGCGAACGATGATGCATGCTACGCGAGGGCCAAATCGTTGGGGGGATTTCGAGAATGCGGAGTGCTTCTTCGCAAGCCCTTGAGGTAGGAGACGTGGGGTTGGATCTCGATGCTCAAGCTTGCCTAGGCGGACACGTTGCGCAGCGCGATAGAAGACAGGATCATCGTCCGTTAGCAACGAGCGAGCCACACGGCCAGCCTGGGCACCTCTATTGCCAGGGCCTCATAAGTGGGAAAAAACGTGCGCAACGAAGCGAGAATAATCGTGGCATTATGGGCTGGGATGTGGCTAGACAAGCTCGATGGTGTGGGCGGCGAAGCGAACGATGATGCATGCTACACGAGGGCCAAATCGTTGGGGGGATTTCGAGAATGCGGAGTGCTACTTCGCAGGCCCTTGACGCAGCAGACGCGGGGTTGGATCTCGACGCTTAGGCTTGCCAAGGCGGACTCGTTGTGCAGCGCGATAGAAGACACGATCGTCGGCCATTAGCAACGAGCGAGCCACACGGCCAGCCTGGGCACCCCTACTGCCAAGGCCTCATCGGTGGGAAAAATGTCGGCAAAGAAGCGAGAATAATCGTGGGATAATGAGCTGGGATATGGCTAGACAAGCTCGATGGTGTGGGCGGTGAAGCTTACGATGATGCATGCTACGCGAGGGCCAAATCGTCGGGGGGATTTCGAGAATACGGAGTGTTTCTTCGCAGGCCCTTGAGGCAGCAAACGTGGGGTTGGATCTCGACGCCCAGGCTTGCCTCGGTGGACTCGTTGCGCAGCGCGATCGAAGACATGATCGTCGGCCGTTAGCAACGAGCGAGCCACACGGCCAGCATGGGCACCCCTATTGCCAAGGCCACATCAGTGGGAAAAACGTGGGCAACGAAGCGAGAATAATCGTGGGATAATGAGCTGGGATGTGGCTAGACAAGCTCGATGGTGTGGGCAGCAAAGCTAACGATGATCCATGCTACGTGAGGGCCAAATTGTTGGGGGGATTTCGAGCATGAAGAGTGCTTTGTCGCAGGCCCTCGGGGTGACAGACGTGGGGTTGGATCTTGACGCTCATGCTTGCCTAGGCGGACTCGTTGCACAGCGCGATCGACGACACGATCGTCGACCGTTAGAAACGAGCGAGCCACACGGCCAGCCTGGGCACCCCTACTGCCAAGGCCTCGTTTGTGGGAAAAACGTGGGCAACGAAGAGAGAATAATCGTGGGATAATGAGCTGGGATGTGGCTAGACAAGCTCGATGGTGTGGGCGGCAAAGCTAACGATGATGCATGCTACGTGAGGGCCAAATCGTTGGGGGGATTTTGAGAATGCGGAGTGCTTCTTCGCAAGCCCTTGAGGTAGGAGACGTGGGGTTGGATCTCGACGCTCAGGCTTGCCTAGGCGGACACGTTGCGCAGCGCGATAGAAGACAGGATCATCGTCCGTTAGCAACGAGAGAGCCACACGGCCAGCCTGGGCACCCCTACTGCCAAGGCCTCATAAGTGGGAAAAAACGTGGGCAAAGAAGCGACAATAATCGTGGGATAATGAGCTGGGATGTGGCCAGACAAGCTCGATGGTGTGTGCTGCAAAGCTCACGATGATGCATGCTACGTGAGGGCCAAATTGTTGGGGGGATTTCGAGTATGCGGAGTGCGTCATCGCAGGCCCTCGAGGCGGCAGACGTGGGGTTTGATCTCGGCACTCAGGCTTGCCTAGGTGGACTCGTTGTGCAGCGTGATCGATGACACTATCGTCGTCCGTGGGCAACGAAGCGAGAATAATCGCGGGATAATGAGCTGGGATGTGGCTACACAATCTTGACGGTGTGGGCGGCGAAGCTCACGATGATGCATGCTATGCGAGGGCCGAATCATTGGGGGATTTCGAGAATGCGGAGTGCTTCTTCGTAGGCCCTTGAGGTAGCTGACGTGGGGTTGGATCTCGACGCTCAGGCTTGTCTAGGCGGACACATTACGCAGCACGATAGAAGACAGGATCGTCGTCCGTTATCAACAAGCTAGCCACACGGCCAGCCTGGGCACCCCTACTGCCAAGGCCTCATCGGTGGGAAAAATGTCGGCAACGAAGCGAGAATAATCGTGGGATAATGAGCTTGGATATGGCTAGACAAGCTCGATGGTGTGGGCGGCGAAGCTCACGATGATGCATGCTACGCGAGGGCAAAATCGTTGGGGGGATTTCGAGAATGTGGAGTGCTTCTTCATAGAGCCCTCGAGGCGGCAGACGTGGGGTTTGATCTCTACGCTCAGGCTTGCCTCGGTGGACTCATTGTGCAGCGTGATCGATCACACTATCGTCGTCTGTTAGCAACGAGCGAGCCACACGGCCAGCATGGGCACCCCTACTGCCAGGGCCTCATAAGTGGGAAAAAACGTGCGCAACGAAGCGAGAATAATCGTGGCATTATGGGCTGGGATGTGGCTAGACAAGCTCGATGGTGTGGTCGGCGAAGCGAACGATGATGCATGCTACGCGAGGGCCAAATCGTTGGGGGGATTTCGAGAATGCGGAGTGCTACTTCGCAGGCCCTTGACACAGCAGACGCGGGGTTGGATCTCGACGCTCAGGCTTGCCAAGGCGGACTCGTTGTGCAGCGCGATAGAAGACACGATCGTCGGCCATTAGCAACGAGCGAGCCACACGGCCAGCCTGGGCACCCCTACTGCCAAGGCCTCATCGGTGGGAAAAATGTCAGCAATAAAGCGAGAATAATCGTGAGATAATGAGCTGGGATATGGCTAGACAAGCTCGATGGTGTGGGCGACGAAGCTTACGATGATGCATGCTACGCGAGCGCCAAATCGTTGGGGGGATTTCGAGAATGCGGAGTGTTTCTTCGCAGGTCCTTGAGGCAGCAAACGTGGGGTTGGATCTCGACGCTCAGGCTTGCCTCGGTGGACTCATTGCGTAGCGCGATCAAAGACATGATCGTCGGCCGTTAGCAACGAGCGAGCCACACGGCCAGCCTGGGCACCCCTATTGCCAAGGCCTCATCAGTGGCAAAAACGTGGGCAACGAATCGAGAATAATCGTGGGATAATGAGCTGGGATGTGGCTAGACAAGCTCGATGGTGTGGGCGGCAAAGCTAACGATGATGCATGCTACGTGAGGGCCAAATTGTTGGGGGGATTTCGAGCATGCAGAGCGCTTCGTCGCAGGCAGTCGGGGTGACAGACGTGGGGTTGGATCTTGACGCTCATGCTTGCCTAGGCGGACTCGTTGAACAGCGCGATCGACGACACGATCGTCGACTGTTAGAAACGAGCGAGCCACACGGCCAGCCTGGGCACCCCTACTGCCAAGGCCTCGTTGGTGGGAAAAACGTGGGCAACGAAGCGAGAATAATCGTGGGATAATGAGCTGGGATGTGGCTAGACAAGCTCGATGGTGTGGGCGGGAAAGCTAACGATGATGCATGCTACGTGAGGGCCAAATTGTTGGGGGGATTTCGAGAATGCAGAGTGCTTCGTCGCAGGCCCTCGGGGTGACAGACGTGGGGTTGGATCTTGACGCTCATGCTTGCCTAGGCGGACTCGTTGCACAGCGCGATCGACGACACGATCGTCGATCGTTAGAAACGAGCGAGCCACACGGCCAGCCTGGGCACCCCTACTGCCAAGGCCTCGTTGGTGGGAAAAACGTGGGCAACGAAGCGAGAATAATCGTGGGATAATGAGCTGGGATGTGGCTAGACAAGCTCGATGGTGTGGGCGGCAAAGCTAATGATGATGCATGCTACGTGAGGGCCAAATCGTTGGGGGGATTTTAAGAATGCGGAGTGCTTCTTCGCAAGCCCTTGAGGTAGCAGACGTGGGGTTGTATTTCGACGCTCAGGCTTGCCTAGGCGGACACGTTGCGCAGCACGATAGAAGACAGGATCGTCGTCCGTTAGCAACGAGCGAGCCACACGGCCTGCCTGGGCACCCCTACTGCCAAGGCCTCATAAGTGGGAAAAAACGTGGGCAAAGAAGCGACAATAATCGTGGGATAATGAGCTGGGATGTGGCTAGACAAGCTCGATGGTGTGTGCGGCAAAGCTCACGATGATGCATGCTACGTGAGGGCCAAATTGTTGGGGGGATTTCGAGCATGCAGAGTGCTTCATCGCAGGTCCTCGGGGTGACAGACGTGGGGTTGGATCTCGACGCTCATGCTTGCCTAGGCGGACTCGTGGCACAGCGCGATCGACGACACGATCGTCGACCGTTAGAAACGAGCGAGCCACACGGCCAGCCTGGGCACCCCTACTGCCAAGGCCTCGTTTGTGGGAAAAACGTGGGCAACGAAGCGAGAATAATCGTGTGATAATGAGCTGGGATGTGGCTAGACAAGCTCGATGGTGTGGGCGGCAAAGCTAACGATGATGCCTGCTACGTGAGGGCCAAATCGTTGGGGGGATTTTGAGAATGCGGAGTGCTTCTTCGCAAGCCCTGAGGTAGCAGACGTGGGGTTGTATCTCGACGCTCAGGCTTGCCTGGGCGGACACGTTGCGCAGCACGATAGAAGACAGGATCGTCGTCCGTTAGCAACGAGCGAGCCACACGGCCAGCCTGGGCACCCCTACTGCCAAGGCCTCATAAGTGGGAAAAAACGTGGGCAAAGAAGCGACAATAATCGTGGGATAATGAGCTGGGATGTGGCTAGACAAGCTCGATGGTGTGGCGGCAAAGCTCACGATGATGCATGCTACGTGAGGGCCAAATTGTTGGGGGGATTTCGAGCATGCGGAGTGCTTCATCGCAGGCCCTCGGGGTGACAGACGTGGGGTTTGATCTCGACGCTCAGGCTTGCCTAGGCGGACTCGTGGCACAGCGCGACTCGACGACACGATCGTCGACCGTTAGAAACGAGCGAGCCACACGGCCAGCCTGGGCACCCCTACTGCCAAGGCCTCGTTGTGGGAAAAACGTGGGCAAACGAAGCGAGAATAATCGTGGGATAATGAGCTGGGATGTGGCTAGACAAGCTCGATGGTGTGGGCGGCAAAGCTAACGATTATGCATGCTACGTGAGGGCCAAATTGTTGGGGGGATTTTGAGCATGCAGAGTGCTTCATCGCAGGTCCTCGGGGTGACAAACGTGGGGTTGGATCTCGACGCTCAGGCTTGCCTAGGCGGACACGTTGCGCAGCGCGATAGAAGACAGGATCGTCGTCCGTTAGCAACGAGCGAGCCACACGGCCAGCCTGGGCACCCCCTACTGCCAAGGCCTCATAAGTGGGAAAAAACGTGGGTAAAGAAGCGAGAATAATCGTGGGATAATGAGCTGGGATGTGGCTAGACAAGCTCAATGGTGTGTGCGGCGAAGCTCACGATGATGCATGCTACGTGAGGGCCAAATTGTTGGGGGGATTTCGAGCATATAGAGTGCGTCATCGCAGGCACTCGGGGCGGCAGACGTGGGGTTTGATCTCGGCGCTCAGGCTTGCCTAGGTGGACTCGTTGTGCAGCGTGATCGATGACACTATCGTCGTCCGTTAGCAACGAGCGAGCCACACGGCCAGCCTGGGCACCCCTACTGCCAAGGCCTTATAAGTGGGAAAAAACGTGCGCAACGAAGTGAGAATAATCGTGGCATTATGGGCTGGGATGTGGCTAGACAAGCTCGATGGTGTGGGCGGAGAAGGGAACGATGATGCATGCTACGTGAGGGCCAAATCGTTGGGGGGATTTCAAGAATGCGGAGTGCAACTTCGCAGGCCCTTGACGCAGCAGACGCGGGGTTGGATCTCGACGCTCAGGCTTGCCAAGGCGGACTCGTTGTGCAGCGCGATAGAAGACACGATTGTCGGCCATTAGCAATGAGCGAGCCACACGGCCACCTAGGCACCCCTACTGCCAAGGCCTCATCTGTAGAAAAAATGTCAGCAATAAAGCGAGAATAATTGTGGGATAATGAGCTGGGATATGGCTAGACAAGCTCGATGGTGTGGGCGGCGAAGCTCACGATGATGCATGCTACGCGAGGGCCAAATCGTTGGGGGGATTTCGAGAATGCGGAGTGTTTCTTCGCAGGCCCTTGAGGCAGCAAACGTGGGGTTGGATCTCGACGCTCAGGCTTGCCTCGGTGGACTCGTTGCGCAGCGCGATCGAAGACATGATCGTCGGCCGTTAGCAACGAGCGAGCCACACGGCCAGCCTGGGCACCCCTATTGCCAAGGCCTCATCAGTGGCAAAAACGTGGGCAACGAAGCGAGAATAATCGTGGGATAATGAGCTGGGATGTGGCTAGACAAGCTCGATGGTGTGGGCGGCAAAGCTAACGATGATGCATGCTACGTGAGGGCCAAATTGTTGGGGGGATTTCGAGCATGCAGAGTGCTTCATCGCAGGTCCTCGGGGTGACAGACGTGGGGTTGGATCTCGACGCTCAGGCTTGCCTAGGCGGACACGTTGCGCAGCGCGATAGAAGACAGGATCGTCGTCCGTTAGCAACGAGCGAGCCACACGGCCAGCCTGGGCACCCCCTACTGCCAAGGCCTCATAAGTGGGAAAAAACGTGGGTAAAGAAGCGAGAATAATCGTGGGATAATGAGCTGGGATGTGGCTAGACAAGCTCAATGGTGTGTGCGGCGAAGCTCACGATGATGCATGCTACGTGAGGGCCAAATTGTTGGGGGGATTTCGAGCATATGGAGTGCGTCATCGCAGGCACTCGGGGCGGCAGACGTGGGGTTTGATCTCGGCGCTCAGGCTTGCCTAGGTGGACTCGTTGTGCAGCGTGATCGATGACACTATCGTCGTCCGTTAGCAACGAGCGAGCCACACGGCCAGCCTGGGCACCCCTACTGCCAAGGCCTTATAAGTGGGAAAAAACGTGCGCAACGAAGCGAGAATAATCGTGGCATTATGGGCTGGGATGTGGCTAGACAAGCTCGATGGTGTGGGCGGAGAAGGGAACGATGATGCATGCTACGTGAGGGCCAAATCGTTGGGGGGATTTCAAGAATGTGGAGTGCAACTTCGCAGGCCCTTGACGCAGCAGACGCGGGGTTGGATCTCGACGCTCAGGCTTGCCAAGGCGGACTCGTTGTGCAGCGCGATAGAAGACACGATTGTCGGCCATTAGCAATGAGCGAGCCACACGGCCACCTAGGCACCCCTACTGCCAAGGCCTCATCTGTGGGAAAAATGTCAGCAATAAAGCGAGAATAATTGTGGGATAATGAGCTGGGATATGGCTAGACAAGCTCGATGGTGTGGGCGACGAAGCTTACGATGATGCATGCTACGCGAGGGCCAAATGGATGGGGGGATTTCGAGAATGCGGAGAGTTTCTTCGCAGGCCCTTGAGGCAGCAAACGTGGGGTTGGATCTCGACGCTCAGGCTTGCCTCGGTGGACTCGTTGCGCAGCGCGATCGAAGACATGATCATCGGCCGTTAGCAACTAGCAAGCCACAGGGCCAGCCTGGGCACCCCTATTGCCAAAGCCTCATCAGTGGCAAAAACATGGGCAACGAAGCGAGAATAATCGTGGGATAATGAGCTGGGATGTGGCTAGACAAGCTCGATGGTGTGGGCGGCAAAGCTAACGATTATGCATGCTACGTGAGGGCCAAATTGTTGGGGGGATTTTGAGCATGCAGAGTGCTTCATCGCAGGTCCTCGGGGTGACAAACGTGGGGTTGGATCTCGACGCTCAGGCTTGCCTAGGCGGACACGTTGCGCAGCGCGATAGAAGACAGGATCGTCGTCCGTTAGCAACGAGCGAGCCACACGGCCAGCCTGGGCACCCCCTACTGCCAAGGCCTCATAAGTGGGAAAAAACGTGGGTAAAGAAGCGAGAATAATCGTGGGATAATGAGCTGGGATGTGGCTAGACAAGCTCAATGGTGTGTGCGGCGAAGCTCACGATGATGCATGCTACGTGAGGGCCAAATTGTTGGGGGGATTTCGAGCATATAGAGTGCGTCATCGCAGGCACTCGGGGCGGCAGACGTGGGGTTTGATCTCGGCGCTCAGGCTTGCCTAGGTGGACTCGTTGTGCAGCGTGATCGATGACACTATCGTCGTCCGTTAGCAACGAGCGAGCCACACGGCCAGCCTGGGCACCCCTACTGCCAAGGCCTTATAAGTGGGAAAAAACGTGCGCAACGAAGTGAGAATAATCGTGGCATTATGGGCTGGGATGTGGCTAGACAAGCTCGATGGTGTGGGCGGAGAAGGGAACGATGATGCATGCTACGTGAGGGCCAAATCGTTGGGGGGATTTCAAGAATGCGGAGTGCAACTTCGCAGGCCCTTGACGCAGCAGACGCGGGGTTGGATCTCGACGCTCAGGCTTGCCAAGGCGGACTCGTTGTGCAGCGCGATAGAAGACACGATTGTCGGCCATTAGCAATGAGCGAGCCACACGGCCACCTAGGCACCCCTACTGCCAAGGCCTCATCTGTAGAAAAAATGTCAGCAATAAAGCGAGAATAATTGTGGGATAATGAGCTGGGATATGGCTAGACAAGCTCGATGGTGTGGGCGGCGAAGCTCACGATGATGCATGCTACGCGAGGGCCAAATCGTTGGGGGGATTTCGAGAATGCGGAGTGTTTCTTCGCAGGCCCTTGAGGCAGCAAACGTGGGGTTGGATCTCGACGCTCAGGCTTGCCTCGGTGGACTCATTGCGCAGCGCGATCGAAGACATGATTGTCGGCCGTTAGCAACGAGCGAGCCACACGGCCAGCCTGGGCACCCCTATTGCCAAGGCCTCATCAGTGGCAAAAACGTGGGCAACGAAGCGAGAATAATCGTGGGATAATGAGCTGGGATGTGGCTAGACAAGCTCGATGGTGTGGGCGGCAAAGCTAACGATGATGCATGCTACGTGAGGGCCAAATTGTTGGGGGGATTTCGAGCATGCAGAGCGCTTCGTCGCAGGCCCTCGGGGTGACAGACGTGGGGTTAGATCTTGACACTCATGCTTGCCTAGGCGGACTCGTTGCACAGCGCGATCGACGACACGATTGTCGACCGTTAGAAACGAGCGAGCCACACGGCCAGCCTGGGCACCCCTACTTCCAAGGCCTCGTTGGTGGGAAAAACGTAGGCAATGAAGCGAGAATAATCGTGGGATAATGAGCTGGGATGTGGCTAGACAAGCTCGATGGTGTGGGCGGCAAAGCTAACGATGATTCATGCTACGTGAGGGCCATATCGTTGGGGGGATTTTGAGAATGCGGAGTGCTTCTTCGCAAGCCCTTGAGGTAGCAGACGTGGGGTAGTATCTCGACGCTCAGGCTTGCCTAGGCGGACACGTTGCGCAGCACGATAGAAGACAGGATCGTCGTCCGTTAGCAACGAGCGAGCCACACGGCCTGCCTGGGCACCCCTACTGCCAAGGCCTCATAAGTGGGAAAAAACGTGGGCAAAGAAGCGACAATAATCGTGGGATAATGAGCTTGGATGTGGCTAGACAAGCTCGATGGTGTGCGCGGCAAAGCTCACGATGATGCATGCTACGTGAGGGCCAAATTGTTGGGGGGATTTCGAGCATGCAGAGTGCCTCATCGCAGGTCCTCGGGGTGACAGACGTGGGGTTGGATCTCGACGCTCATGCTTGCCTAGGCGGACTCATTGCACAGCGCGATCGACGACACGATCGTCGACCGTTAGAAACGAGCGAGCCACACGGCCAGCCTGGGCACCCCTACTTCCAAGGCCTCGTTGGTGGGAAAAACATGGGCAATGAAGCGAGAATAATCGTGGGATAATGAGCTGGGATGTGGCTAGACAAGCTCGATGGTGTGTGCGGCGAAGCTCAAGATGATGCATGCTACGTGAGGGCCAAATTGTTGGGGGGATTTCGAGCATGAGGAGTGCGTCATCGCAAGCCCTCGAGGCGGCAGACGTGGGGTTTGATCTCAGCGATCAGGCTTGCCTAGGTGGACTCGTTGTGCAGCGTGACCGATCACACTATCGTCGTCCGTTAGCAACAAGCGAGCCACACGGCCAGCCTGGGCACCCCTACTGCCAAGGCCTCATAAGTGAGAAAAAACGTGGGCAAAGAAGCGAGAATAATCGTGGGATAATGAGCTGGGATGTGGCTAGACAAGCTCGATGGTGTGGGCGGCAAAGCTAACGATGATGCATGATACGTGAGGGCCAAATTGTTGGGGGGATTTTGAGCATGAGGAGTGCGTCATCGCAAGCCCTCGTGGCGGCAGACGTGGTGTTTGATCTCAACGATCAGGCTTGCCTAGGTGGACTCGTTGTGCAGCGTGACCGATCACACTATCGTCGTCCGTTAGCAACGAGCGAGCCACACGGCCAGCCTGGGCACCCCTACTGCCAAGGCCTCATAAGTAGAAAAAACGTGGGCAAAGAAGCGAGAATAATCGTGGGATAATGAGCTGGGATGTGGCTAGACAAGCTCGATGGTGTGGGCGGCAAAGCTAACGATGATGCATGCTACGTGAGGGCCAAATCGTTGGGGGAATTTTGAGAATGCGGAGTGCTTCTTCGTAGGGCCTTCGAGGCGGCAGACGTGGGGTTTAATCTTTACGCTCAGGCTTGCCTAGGTGGACTCGTTGTGCAGCGTGACCGATCACACTATCGTCGTCCGTTAGCAACGAGCGAGCCACACGGCCAGCCTGGGCACCCCTACTGCCAAGGCCTCGTAAGTGGGAAAAAACTTGGGCAAAGAAGCGAGAATAATCGTGGGATAATGAGCTGGGATGTGGCTAGACAAGCTCGATGGTGTGGGCGGCAAAGCTAACGATGATGCATGATACGTGAGGGCCAAATTATTGGGGGGATTTCGAGCATGCAGAGTGCTTCATCGCAGGCCCTCGGGGTGACAGACGTGGGGTTGGATCTCGACGCTCATGCTTGGCTAGGCGGACTAGTTGCATTGTGCGATCGACGACACGATCGTCGACCGTGAGAAACGAGCGAGCCACACGGCCAGCCTGGGCACCCCTACTGCCAAGGCCTCGTTGGTGGGAAAAACGTGG
Source organism: Moringa oleifera (assembly GCA_021397835.1). NCBI lineage: Eukaryota > Viridiplantae > Streptophyta > Magnoliopsida > Brassicales > Moringaceae > Moringa > Moringa oleifera. The sequence goes on from JAJFZO010000503.1 coordinate 31,986, forward strand.
GCAACGAAGCGAGAATAATCGTGGGATAATGAGCTGGGATGTGGCTAGACAAGCTCGATGGTGTGGGCGGCAAAGCTAACGATGATTCATGCTACGTGAGGGCCAAATCGTTGGGGGGATTTTGAGAATGCGGAGTGCTTCTTCGCAAGCCCTTGAGGTGCAGACGTGGGGTTGGATCTCGACGCTCAGGCTTGCCTAGGCGGACACGTTGCGCAGCACGATAGAAGACAGGATCGTCGTCCGTTAGCAACGAGCGAGCCACACGGCCTGCCTGGGCACCCCTACTACCAAGGCCTCATAAGTGGGAAAAAACGTGGGTAAAGAAGCGAGAATAATCGTGGGATAATGAGCTGGGATGTGGTTAGACAAGCTCGATGGTGTGTGCGGCGAAGCCCACGATGATGCATGCTACGTGAGGGCCAAATTGTTGGGGGGATTTCGAGCCTGAGGAGTGCGTCATCGCAAGCCCTCGAGGCGGCAGACATGGGGTTTGATCTCGGCGCTCAGGCTTGCCTAAGTGGACTCGTTGTGCAGCGTGACCGTTCACACTATCGTCCTTCGATAGCAACGAGCGAGTCACACGGCCAGCCTGGGCACCCCTACTGCCAAGGCCTCATAAGTGAGAAAAAACGTGGGCAAAGAAACGAGAATAATCGTGGGATAATGAGCTGGGATGTGGCTAGACAAGCTCGATGGTGTGGGCGGCAAAGCTAACGATGATGCATGATACGTGAGGGCCAAATTGTTGGGGGGATTTCGAGCATGCGGAGTGCGTCATCGCAGGCCCTCGAGGCGGCAGACGTGGGGTTTGATCTCGGCGCTCAGGCTTGCCTAGGTGGACTCGTTGTGCAGCGTGATCGATGACACTATCGTCGTCCGTTAGCAACGAGCGAGCCACACGGCCAGCTTGGGCACCCCTACTACCAAGGCCTCATAAGTGCGAAAAAAACGTGGCACAAGAACGAGAATATCGTGGGATTAATGAGCTGGGGATGTGGCTAGACAATAGCTCGATGGTGTGGGCGGCAAAGCTAACGATGATGCATGCTACGTGAGGGCCAAATCCTTGGGGGAATTTTGAGAATGCGGAGTGCTTCTTCGTAGGGCCCTCGAGGCGGCAGACGTGGGTTTGATCTTTACGCTCAGGCTTGCCTAGGTGGACTCGTTGTGCAGCGTGACCGATCACACTATCGTCGTCCGTTAGCAACGAGCGAGCCACACGGCCAGCCTGGGCACCCCTATTGCCAAGGCCTCATAAGTGGGAAAAAACGTGGGCAAAGAAGCGAGAATAATCGTGGGATAATGAGCTGGGATGTGGCTAGACAAGCTCAATGGTGTGTGCGGCGAAGCTCACGATGATGCATGCTACGTGAGGGCCAAATTGTTGGGGGGATTTCGAGCATGTGGAGTGCGTCATCGCAGGCACTCGGGGCGGCAGACGTGGGGTTTGATCTCGGCGCTCAGGCTTGCCTAGGTGGACTCGTTGTGCAGCGTGATCGATGACACTATCGTCGTCCGTTAGCAACGAGCGAGCCACACGGCCAGCCTGGGCACCCCTACTGCCAAGGCCTCATAAGTGGGAAAAAAAGTGCGCAACGAAGCGAGAATAATCGTGGCATTATGGGCTGGGATGTGGCTAGACAAGCTCGATGGTGTGGGCGGCGAAGGGAACGATGATGCATGCTACGTGAGGGCCAAATCGTTGGGGGGATTTCAAGAATGCGGAGTGCTACTTCGCAGGCCCTTGACGCAGCAGACGCGGGGTTGGATCTCGACGCTCAGGCTTGCCAAGGCGGACTCGTTGTGCAGCACGATAGAAGACACGATCGTCGGCCATTAGCAACGAGCGAGCCACACGGCCAGCCTGGGCACCCTTACTGCCAAGGCCTCATCGGTGGGAAAAATGTCAGCAATAAAGCGAGAATAATTGTGGGATAATGAGCTGGGATATGGCTAGACAAGCTCGATGGTGTGGGCGACGAAGCTTACGATGATGCATGCTACGCGAGGGCCAAATGGATGGGGGGATTTCGAGAATGCGGAGTGTTTCTTCGCAGGCCCTTGAGGCAGCAAACGTGGGGTTGGATCTCGACGCTCAGGCTTGCCTCGGTGGACTCGTTGCGCAGCGCGATCGAAGACATGATCGTCGGCCGTTAGCAACGAGCGAGCCACACGGCCAGCCTGGGCACCCCTATTGCCAAGGCCTCATCAGTGGCAAAAACGTGGGCAACGAAGCGAGAATAATAGTGGGATAATGAGCTGGGATGTGGCTAGACAAGCTCGATGGTGTGGGCGGCAAAGCTAACGATGATGCATGCTACGTGAGGGCCAAATTGTTGGGGGGATTTCGAGCATGCAGAGCGCTTCGTCGCAGGCCCTCAGGGTGACAGACGTGGGGTTGGATCTTGACGCTCATGCTTGCCTAGGCGGACTCATTGCACAGCGTGATCGACGACACGATCGTCGACCGTTAGAAACGAGCGAGCCACACGGCCAGCCTGGGCACCCCTACTTCCAAGGCCTCGTTGGTGGGAAAAACGTGGGCAATGAAGCGAGAATAATCGTGGGATAATGAGCTGGGATGTGGCTAGACAAGCTCGATGGTGTGGGCGGCAAAGCTAACGATGATTCATGCTACGTGAGGGCCAAATCGTTTGGGGGATTTTGAGAATGCGGAGTGCTTCTTCGCAAGCCCTTGAGGTAGCAGACGTGGGGTTGTATCTCGACGCTCAGGCTTGCCTAGGCGGACACGTTGCGCAGCACGATAGAAGACAGGATCGTCGTCCGTTAGCAACGAGCGAGCCACACGGCCAGCCTGGGCACCCCTACTGCCAAGGCCTCATAAGTGGGAAAAAACGTGGGCAATGAAGCGAGAATAATCGTGGGATAATGAGCTGGGATGTGGCTAGACAAGCTCGATGGTGTGTGCGGCGAAGCTCACGATGATGCATGCTACGTGAGGGCCAAATTGTTGGGGGGATTTCGAGCATGAGGAGTGCGTCATCGCAAGCCCTCGAGGCGGCAGACGTGGGGTTTGATCTCAGCGCTCAGGCTTGCCTAGGTGGACTCGTTGTGCAGCGTGACCGATCACACTATCGTCGTCCGTTAGCAACGAGCGAGCCACACGGCCAACCTGGGCACCCCTACTGCCAAGGCCTCATAAGTGAGAAAAAACGTGGGCAAAGAAGCGAGAATAATCGTGGGATAATGAGCTGGGATGTGGCTAGACAAGCTCGATGGTGTGGGCGGCAAAGCTAACGATGATGCATGATACGTGAGGGCCAAATTGTTGGGGGGATTTCGAGCATGAGGAGTGCGTCATCGCAAGCCCTCGAGGCGGCAGACGTGAGGTTTGATCTCAGCGATCAGGCTTGCCTAGGCGGACTCGTTGTGCAGCGTGACCGATCACACTATCGTCGTCCGTTAGCAACGAGCGAGCCACACGGCCAGCCTGGGCACCCCGACTGCCAAGGCCTCATAAGTGGGAAAAAACGTGGGCAATGAAGCGAGAATAATCGTGCGATAATGAGCTGGGATGTGGCTAGACAAGCTCGATGGTGTGTGCGGCGAAGCTCACGATGATGCATGCTACGTGAGGGCCAAATTGTTGGGGGGATTTCGAGCATGAGGAGTGCGTCATCGCAAGCCCTCGAGGCGGCAGACGTGAGGTTTGATCTCAGCGATCAGGCTTGCCTAGGCGGACTCGTTGTGCAGCGTGACCGATCACACTATCGTCGTCCGTTAGCAACGAGCGAGCCACACGGCCAGCCTGGGCACCCCTACTGCCAAGGCCTCATAAGTGGAAAAAACGTGGGCAAAGAAGCGAGAATAATCGTGGGATAATGAGCTGGGATGTGGCTAGACAAGCTCGATTGTGTGGGCGGCAAAGCTAACGATGATGCATGCTACGTGAGGGCCAAATCATTGGGGGGATTTTGAGAATGCGGAGTGCTTCTTCGTAGGGCCCTCGAGGCGGCAGACGTGGGGTTTGATCTTTACGCTCAGGCTTGCCTAGGTGGACTCGTTGTGCAGCATGACCGATCACACTATCGTCGTCCGTTAGCAACGAGCGAGCCACACGGCCAGCCTGGGCACCCCTACTGCCAAGGCCTCATAAGTGGGAAAAACGTGGGCAAAGAAGCGAGAATAATCGTGGGATAATGAGCTGGGATGTGGCTAGACAAGCTCGATGGTGTGGGCGGCAAAGCTAACGATGATGCATGCTACGTGAGGGCCAAATCGTTGGGGGGATTTTGAGAATGCGGAGTGCTTCTTCGTAGGGCCCTCGAGGCGGCAGACGTGGGGTTTGATCTTTACGCTCAGGCTTGCCTAGGTGGACTCGTTGTGCAGCGTGACCGATCACACTATCGTCGTCCGTTAGCAACGAGCGAGCCACACGGCCACCTGGGCACCCCTACTGCCAAGGCCTCATAAGTGGGAAAAAACGTGGGCAAAGAAGCGAGAATAATCGTGGGATAATGAGCTGGGATGTGGCTAGACAAGCTCGATGGTGTGGTCGGCAAAGCTAACGATGATGCATGATACGTGAGGGCCAAATTGTTGGGGGGATTTCGAGCATGCAGAGTGCTTCGTCGCAGGCCCTCGGGGTGACAGACGTGGGGTTGGATCTCGACGCTCATGCTTGCCTAGGCGGACTCGTTGCACACCGTGATCGACGACACGATCGTCGACCGTGAGAAACGAGCGAGCCACACGGCCAGCCTGGGCACCCCTACTGCCAAGGCCTCGTTGGTGGGAAAAACGTGGGCAACGAAGCGAGCATAATCGTGGGATAATGAGCTGGGATGTGGCTAGACAAGCTCGATGGTGTGGGCGGCAAAGCTAACGATGATTCATGCTACGTGAGGGCCAAATCGTTGGGGGATTTTGAGAATGCGGAGTGCTTCTTCGCAAGCCCTTGCGGTAGCAAACGTGGGGTTGTATCTCGACGCTCAGGCTTGCCTAGGCGGACACGTTGTGCAGCACGATAGAAGACAGGATCGTCGTCCGTTAGCAACGAGCGAGCCACACGGCCTGCCTGGGCACCCCTACAGCCAAGGCCTCATAAGTGGGAAAAAACGTGGGCAAAGAAGCGAGAATAATCGTGGGATAATGAGCTGGGATGTGGCTAGACAAGCTCGATGGTGTGTGCGGCGAAGCTCACGATGATGCATGCTACGTGAGGGCCAAATTGTTGGGGGGATTTCGAGCATGAGGAGTGTGTCATCGCAAGCCCTCGAGGCGGCAGACGTGGGGTTTGATCTCAGCGATCAGGCTTGCCTGGGTGGACTCGTTGTGCAGCGTGACCGATCACACTATCGTCGTCCGTTAGCAACGAGCGAGCCACACGGCCAGCCTGGGCACCCCTACTGCCAAGGCCTCATAAGTGAGAAAGAACGTGGGCAAAGAAGCGAGAATAATCGTGGGATAATGAGCTGGGATGTGGCTAGACAAGCTCGATGGTGTGTGCGGCGAAGCTCACGATGATGCATGCTACGTGAGGGCCAAATCGTTGGGGGGATTTCGAGCATGAGGAGTGCGTCATCGCAAGCCCTCGAGGCGGCAGACGTGGGGTTTGATCTCAGCGATCAGACTTGCCTAGTTGGACTCGTTGTGCAGCGTGACCGATCACACCATCGTCGTTCGTTAGCAACGAGCGAGCCACACGGCCAGCCTGGGCACCCCTACTGCCAAGGCCTCATAAGTGGGAAAAAACGTGCGCAACGAAGCCAGAATAATCGTGGCATTATGGGCTGGGATGTGGCTAGACAAGCTCGATGGTGTGGGCGGCGAAGGGAACGATGATGCATGCTACGTGAGGGCCAAATCGTTGGGGTGATTTCAAGAATGCGGAGTGTTTCTTCGCAGGCCCTTGAGGGCGCAAACGTGGGGTTGGATCTCGACGCTCAGGCTTGCCTCGGTGGACTCGTTGCGCAGCGCGATCGAAGACATGATCGTCGGCCGTTAGCAACGAGCGAGCCACACGGCCAGCCTGGGCACCCCTATTGCCAAGGCCTCATCAGTGGCAAAAACGTGGGCAACGAAGCGAGAATAATCGTGGGATAATGAGCTGGGATGTGGCTAGACAAGCTCGATGGTGTGGGCGGCAAAGCTAACGATGATGCATGCTACGTGAGGGCCAAATTGTTGGGGGGATTTCGAGCATGCAGAGCGCTTCTTCGCAGGCCCTCGGGGTGACAGACGTGGGGTTGGATCTTGACGCTCCTGCTTGCCTAGGTGGACTCGTTGCACAGCGCGATCGACGACACGATCGTCGACCGTTAGAAACGAGCGAGCCACACGGCCAGCCTGGGCACCCATACTTCCAAGGCCTCGTTGGTGGGAAACACGTGGGCAATGAAGCGAGAATAATCGTGGGATAATGAGCTGGGATGTGGCTAGACAAGCTCGATGGTGTGGGCGGCAAAGCTAACGATGATTCATGCTACGTGAGGGCCAAATTTTTGGGGGGATTTTGAGAATGCGGAGTGCTTCTTCGCAAGCCCTTGAGGTAGCAGACGTGGGGTTGTATCTCGACACTCAGGCTTGCCTAGGCGGGCACGTTGCGCAGCACGATAGAAGACAGGATCGTCGTCCGTTAGCAACGAGCGAGCCACACGGCCTGCCTGGGCACCCCTACTGCCAAGGCCTCATAAGTGGGAAGAAACGTGGGCAAAGAAGCGAGAATAATCGTGGGATAATGAGCTGGGATGTGGCTAGACAAGCTCGATTGTGTGTCCGACGAAGCTCACGATGATGCATATCACATGAGGGCCAAATTGTTGGGGGGATTTCGAGCATGAGGAGTGCGTCATCGCAAGCCCTCGAGGCGGCAGACGTGGGGTTTGATCTCAGCAATCAGGCTTGCCTAGGTGGACTCGTTGTGCAGCGTGACCGATCACACTATCGTCGTCCGTTAGCAACGAGCGAGCCACACAGCCAGCCTGGGCACCTCTACTGCCAAGGCCTCATAAGTGAGAAAAAACGTGGGCAAAGAAGCGAGAATAATCGTGGGATAATGAGCTGGGATGTGGCTAGACAAGCTCGATGGTGTGGGCGGCAAAGCTAACGATGATGCATGCTACGTGAGGGCCAAATCGTTGGGGGGATTTTGAGAATGCGGAGTGCTTCTTCGTAGGGCCCTCGAGGCGGCAGACGTGGGGTTTGATCTTTACGCTCAGGCTTGCCGAGGTGGACTCATTGTGCAGCGTGACAGATCACACTATCGTCGTCCGTTAGCAACGAGCGAGCCACACGGCCAGCCTGGGCACCCCTACTGCCAAGGCCTCATAAGTGGGAAAAAACGTGGGCAAAGAAGCGAGAATAATCGTGGGATAATGAGCTGGGATGTGGCTAGACAAGGTCGATGGTGTGGTCGGCAAAGCTAACGATGATGCATGATACGTGAGGGCCAAATTGTTGGGGGGAATTCGAGCATGCAGAGTGCTTCGTCGCAGGCCCTCGGGGTGACAGACGTGGGGTTGGATCTCGACGCTCATGCTTGCCTAGGCGGACTCGTTGCACACCGTGATCGACGACACGATCGTCGACCGTGAGAAACGAGCGAGCCACACGGCCAGCCTGGGCACCCCTACTGCCAAGGCCTCGTTGGTGGGAAAAACGTGGGCAACGAAGCGAGAATAATCGTGGGATAATGAGCTGGGATGTGGCTAGACAAGCTCGATGGTGTGGGCGGCAAAGCTAACGATGATTCATGCTACGTGAGGGCCAAATCGTTGGGGGGATTTTGAGAATGTGGAGTGCTTCTTCGCAAGCCCTTGCGGTAGCAGACGTGGGGTTGTATCTCGACGCTCAGGCTTGCCTAGGCGGACACGATGCGCAGCACGATAGAAGACAGGATCGTCGTCCGTTAGCAACGAGCGAGCCACACGGCCTGCCTGGGCACCCCTACTGCCAAGGCCTCATAAGTGGGAAAAAACGTGGGCAAAAAAGCGAGAATAATCGTGGGATAATGAGCTGGGATGTGGCTAGACAAGCTCGATGGTGTGTGCGGCGAAGCTCACGATGTTGCATGCCACGTGAGGGCCAAATTGTTGGGGGGATTTCGAGCATGAGGAGTGCGGCGAAGCTCATGATGATGCATGCTACGTGAGGGCCAAATTGTTGGGGGGATTTCGAGCATGAGGAGTGCGTCATCGCAAGCCCTCGAGGCGGCAGACGTGGGGTTTGATCTCAGCGATCAGGCTTGCCTAGGTGGACTCGTTGTGCAGCGTGACCGATCACACTATCGTCGTCCGTTAGCAACGAGCGAGCCACACGGCCAGCCTGGGCACCCCTACTGCCAAGGCCTCATAAGTGAGAAAAAACGTGGGCAAAGAAGCGAGAATAATCGTGGGATAATGAGCTGGGATGTGGCTAGACAAGCTCGATGGTGTGGGCGGCAAAGCTAACGATGATGCATGCTACGTGAGGGCCAAATCGTTGGGGGGATTTTGAGAATGCGGAGTGCTTCTTCGTAGGGCCCTCGAGCGGCAGACGTGGGGTTTGATCTTTACGCTCAGGCTTGCCTAGGTGGACTCGTTGTGCAGCGTGACCGATCACACTATCGTCGTCCGTTAGCAACGAGCGAGCCACACGGCCAGCCTGGGCACCCCTACTGCCAAGGCCTCATAAGTAGGAAAAAACGTGGGCAAAGAAGCGAGAATAATCGTGGGATAATGAGCTGGGATGTGGCTAGACAAGCTCGATGGTGTGGGCGGCAAAGCTAACGATGATGCATGCTACGTGAGGGCCAAATCGTTGGGGGGATTTTGAGAATGCGGAGTGCTTCTTCGCAAGCCCTTGCGGTAGCAGACGTGGGGTTGTATCTCGACGCTCAGGCTTGCCTAGGCGGACACGATGCGCAGCACGATAGAAGACAGGATCGTCGTCCGTTAGCAACGAGCGAGCCACACGGCCTGCCTGGGCACCCCTACTGCCAAGGCCTCATAAGTGGGAAAAAACGTGGGCAAAAAAGCGAGAATAATCGTGGGATAATGAGCTGGGATGTGGCTAGACAAGCTCGATGTGTGTGCGGCGAAGCTCACGATGTTGCATGCCACGTGAGGGCCAAATTGTTGGGGGGATTTCGAGCATGAGGAGTGCGGCGAAGCTCACGATGATGCATGCTACGTGAGGGCCAAATTGTTGGGGGGATTTCGAGCATGAGGAGTGCGTCATCGCAAGCCCTCGAGGCGGCAGACGTGGGGTTTGATCTCAGCGATCAGGCTTGCCTAGGTGGACTCGTTGTGCAGCGTGACCGATCACACTATCGTCGTCCGTTAGCAACAAGCGAGCCACACGGCCAGCCTGGGCACCCCTACTGCCAAGGCCTCATAAGTGAGAAAAAACGTGGGCAAAGAAGCGAGAATAATCGTGGGATAATGAGCTGGGATGTGGCTAGACAAGCTCGATGGTGTGGGCGGCAAAGCTAACGATGATGCATGCTACGTGAGGGCCAAATCGTTGGGGGGATTTTGAGAATGCGGAGTGCTTCTTCGTAGGGCCCTCGAAGCGGCAGACATGGGGTTTGATCTTTACGCTCAGGCTTGCCTAGGTGGACTCGTTGTGCAGCATGACCGATCACACTATCGTCGTCCGTTAACAACGAGCGAGCCACACGGCCAACCTGGGCACCCCTACTGCCAAGGCCTCATAAGTAGGAAAAAACGTGGGCAAAGAAGCGAGAATAATCGTGGGATAATGAGCTGGGATGTGGCTAGACAAGCTCGATGGTGTGTGCGGCGAAGCTCACGATGATGCATGCCACGTGAGGGCCAAATTGTTGGGGGGATTTCGAGCATGAGGAGTGCGTCATCGCAAGCCCTCGAGGCGGCAGACGTGGGGTTTGATCTCAGCGATCAGGCTTGCCTAGGTGGACTCGTTGTGCAGCGTGACCGATCACACTATCGTCATCCGTTAGCAACGAGCGAGTCACACGGCCAGCTTGGGCACCCCTACTGCCAAGGCCTCATCGTTGGGAAAAATGTCGGCAAAGAAGCGAGAATAATCGTGGGATAATGAGCTGGGATATGGCTAGACAAGCTCGATGGTGTGGGCGGCGAAGCTTACGATGATGCATGCTACGTGAGGGCCGAATCGTTGGGGGGATTTCTAGAATACGGAGTGTTTCTTCGCAGGCCCTTGATTCAGCAAACGTGGGGTTGGATCTCGACGCTCAGGCTTGCCAAGGCGGACTCGTTGTGCAGCGCGATAGAAGACACGATCGTCGGCCATTAGCAACAAGCGAGCCACACGGCCAGCCTGGGCACCCCTACTGCCAAGGCCTCATCGTTGGGAAAAATGTCTGCAAAGAAGCGAGAATAATCGTGGGATAATGAGCTGGGATATGGCTAGACAAGCTCGATGGTGTGGGCGGCGAAGCTTACGATGATGCATGCTACGTGAGGGCCGAATCGTTGGGGGGATTTCGAGAATACGGAGTGTTTCTTCGCAGGCCCTTGATTCAGCAAACGTGGGGTTGGATCTCGACGCTCAGGCTTGCCTCGGTGGACTCGTTGCGCAGCGCGATCGAAGACATGATCGTCGGTCGTTAGCAACGAGCGAGCCACACGGCCAGCCTGGGCACCCCTATTGCCAAGGCCTCATCAGTGGGAAAAACGTGGCCAACGAAGCGAGAATAATCGTGGGATAACGAGCTGGGATGTGGCTAGACAAGCTCGATGGTGTGGGCGGCAAAGCTGACGATGATGCATGCTACGTGAGGGCCAAATTGTTGGGGGGATTTCGAGCATGCAGAGTGCTTCGTCGCAGGCCCTCGAGGTGACAGACATGGGGTTGGATATCGACGCTCATGCTTGCCTAGGCGGACTCGTTGCACAGCGCGATCGACGACACGATCGTCGACCGTTAGAAACGAGTGAGCCACACGGCCAGCCTGGGCACCCCTACTGCCAAGGCCTCGTTGGTGGGAAAAACATGGGCAACGAAGCGAGAATAATCGTGGGATAATGAGCTGGGATGTGGCTAGACAAGCTCGATGGTGTGGGCGGCAAAGCTAACGATGATGCATGCTACGTGAGGGCCAAATCGTTGGGGGGATTTTGAGAATGCGGAGTGCTTCTTCGCAAGCCCTTGAGGTAGCAGACGTGGGGTTGGATCTCGACGCTCAGGCTTGCCTAGGCGGACGCGTTGCGCAGCGCGATAGAAGACAGGATCGTCGTCCGTTAGCAACGAGCGAGCCACACGGCCAGCCTGGGCACCCCTACTGCCAAGGCCTCATGAGTGGGAAAAAACGTGGGCAAAGAAGCGACAATAATTGTGGGATAATGAGCTGGGATGTGGCTAGACAAGCTCGATGGTGTGTGCGGCGAAGCTCACGATGATGCATGCTACGTGAGGGCCAAATTGTTGGGGGGATTTCGAGCATGCGGAGTGCGTCATCGTAGGCTCTCAAGGCGGCAGACGTGGGGTTTGATCTCGGCGCTTAGGCTTGCCTAGGTGGACTCGTTGTGCAGCGTGATCGATGACACTATCATCGTCCGTTAGCAACGAGCGAGCCACACGGCCAGCCTGGGCACCCCTACTGCCAAGGGCTCATCGGTGGGAAAAATGTCGGCAACGAAGCGAGAATAATCGTGGGATAATGAGCTTGGATATGGCTAGACAAGCACGATGGTGTGGGCGGCGAAGCTAGCGATGATGCATGCTACGCGAGGGCCAAATCGTTGGGGGGATTTCGAGAATGCGGAGTGCTTCTTCGCAGGCCCTTGAGGCAGCAGACGTGGGGTTGGATCTCCACGCTCAGGCTTGCCTCGGTGGACTCGTTGCGCAGCGCGATCGAAGACATGGTCGTCGACCGTTAGCAACGAGCGAGCCACACGGCAAGCCTGGGCACCCCTACTGCCAAGGCCTCATCAGTGGGAAAAAACGTGGGCAACGAAGCGAGAATAATCGCGGGATAATGAGCTGGGATGTGGCTACACAAGCTTGACGGTGTGGGCGGGAAAGCTCACGATGATGCATGCTACGCGAGGGCTGAATCGTTGGGGGGATTTCGAGAATGCGGAGTGCTTCTTCGCAGGCCCTTGAGGCAGCAGACGTGGGGTTGGGTCTCGACGCTCAGGCTTGCCTCGGTGGACTCGTTGCGCAGCGCGATCGAAGACATGATCGTCGACCGTTAGCAACGAGCGAGCCACACGGCCAGCCTGGGCACCCCTACTGCCAAGGCCTCATAAGTGGGAAAAAACGTGGGCAAAGAAGCGACAATAATAGTGGGATAATGAGCTGGGATGTGGCTAGACAAGCTCGATGGTGTGTGCGGCGAAGCTCACGATGATGCATGCTACGTGAGGGCCAAATTATTGAGGGGATTTCGAGCATGCGGAGTGCGTCATCGTAGGCCCTCAAGGCGGCAGACGTGGGGTTTGATCTCGGCGCTTAGGCTTGCCTAGGTGTACTCGTTGTGCAGCGTGATCGATGACACGATCATCATCCGTTAGCAACGAGCGAGCCACACGGCCAGCCTGGGCACCCCTACTGCCAAGGGCTCATCGGTGGGAAAAATGTCGGCAACGAAGCGAGAATAATCGTGGCATAATGAGCTTGGATATGGCTAGACAAGCTCGATGGTGTGGGCTGCGAAGCTCACGATGATGCATGCTACGCGAGGGCCAAATCGTTGGGGGGATTTCGAGAATGCGGAGTGCTTCTTCGCAGGCCCTTAAGGCAGCAGACGTGGGGTTGGATCTCCACGCTCAGGCCTGCCTCGGTGGACTCGTTGCGCAGCGCGATCGAAGACATGGTCGTCGACCGTTAGCAACGAGCGAGCCACACGGCCAGCCTGGGCACCCCTACTGCCAAGGCCTCATCAGTCGGAAAAAACGTGGGCAACGAAGCGAGAATAATCGCGGGATAATGAGCTGGGATGTGGCTACACAAGCTTGACGGTGTGGGCGGCAAAGCTCACGATAATGCATGCTACGCGAGGGCCGAATCTTTGGGGGGATTTCGAGAATGCGGAGTGCTTCTTCGCAGGCCCTTGAGGTAGCAGACGTGGGGTTGGATCTCGACGCTCAGGCTTGCCTAGGCGAACTCATTGCGTAGCGCGATCGACGACACGATCGTCGACCGTTAGAAACGAGCGAGCCACGCGGCCAGCTTGGGCACCCCTACTGCCAAGGCCTCATAAGTGGGAAAAAACGTGGGCAAAGAAGCGAGAATAATAGTGGGATAATGAGCTGGGATGTGGCTAGACAAGCTCGATGGTGTGTGCGGCGAAGCTCACGATGATGCATGCTACGTGAGGGCCAAATTATTGAGGGGATTTCGAGCATGCGGAGTGCGTCATCGTAGGCCCTCAAGGCGGCAGACGTGGGGTTTGATCTCGGCGCTTAGGCTTGCCTAGGTGTACTCGTTGTGCAGCGTGACCGATGACACGATCATCGTCCGTTAGCAACGAGCGAGCCACACGGCCAGCCTGGGCACCCCTACTGCCAAGGGCTCATCGGTGGGAAAAATGTCGGCAACGAAGCGAGAATAATCGTGGGATAATGAGCTTGGATATGGCTAGACAAGCTCGATGGTGTGGGCTGCGAAGCTCACGATGATGCATGCTACGCGAGGGCCAAATCGTTGGGGGGATTTCGAGAATGCGGAGTGCTTCTTCGCAGGCCCTTAAGGCAGCAGACGTGGGGTTGGATCTCCACGCTCAGGCCTGCCTCGGTGGACTCGTTGCGCAGCGCGATCGAAGACATGGTCGTCGACCGTTAGCAACGAGCGAGCCACACGGCCAGCCTGGGCACCCCTACTGCCAAGGCCTCATCAGTCGGAAAAAACGTGGGCAACGAAGCGAGAATAATCGCGGGATAATGAGCTGGGATGTGGCTACACAAGCTTGACGGTGTGGGCGGCAAAGCTCACGATGATGCATGCTACGCGAGGGCCGAATCTTTGGGAGGATTTCGAGAATGCGGAGTGCTTCTTCGCAGGCCCTTGAGGTAGCAGACGTGGGGTTGGATCTCGACGCTCAGGCTTGCCTAGGCGGACTCATTGCGTAGCGCGATCGACGACACGATCGTCGACCGTTAGAAACGAGCGAGCCACGCGGCCAGCTTGGGCACCCCTACTGCCAAGGCCTCATAAGTGGGAAAAAACGTGGGCAAAGAAGCGAGAATAATAGTGGGATAATGAGCTGGGATGTGGCTAGACAAGCTCGATGGTGTGTGCGGCGAAGCTCACGATGATGCATGCTACGTGAGGGCCGAATCGTTGGGGGGATTTCGAGAATACGGAGTGTTTCTTCGTAGGCCCTTGATTCAGCAAACGTGGGGTTGGATCTCGACGCTCAGGCTTGCCAAGGCGGACTCGTTGTGCAGCGCGATAGAAGACACGATCGTCGGCCATTTGCAACAAGCGAGCCACACGGCCAGCCTGGGCACCCCTACTGCCAAGGCCTCATCGTTGGGAAAAATGTCGGCAAAGAAGCGAGAATAATCGTGGGATAATGAGCTGGGATATGGCTAGACAAGCTCGATGGTGTGGGCGGCGAAGCTTACGATGATGCATGCTACGTGAGGGCCGAATCGTTGGGGGGATTTCGAGAATACGGAGTGTTTCTTCGCAGGCCCTTGATTCAGCAAACGTGGGGTTGGATCTCGACGCTCAGGCTTGCCTCGGTGGACTCGTTGCGCAGCGCGATCGAAGACATGATCGTCGGTCGTTAGCAACGAGCGAGCCACACGGCCAGCCTGGGCACCCCTATTGCCAAGGCCTCATCAGTGGGAAAAACGTGGCCAACGAAGCGAGAATAATCGTGGGATAACGAGCTGGGATGTGGCTAGACAAGCTCGATGGTGTGGGCGGCAAAGCTGACGATGATGCATGCTACGTGAGGGCCAAATTGTTGGGGGGATTTCGAGCATGCAGAGTGCTTCGTCGCAGGCCCTCGAGGTGACAGACATGGGGTTGGATATCAACGCTCATGCTTGCCTAGGCGGACTCGTTGCACAGCGCGATCGACGACACGATCGTCGACCGTTAGAAACGAGTGAGCCACACGGCCAGCCTGGGCACCCCTACTGCCAAGGCCTCGTTGGTGGGAAAAACATGGGCAACGAAGCGAGAATAATCGTGGGATAATGAGCTGGGATGTGGCTAGACAAGCTCGATGGTGTGGGCGGCAAAGCTAACGATGATGCATGCTACGTGAGGGCCAAATCGTTGGGGGGATTTTGAGAATGCGGAGTGCTTCTTCGCAAGCCCTTGAGGTAGCAGACGTGGGGTTGGATCTCGACGCTCAGGCTTGCCTAGGCGGACACGTTGCGTAGCGCGATAGAAGACAGGATCGTCGTCCGTTAGCAACGAGCGAGCCACACAGCCAGCCTGGGCACCCCTACTGCCAACGCCTCATAAGTGGGAAAAAACGTGGGCAAAGAAGCGACAATAACCGTGGGATAATGAGCTGGGATGAGGCTAGACAAGCTCGATGGTGTGTGCGGCAAAGCTCACGATGATGCATTCTACGTGAGGGCCAAATTTTTGGGGGGATTTCGAGCATGCGGAGTGCGTCATCGCAGGCCCTCGAGGCGACAGACGTGGGGTTTGATCTCGGCGCTTAGGCTTGCCTAGGTGGACTCGTTGTGTAGTGCGATCGATGACACTATCGTCGTCCGTTAGCAACGAGCGAGCCACACGGCCAGCCTAGGCACCCCTACTGCCAAGGGCTCATCGGTGGGAGAAATGTCGGCAACGAAGCGAGAATAATCGTGAGATAATGAGCTTGGATATGGCTAGACAAGCTCGATGGTGTGGGCGGCGAAGCTCACGATGATGCATGCTACGCGAGGGCCAAATCGTTGGGGGGATTTCGAGAATGCGGAGTGCTTCTTCGCAGGCCCTTGAGGCAGCAGACGTGGGGTTGGATCTCCACGCTCAGGCTTGCCTCGGTGGACTCGTTGCGCAGCGCGATCGAAGACATGGTCGTCGACCGTTAGCAACGAGCGAGCCACACGGCAAGCCTGGGCACCCCTACTGCCAAGGCCTCATCAGTGGGAAAAAACGTGGGCAACGAAGCGAGAATAATCGCGGGATAATGAGCTGGGATGTGGCTACACAAGCTTGACGGTGTGGGCGGGAAAGCTCACGATGATGCATGCTACGCGAGGGCCGAATCGTTGGGGGGATTTCGAGAATGCGGAGTGCTTCTTCGCAGGCCCTTGAGGCAGCAGACGTGGGGTTGGGTCTCGACGCTCAGGCTTGCCTCGGTGGACTCGTTGCGCAGCGCGATCGAAGACATGATCGTCAGTCGTTAGCAACGAGCGAGCCACACGGCCAGCCTGGGCACCCCTACTGCCAAGGCCTCATGAGTGGGAAAAAACGTGGGCAAAGAAGCGACAATAATCGTGGGATAATGAGCTGGGATGTGGCTTGACAAGCTCGATGGTGTGTGCGGCGAAGCTCACGATGATGCATGCTACGTGAGGGCCAAATTATTGAGGGGATTTCGAGCATGCGGAGTGCGTCATCGTAGGCCCTCAAGGCGGCAGACGTGGGGTTTGATCTCGGCGCTTAGGCTTGCCTAGGTGTACTCGTTGTGCAGCGTGATCGATGACACGATCATCATCCGTTAGCAACGAGCGAGCCACACGGCCAGCCTGGGCACCCCTACTGCCAAGGGCTCATCGGTGGGAAAAATGTCGGCAACGAAGCGAGAATAATCGTGGCATAATGAGCTTGGATATGGCTAGACAAGCTCGATGGTGTGGGCTGCGAAGCTCACGATGATGCATGCTACGCGAGGGCCAAATCGTTGGGGGGATTTCGAGAATGCGGAGTGCTTCTTCGCAGGCCCTTGAGGCAGCAGACGTGGGGTTGGATCTCCACGCTCAGGCCTGCCTCGGTGGACTCGTTGCGCAGCGCGATCGAAGACATGGTCGTCGACCGTTAGCAACGAGCGAGCCACACGGCCAGCCTGGGCACCCCTACTGCCAAGGCCTCATCAGTCGGAAAAAACGTGGGCAACGAAGCGAGAATAATCGCGGGATAATGAGCTGGGATGTGGCTACACAAGCTTGACGGTGTGGGCGGCAAAGCTCACGATAATGCATGCTACGCGAGGGCCGAATCTTTGGGGGGATTTCGAGAATGCGGAGTGCTTCTTCGCAGGCCCTTGAGGTAGCAGACGTGGGGTTGGATCTCGACGCTCAGGCTTGCCTAGGCGGACTCATTGCGTAGCGCGATCGACGACACGATCGTCACCCGTTAGAAACGAGCGAGCCACGCGGCCAGCTTGGGCACCCCTACTGCCAAGGCCTCATAAGTGGGAAAAAACGTGGGCAAAGAAGCGAGAATAATAGCGGGATAATGAGCTGGGATGTGGCTAGACAAGCTCGATGGTGTGTGCGGCGAAGCTCACGATGATGCATGCTACGTGAGGGCCAAATTATTGAGGGGATTTCGAGCATGCGGAGTGCGTCATCGTAGGCCCTCAAGGCGGCAGACGTGGGGTTTGATCTCGGCGCTTAGGCTTGCCTAGGTGGACTCGTTGTGCAGCGTGATCGATGACACTATCATCGTCCGTTAGCAACGAGCGAGCCACACGGCCAGCCTGGGCACCCCTACTGCCAAGGGCTCATCGGTGGGAAAAATGTCGGCAACGAAGCGAGAATAATCGTGGGATAATGAGCTTGGATATGGCTAGACAAGCTCGATGGTGTGGGCTGCGAAGCTCACGATGATGCATGCTACGCGAGGGCCAAATCGTTGGGGGGATTTTGAGAATGCGGAGTGCTTCTTCGCAGGCCCTTGAGGCAGCAGACGTGGGGTTGGATCTCCACGCTCAGGCCTGCCTCGGTGGAGTCGTTGCGCAGCGCGATCGAAGACATGGTCGTCGACCGTTAGCAACGAGCGAGCCACACGGCCAGCCTGGGCACCCCTACTGCCAAGGCCTCATCAGTCGGAAAAAACGTGGGCAACGAAGCGAGAATAATC
The DNA here is from genome assembly GCA_021397835.1 of Moringa oleifera. NCBI lineage: Eukaryota > Viridiplantae > Streptophyta > Magnoliopsida > Brassicales > Moringaceae > Moringa > Moringa oleifera. The sequence goes on from JAJFZO010000503.1 coordinate 49,935, forward strand.
GCGGGATAATGAGCTGGGATGTGGCTACACAAGCTTGACAGTGTGGGCGGCAAAGCTCACGATGATGCATGCTACGCGAGGGCCGAATCTTTGGGGGGATTTCGAGAATGCGGAGTGCTTCTTCGCAGGCCCTTGAGGTAGCAGACGTGGGGTTGGATCTCGACGCTCAGGCTTGCCTAGGCGGACTCATTGCGTAGCGCGATCGACGACACGATCGTCGACCGTTAGAAACGAGCGAGCCACGCGGCCAGCTTGGGCACCCCTACTGCCAAGGCCTCATAAGTGGGAAAAAACGTGGGCAAAGAAGCGAGAATAATAGTGGGATAATGAGCTGGGATGTGGCTAGACAAGCTCGATGGTGTGTGCGGCGAAGCTCACGATGATGCATGCTACGTGAGGGCCAAATTGTTAGGGGGATTTCGAGGATGCGGAGTGCTTCGTCGCAGGCCCTTGAGGTGGCAGACGTGGGGTTGGATCTCGACGCTCAGGCTTGCCAAGGCGGACTCGTTGTGCAGCGCGATAGAAGACACTATCGTCGGCCATTAGCAACGAGCGAGCCACACGGCCAGGCTGGGCACCCCTGCTGCCAAGGCCTCATCGTTGGGAAAAATGTCGGCAAAGAAGCGAGAATAATTGTGGGATAATGAGCTGGGATGTGGCTAGACAGGCTCGATGGTGTGTGCGGCGAAGCTCACGATGATGCATGCTACGTGAGGGCCAAATTGTTGGGGGGATTTCGAGCATGCGGAGTGCTTCGTCGCAGGCCCTTGAGGTGGCAGACGTGGGGTTGGATCTCGACGCTCAGGCTTGCCTTGGCGGACACGTTGCGCAGCGCGATGGAAGACAGGATCGTCGTCCGTTAGCAATGAGCGAGCCACACGGCCAGCCTGGGCACCCCTACTCCCAAGGCGTCATCGGTGGGAAAAATGTCGGCAACGAAGCAAGAATAATCGTGCGATAATGAGATGGGATGTGGCTAGACAAGCTTGATGGTGTGGGGGGTGAAGCTAACAATGATGCGTGCTACGTGAGGGCCAAATTATTGGGGGGATTTCGAGCATGCGGAGTGCTTCATCGTAGGCCCTCGAGGCGACAGACGTGGGGTTTGATCTCGACGCTCAGGCTTGCCTAGGTGGACTCATTGTGCAGCGTGATCGATGACACTATCGTCGTCCATTAGCAATGAGCGAGCCACACGGCCAGCCTGGGCACCCCTACTCCCAAGGCGTCATCGGTGGGAAAAATGTTGGCAACGAAGCGAGAATAATCGTGCGATAATGAGGTGGGATGTGGCTAGACAAGCTTGATGGTGTGGGGGGCAAAGCTAACAATGATGCGTGCTACGTGAGGGCCAAATTGTTGGGGGGATTTCGAGCATGCGGAGTGCTTCGTCGAAGGCCCTCGAGGTGGCAGACGTGGGGTTGGATCTCGACGCTTATGCTTGCCTAGGCGGACTCGTTGTGCAGCGTGATCGATGACACTATCGTCGTCCGTTAGCAACGAGCGAGCCACACGGCCAGCCTGGCCACCCCTACTGCCAAGGCCTCATCGGTGGGAAATATGTCGGCAACGAAGCGAGAATAATCGTGGGATAATGAGCTGGGATATGGCTACACAAGCTCGATGGTGTGGGCGGCGAAGCTCACGATGATGCATGCTACGCGAGGGCCAAATCGTTGGGGGGATTTCGAGAATGCGGAGTGCTTCTTTGCAGGCCCTTGAGGCAGTAGACGTGGGGTTGGATCTCGACGCTCAGGCTTGCCTCGGTTGACTCGTTGCGCAGCGCGATCAAAGACATGATCGTCGACCGTTAGCAACGAGCGAGCCACATGGCCAGCCTGGGCAACCCTACTGCCAAGACCTCATTAGTGGTAAAAAACGTGGGCAACAAAGCGAGAATAATCATGGGATAATGAGCTGGGATGTGGCTAGACAAGCTCGATGGTGTGGGCGGCAAAGCTAACGATGATGCATGCTACGTGAGGGCCAAATTGTTGGGGGGATTTCGAGCTTGCGGAGTGCTTCGTCGCAGGCCATCGGGGCGGCAGACATGGGGTTGGATCTCGATGCTCATGCTTGCCTAGGCGGACTCGTTGCACAGCGCGATCGACGACACGATCGTCGGCCGTTAGAAACAAGCGAGCCACACGGCCAGCCTGGGCACCCGTACTGCCAAAGCCTCATTCGTGGGAAAAACGTGGGCAACGAAGCGAGAATAATCCTGGGATAATGAGCTGGGATATGGCTAGACAAGCTCGATGGTTTGGGCGGCGAAGCTCACGATGATCCATGCTACGCGCGGGCCAAATCGTTGGGGGCATTTCGAGAATGCGGAGTGCTTCTTCGCAAGCCCTTGAGGTAGCAGACGTGGGGTTGGATCTCGACGCTCAGGCTTGCCTAGGCAGACACGTTACGCAGCGCGATAGAAGATAGGATCGTCGTCCGTTAGCAACGAGCGAGCCACACGGCCAGCATGGGCACCCCTACTCCCAAGGCCTCATCTGTGGGAAAAATGTCGGCAACGAAGCGAGAATAATCGTGCGATAATGAGCTGGGATGTGGCTAGACAAGCTCGATGGTGTGGGCGACAAAGCTAACGATGATGCATGCTACGTGATGGCCAAATTGTTGGGGGGATTTCGAGCATGCGGAGTGCTTCATCGCAGGCCCTCGAGGCGACAGACGTGGGGTTTGATCTCGATGCTCAGGCTCGTCTAGGTGGACTCGTTGTGCAGCATGATCGATGACACTATCATCGTCCGCTAGCAACGAGCGGGCCACATGGCCAGCCTGGGTACCCCGACTGGCAAGGCCTCATCGGTGGGAAAAACGTGTGCAACGAAGCGAGAATAATCGAGGGATAATGAGCTGGGATATAGCTAGACAAGCTCAATGGTGTGGGCGGCGAAGCTAACGATGATTCATGCTACGTGAGGGCCAAATTGTTGGGGGAATTTCGAGCATGCGGAGTGCTTCATTGCAGGCCCTCGAGGCGGCAGACGTGGGGTTTGATCTCGACACTCAGGCTTGCCTAGGTGGACTCGTTGTGCAACGTGATCAATGACATTATCGTCGTCCGCTAGCAACGAGCGAGCCACACGGCCAGCCTGGGCACCCCTGCAGCCAAGGCCTTATCGGTGAGAAAAATGTGGACAACGAAGAGAGAATAATCGTGTGATAATGAGCTGGGATGTGGCTAGACAAGCTTGATGGTGTGGGGGGCAAAGCTAACAATGATGCATGCCACGTGAGGGCCAAATTGTTGGGGGGATTTCGAGCATGCGGAATGCTTCATCGTAGGCCTTCGAGGCGGCAAAGGTGGGGTTTGCTCTCGACGCTCAGGCTTGCTTAGGTGGACTCGTTGTGCAGTGTGATCGATGACACTATCGTCGTCCGTTAGCAACGACCGATTAACACGGCCAGCCTGGGCACCCCTACTGCCAAGGCCTCATATGTGGGAAAAAACGTGGGCAACGAAGCGAGAATAATCGTGGGATAATGAGCTGGGATGTGGCAAGACAAGCTCGATGGTGTGGAAGGCGAAGCGAATGATGATGCATGCTACGCGAGGGCCAAATCGTTGGGGGGATTTCGAGAATGCTGAGTGCTTCTTCATAGGCCCTTGAGGTAGCAGACGTGGGGTTGGATCTCGACGCTCAGGCTTGCCTAGGCGGACTCGTTGCGCAACGCGATAGAAGACAGGATCGTCATCCGTTAGCAACGAGCGAGCCACATGGCCGGCCTGGGCACCCCTACTGGCAAGGCCTCATCGGTGGGAAAAAATATGGGCAACGAAACGAGAATAATCGTGGGATAATGAGCTGGGATGTGGCTAGACAAGCTCGATGGTGTGGGCTGCGAAGCTAACGATGATGCATGCTACGTGAGGGCCAAATTGTTGGGGGGATTTTGAGTATGCGGAGTGCTTCGTCATAGGCCCTCGGCGTGGCAGACGTGGGGTTGGATCTCGACGCTCATGCTTGCCTAGGAGGACTCATTGCGCAACGCGATTGACGACAAGATCGTCGGCCGTTAGCAACGAGCGAGCCACACAGCCAGCCTGGGCACCCCTACTGCCAAGGCCTCATCGGTGGGAAAAATGTTGGCAACAAAGCGAGAATAATCATGGGATAATGAGCTGGGATGTGGCTATACAAGCTTGATGGTGTGGGGGGCGAAGCTAACAATGATGCATGCTACGTGAGGGCCAAATTATTGGGGGGATTTTGAGCATGCGGAGTGCTTCGTCGCAGGCCCTCGGGGCGGCAGACGTGGGGTTGGATCTCGACGCTCAGGCATGCCTAGGCGGACTCGTTGCATAGTGCGATCAACGACACGATCGTCGGCCATTAGAAATGAGCGAGCCACACGGCCAGCCTCGGCACCCCTACTGCCAAGGCCTCATCAGTGGGAAAAAACGTGGGCAACGAAGCGAGAATAATCGTGGGACAATAAGCTGGGATGTGGCTAGACAAGTTTGATGGTATGGGCGGTGAAGCTAACGATGATGCATGCTACGTGAGGGCCAAATTGTTGGGGGGATTTCGAGCACGGGGAGTGCTTCCTCGCAGGCCCTCGGGGCGACAAATGTGAGGTTGGATCTTGACGCTCATGCTTGCCTAGGCGGACTCGTTGCACAGCGCGATCGACGACACGATCGTCGGTCGTTAGAAACGAGCGAGCCACACGGCCAGCCTGGGCACCCCTACTGCCAAGGCCTCATTGGTGGGAAAAACGTGGGCAACGAAGCGAGAATAATCGTGGGATAATGAGCTGGGGTATGGCTAGACAAGCTCGATGGTGTGCGCGGCGAAGCTCACGATGATGCATGCTACGCGAGGGCCAAATCGTTGGGGGGATTTCGAGAATGCGGAGTGCTTCTTCGCAGGCCTTTGAGGCGACAGACGTGGGGTTGGATCTCGACGCTCAGGCTTGCCTAGGCGGACTCGTTGTGCAGTGTGATCGATGACACTATTGTCATCCGTTAGCAACGAGCGAGCCACACGGCCAGCCTGGGCACCCCGGCTAGCAAGGCCTCATCGATGGGAAAAACATGGGCAACGAAGCGAGAATAATCGTGGGATAATGAGCTGGGATGTGGCTAGACAAACTCGATGGTGTGGACGGCGAAGCGAACGATGATGCATGCTACATGAGGGCCAAATTGTTGGGGGGATTTCGAGCATGCAGAGTGCTTCATCGCAGGCCCTCGAGGCGGCAGACGTGGGGTTTGATCTCGACACTCAGGCTTGCCTAGGTGGACTCGTTGTGCAACGTGATCGATGACACTATCGTCGTCCACTAGCAACGAGCGAGCCACACGGCCAGCCTGGGCACCCCTACTGCTAAGGCCTCATCGGTGGGAAAAATGTCGGCAACGAAGCGAGAATAATCGTGGGATAATGAGCTGGGATATGGCTAGACAAGCTCGATTGTGTGGGCGGCGAAGCTCACGATGATGCATGCTACGCGAGGGCCAAATCGTTTGGGGGATTTCGAGAATGCCGAGTGCTTCTTCGTAGACCCTTGAGGTAGCAGACGTGGGGTTGGATCTCGATGCTCAGGCTTGCCTAGGCGGACTCGTTGCGCAACGCGATAGAAGACAGGATCGTCGTCCGTTAGCAACGAGCGAGCCACATGGCCGGCTTGGGCACCCCTACTGGCAAGGCCTCATCGGTGGGAAAAAATGTGGGCAACGAAACGAGAATAATCGTGGGATAATGAGCTGGGATGTGGCTAGACAAGCTCGATGGTGTGGGCGGCGAAGCTAATGATGATGCATGCTACGTGAGGGACAAATTGTTGGGGGGATTTGGAGCATGCGGAGTGGCTTCGTCACAGGCCCTCGACGTGGCAGACGTGGGGTTGGATCTCGACCCTCATGTTTGCCAAGGTAGACTCGTTGCACAGTGCGATCGACGACACGATCGTCGACCGTTAGAAACGAGCGAGCCACACGGCCAGCCTGGGCACCCCTACTGCCAAGGCCTCATTAGTGGGAAAAACGTGGGCAACGAAGCGAGAATAATCGTGGGATAATGAGCTAGGATGTGGCTAGACAAGCTTGATGGTGTGGGGGGCAAAGCTAACAATAATGCATGCCACGTGAGGGCCAAATTATTGGGGGGATATCGAGCATGCGGAATGCTTCATCGCAGGCCTTCGAGGTGGCAGAGATGGGCTTTGCTCTCGACGCTCAGGCTTGCTTAGGTGGACTCGTTGTGCAGTGTGATCGATGACACTATCGTCGTCCGTTGGCAACGACCGAGCCACACGGCCAGCCTGGACACACCTGCAGCCAGGGCCTCATCGGTGGGAAAAATGTAGACAACGAAGCGAGAATAATCGTGCGATAATGAGCTGGGATGTGGCTAGAAAAGCTTGATGGTGTGGGGGGCAAAGCTAACAATGATGCACGCGACGTGAGGGCCAAATTGTTGGGGGGATTTCGAGCATGCAGAATGCTTCATCGCAGGCCTTCGAGGGGGCAAAGATGGGGTTTGCTCTCGACGCTCAGGCTTGCTTAGGTGGACTCGTTGTGCAGTGTGATCGATGACACTATCGTCGTCCGTTAGCAACGACCGAGCCACACGGCCAGCCTGGGCACCCCTACTGCCAAGGCCTCATATGTGGGAAAAAACGTGGGCAACGAAGCGAGAATAATCGTGGGATAATGAGCTGGGATGTGGCTAGACAAGCTCGATGGTGTGGGCGGCGAAGCTAACGATGATGCATGCTACGTGAGGGCCAAATTGTTGGGGGGATTTGGAGCATGTGGAGTGCTTCGTCACAGGCCCTCGACGTGGCAGACGTGGGGTTGGATCTCGACGCTCATGCTTGCCTAGGAGGACTAATTGTGCAACGCGATCGACGACAAGATCGTCGGCCGTTAGCAACGAGCGAGCCACACGGCCAGCCTGGGCACCCCTACAGCCAAGGCCTCATCGGTGGGAAAAATGTGGGTAACGAAGCGAGAATAATCATGGGATAATGAGCTGGGATGTGGCTAGACAAGCTTGATGGTGTGGGGGGCGAAGCTAACAATAATGCATGCTACGTGAGGGCCAAATTATTGGGGGGATTTTGAGCATGCGGAGTGCTTCGTCGCAGGCCCTCGGGGCGGTAGAGGTGGGGTTGGATCTCGACGCTCAGCCTTGCCTAAGCGGACTCGTTGCGTAGCGTGATCAACGACACGATAGTCGGCCGTTAGAAACGAGCGAGCCACATGGCCAGCCTCGGCACCCCTACTGCTAAGGCCTCATAAGTGGGAAAAAAAGTGGGCAACGAAGCGAGAATAATCGTGGGATAATGAGGTGAGATGGGGCTAGACAAGCTCGATGCTGTGGGCGGCGAAGCGAGCGATGATGCATGCTACGTAAGGGCCAAATTGTTGGGGGGATTTGGAGCATGCGGAGTGCTTCGTCGCAGGCCCTCAAGGTGGCAGACGTGGGGTTGGATCTCGACGCTCATGCTTGCCTAGGCGGACTCGTTGCGCAGCGCGATCGACGACACGATCGTTGGCCGTTAGCAAGGAGCGAGCCACACGGCCAACCTGGGCACCCCTACAGCCAAGGCCTCATTGGTGGGAAAAACGTGGGCAACGAAGCGAGAATAATCGTGGGATAACGAGCTGGGATATGGGTAGACAAGCTCGATGGTGTGGGTGGCAAAGCTCACGATGATGCATGCTACGCGAGGGCCAAATCGTTGGGGGGATTTTGAGAATGCGGAGTGCTTCTTCGCAAGCCCTTGAGGCAGCAGACGTGGGGTTGGATCTTGACGCTCAGGCTTGCCTAGGTGGACTCGTTGCGCAGCGCGATAGAAGACACGATCGTCGACCATTAGCAACGAGCGAGCCACACGGCCAGTCTGGACACCCCTGCAGCCAAGGCCTCATCGGTGGGAAAAATGTGGGCAACGAAGCGAGAATAATCATGGGATAATGAGCTGGGATGTGGCTAGACAAGCTTGATGGTGTGGGGGGCGAAGCTAACAATAATGCATGCTACGTGAGGGCCAAATTATTGGGGGGATTTTGAGCATGCGGAGTGCTTCGTCGCAGGCCCTCGGGGCGGTAGAGGTGGGGTTGGATCTCGACGCTCAGCCTTGCCTAAGCGGACTCGTTGCGTAGCGCGATCAACGACACGATAGTCGGCCGTTAGAAACGAGCGAGCCACACGGCCAGCCTCGGCACCCCTACTGCTAAGGCCTTATAAGTGGGAAAAAAAGTGGGCAACGAAGCGAGAATAATCGTGGGATAATGAGCTGAGATGTGGCTAGACAAGCTCGATGGTGTGGGCGGCGAAGCGAGCGATGATGCATGCTACGTAAGGGCCAAATTGTTGGGGGGATTTGGAGCATGCGGAGTGCTTCGTCACAGGCCCTCGACGTGGCAGACGTGGGGTTGGATCTCGACGCTCATGCTTGCCTAGGAGGACTAATTGTGCAACGCGATCGACGACAAGATCGTCAGCCGTTAGCAATGAGCGAGCCACACGGCCAGCCTGGGCACCCCTACAGCCAAGGCCTCATCAGTGGGAAAAATGTGGGCAACGAAGCGAGAATAATCATGGGATAATGAGCTGGGATGTGGCTAGACAAGCTTGATGGTGTGGGGGGTGAAGCTAATAATAATGCATGCTACGTGACGGCCCAATATTTGGGGGGATTTCGAGCATGCGGAGTGCTTCGTCGCAGGCCCTCGGGGCGGCAGATGTGGGGTTGGATCTCGATGCTCAGGCTTGCCTAGGCAGACTCGTTGCGTAGCGCGATCGACAACACGATCGTCGGCTGTTAGAAACGAGTGAGCCACACGGCCAGCCTCGGCACCCCTACTGCCAAGGTCTCATATGTGGGAAAAAACGTGGGCAACGAAGCGAGAATAATCGTGGGATAATGAGCTGGGATGTGGCTAGACAAGCTCGATGGTATGGGCGGCGAAGCGAACGATGATGCATGCTACGTAAGGGCCAAATTGTTGGGGGGATTTCGAGCATGCGGAGTGCTTCGTCGCAGGCCCTCGAGGTGGCAGACGTGGGGTTGGATCTCGTCGCTCATGCTTGCCTAGGCGGACTCGTTGCGCAGCGCGATCGACGACACGATCGTCGGCCGTTAGCAGCGAGCGAGCCACACGACCAGCCTAGGCACCCCTACTGCCAAGGCCTCATTGGTGGGAAAAACGTGGGCAACGAAGCGAGAATAATCGTGGGATAATGAGCTGGGATATGGCTAGACAAGCTCGATGGTGTGGGCGGCGAAGCGAACGATGATGCATGCTACGCGAGCGCCAAATCGTTTAGGGGATTTTGAGAATGCAGAGTGCTTCTTCGTAAGCCCTTGAGGCAGCAGACGTGTGGTTGGATCTCGACGCTCAGGCTTGCCTAGGCGGACTCGTTACGCAGCGCGATAGAAGACACAATCGTCGGCCGTTAGCAACGAGCGAGCCACACGGCCGGCCTGGACACCCCTGCAGCCAAGGCCTCATCGGCGGAAAAAACGTGGGCAACGAAGCGAGAATAATCGTGCGATAATGAGCTAGGATGTGGCTAGACAAGGTTGATGGTGTGGGGGGCAAAGTTAACGATGATGCATGCTACGTGAGAGCCAAATTGTTGGGGGGATTTCGAGCATGCGGAGTGCTTCATCGCTGGCCCTCGAGGCAGCAGACGTGGGGTTGGATCTCGACGCTCATGCTTGCCTAGGCGGACTCTTTGCGCAGCGCGGTCGACGACACGATAGTCGGCCGTTAGAAACGAGCGAGCCACAAGGCCAGCCTCGGCACCCCTACTGCCAAGGCCTCATTGGTGGGAAAAACGTGGGCAACAAAGCGAGAATAATCGTGGGATAATGACCTGGGACATGGCTAGACAAGCTCGATGGTGTGGGCAGCGAAGCTCACGATGATGCATGCTACGCGAGGGCCGAATCATTGGGGGGATTTCGAGAATGCGGAGTGCTTCTTCGCAGGCCCTTAAGGCGACAGACTTGGGGTTGGATCTCGACGCTCAGGCTTGCCTTGGTGGGCTCGTTGCGCAGCGCGATCGAAGAGCAACGGGCGAGGCACACGGCCAGCCTGGACACCCCTGCAGCCAAGGCCTCACCGGTGCAAAAAAACGTGGGAAACGAAGCGAGAATAATCGTGGGATAATCAGCTGGGATGTGGCTAGACAAGCTTGATGGTGTGGGGGGCAAAGCTAACAATGATGCATGCTACGTGAGGGCCAAATAGTTGGGGGAATTTCGAGCATGCGGAGTGCTTCATCGCAGGCCTTCGAGGCGACAGACGTGGCGTTTGATCTCGACGCTCAGGCTTGCCTAGGTGGACTCGTTGTGCAGCATGATCGATCACACTATCGTCGTCCGCTAGCATCGAGCGAGCCACACGGCCAGCCTGGGCACCCCTACTGCCAAGGCCTCATCGGTGGGAAAAAACGTGGGCAACAAAGCGAGAATAATCGTGGGATAATGAGCTGGGATGTGGCTAGACAAGCTCGATGGTGTGGGCGGCGAAGCGAACGATGATGCATGCTACGCGAGGGCCAAATCGTTGGGGAGATTTTGAGAATGCGGAGTGCTTCTTTGTAAGCCCTTGAGGCAGCAGACGTGTGGTTGGATCTCGACGCTCAGGCTTGCCTCGGCGGACTCGTTACGCAGCGCGATAGAAGACACAATCGTCGGCCGTTAGCAACGAGCGAGCCACACGGCCGGCCTGGACACCCCTGCAGCCAAGGCTTCATCGGTGGAAAAAACGTGGGCAACGAAGCGAGAATAATCGTTCGATAATGAGCTAGGATGTGGCTAGAAAAGGTTGATGGTGTGGGGGGCAAAGCTAACGATGATGCATGCTATGTGAGGGCCAAATTGTTGGGGGGATTTCGAGCATGCGGAGTGCTTCATCGCTGGCCCTCGAGGCAGCAGACGTGGCGTTTGATCTCGACGCTCAGGCTTGCCTAGGTGGACTCGTTGTGCTGCGTGATCGATGATACTATCGTCGTCCGCTAGCAACGAGCGAGCCACACGGCCAGCCTAGGCACCCCTACTGCCAAGGCCTCATTGGTGGGAAAAACGTGGGCAACGAAGCGAGAATAATCGTGGGATAATGACCTGGGACATGGCTAGACAAACTCGATTGTGTGGGCAGCGAAGCTCACGATGATGCATGCTGCGCGAGGTCCGAATCGTTGGGGGGATTTCGAGAATGCGGAGTGCTTCTTCACAGGCCCTTGAGGCGACAGACTTGGGGTTGGATCTCGACGCTCAGGCTTGCATCGGTGCGCTCGTTGCGCAGCGCGATCGAAGACATGATCGTCGGCCGTTAGCAACGGGCGAGGCACACGGCCAGCCTGGACACCCCTGCAGCCAAGGCCTCACCGGTGGAAAAAACGTGGGCAACGAAGCGAGAATAATCGTGGGATAATCAGCTGGGATGTGGCTAGACAAGCTTGATGGTGTGGGGGGCAAAGCTAACAATGATGCATGCTACGTGAGGGCCAAATAGTTGGGGGAATTTCGAGCATGCGGAGTGCTTCATCGCAGGCCTTCGAGGCGACAGACGTGGGGTTTGATCTCGACGCTCAGGCTTGCCTAGGTGGACTTGTTGTGCAGCATGATCGATCACACTATCGTCGTCCGCTAGCAACGAGCGAGCCACACGGCCAGCCTGGGCACCCCTACTGCCAAGGCCTCATCGGTGGGAAAAATGTCGGCAACGAAGCGAGAATAATCGTGGGATAACGAGCTGGGATATAGCTAGCCAAGCTCAATGGTGTGGGCGGCGAAGCTCACGATGATGCATGCCATAGGAGGGCCAAATTATTGGGGGGATTTTAAGCATGCGGAGTGCTTCGTCGCAGGACCTCGGGGCGGCAGACGTGGGGTTGGATCTCGACGCTCAGGCTTGCCTAGGAGGACTCGTTGCGTAGCGCGATCGACGACACGATCGTCGGCCGTTAGAAACGAGCGAGCCACACGGCCAGTCTCGGCACCCCTACTGCCAAGGCCTTATAAGTGGGAAAAAACGTGGGCAACGATGCGAGAATAATCGTGGGATAATGAGCTGGGATGTGGCTAGACAAGCTCGATGGTGTGGGCGGCGAAGGGAACGATGATGCAGGCTACGTGAGGGGCAAATTGTTGGGGGGATTTCGAGCATGCGGAGTGCTTTATCGCAGGCCCTCGAGGTGGCAGACGTGGGGTTTGATCTCAACGCTCATGCTTGCCTAGGCGGACTCGTTGCGCAGCGCGATCGACGACACGATCGTCGGCCGTTAGCAACGAGCGAGCCACACGGCCAGCCTCGGCACCCCTACTGCCAAGGCCTCATAAGTGGGAAAAAACGTGGGCAACGAAGCGAGAATAATCGTGGGATAATGAGCCGGGATGTGGCTAGACAAGCTCGATGGTGTAGGCGGTGAAGGGAACGATGATGTAGGCTACGTGAGGGCCAAATTGTTGGGGGGATTTCAAGCATGCGGAGTGCTTTATCGCAGGCCCTCGAGGTGGCAGACGTGGGGTTGGATCTCGACGCTCCTGCTTGCCTAGTCGGACTCGTTGCGCGGTGCGATCGACAACACGATCGTCGGCCGTTAGCAACGAGCGAGCCACACGGCCAGCCTGGGCACCCCTACTGCCAAGGCCTCATTGGTTGGAAAAACGTGGGCAACGAAGCGAAAATAATCGTGGGATAATGAGCTGGGATATGGCTAGACAAGCTCGATGGTGTGGGCGGCGAAGCTCACGATGATGCATGCTACGTGAGGGCCAAATTGTTGGGGGGATTTCAAGCATGCGGAGTGCTTCGTCGTAGGCCCTCGGGGCGGCAGACGTGGTGTTGGATCTCGATGCTCATGCTTGCCCAGGCGAACTCGTTGCGCAGCGCGATCGACGACACGATCGCCGGCCGTTAGAAACGAGCGAGCCACACGGCCAGCTTCGGCACCCCTACTGCCAAGGCCTCATTGGTGGGAAAAACGTGGGCAGCGAAGCGAGAATAATCGTGGGATAATGAGCTGGGATATGGCTAGACAAGCTCGATGGTGTGGGCGGCAAGGCTCACGATGATGCATGCTACGCAAGGGCCAAATCGTTAGGGGGATTTTGAGCTTGGGGAGTGCTTTATCGCAGGCCCTCGAGGTGGCAGACGTGGGGTTTGATCTCGACGCTCAGGCTTGCCTAAGTGGACTCGTTGTTCAGCGTGATCGATGACACTATCATCGTCCATTAGCAACGAGCGAGCCACACGGCCAGCCTGTGCACCCCTACTGCCAAGGCCTCATAAGTGGGAAAAAACGTGGGCAACGAAGCGAGAATAATCGTGGGATAATGAGCTGGGATGTGGCTAGACAAGCTCGATGGTGTGGAAGGCGAAGCGAACAATGATGCATGCTACGCGAGGGCCAAATCGTTGGGGGGATTTCGAGAATGCGGAGTGCTTCTTCGCAGGCCCTTGAGGCGGCAGACGTGGGGTTGGATCTCGACGCTCAGGCTTGCCTAGGCAACTCGTGGCGCAGCACAATAGAAGACAGGATCGTCGTCCGTTAGCAACGAGCGAGCCACACGGCCAGCCTGGGCACCCCTACTTGCAAGGCCTCATCGGTGGGAAAAAACGTGGGCAACGAAACGAGAATAATCGTGGTATAATGAGCTAGGATGTGGCTAGGCAAGCTCGATGGTGTGGGCGGCGAAGCTAACGATGATGCATGCTACGTGAGGGCCAAATTGATGGGGGGAATTTCGAGCATGCGGAGTGCTTCGTCGCAGGCCCTCGGGGCGGCAGACGTGGGGTTGGATCTCGATGCTCATGCTTGCCTAGGAGGACTCATTGGGCAACGCGATCGAAGGCCTGATCGTCGGCCGTTAGCAATGAGCGAGCCACACGGCTAGCCTCGGCACCCCTACTGCCAAGGCCTCATAAGTGGGAAAAAACGTGGGCAACGAAGCGAGAATAATCGTGGGATAATGAGCTGGGATATGGCTAGACAAGCTCGATGGTGTGGGCGGCGAAGCTCACGATGATGCATGCTACGCGAGGGCCAAATCGTTGGGTGGGTTTCGAGAATGCGGAGTGCTTCTTCGCAGGCCCTCGAGGCGGCAGACGTGGGGTTGGATCTCGACGCTCATGCTTGCCTAGGCGGACTCGTTGCGCAGCGCGATCGAAGACACGATCGTCGGCCGTTAGCAACGAGCGAGCCACACGGCCAGCCTGGGCACCCCTGTTGCCAAGGCCTCATCAGTGGGAAAAACGTGGGCAACGAAGCGAGAATAATCGTGCGATAATGAGCTGGGATGTGTCTAGACAAGCTTGATGGTGTGGGGGGTGAAGCTAACAATGATGCATGCTACGTGAGGACCAAATTGTTAGGGGGATTTCGAGCATGCGGAGTGCTTAATCGCAGGCCCTCGAGGCAGCAGACGTGAGGTTTGATCTCGACCCTCAGGCTTGCCTAGTTGGACTCGTTGTGCAGTGTGATTGATGACACTATCGTCATCCGTTAGCAACGAGCGAGCCACACGGCCAGCCTGGGCACCCCTACTGCCAAGGCCACATCGGTGGGAAAAAACGTGGGAAACGAAGCGAGAATAATCGTGGCATAATGAGCTGGGATGAGGCTAGACAAGCACGATGGTGTGGGCGGCGAAGCTTACGATGATGCGTGCTACGTGAGGGCCAAATTGTTGGGGGGATTTCGAGCATGCGGAGTGCTTCATCGCTGGCCCTCGAGGCGGCAGACGTGGGGTTGGATCTCGACGCTCATGCTTGCCTAGGCGGACTCGTTGCGCAGCGCGATCGACGACACGATCGTCGGCCGTTAGCAACAAGTGAGCCACACGGCCAGCTTGGGCACCCCTGCTGCCAAGGCCTCATCGGTGGGAAAAACGTGGGCAACGAAGCGAGAATAATCGTGCGATAATGAGCTGGGATGTAGCTAGACAAGCTTGATGGTGTGAGGGGCGAAGCTAACGATGATGCATGCTACGTGAGGGCCAAATTGTTGGGGGGATTTCGAGCATGCGGAGTGCTTCATCGCAGGCTCTCGAGGCGACAGACGTGGGGTTTGATCTCGACCCTCATTCTTGCCTAGGTGGACTCGTTGTGTAGCATGATCGATGACACTATCGTCATCCGTTAGCAACGAGTGAGCCACACGGCCAGCCTGGGCACCCCTACTGCCAAGGCCGCATCGGTGGGAAAAAACGTGGGCAACAAAGCGAGAATAATCGTGGCATAATGATCTGGGATGTGGCTAGACTAGCTCGATGGTGTGGGCGGCGAAGCTAACGATGATGCATGCTACGTGAGGGCCAAATTATTGGGGAGATTTTGAGCATGCGGAGTGCTTCGACGCAGGCCCTCGGGGCGGCAGACGTGGGGTTGGATCTGGATGCTCATGCTTGCCT
This sequence comes from Moringa oleifera, assembly GCA_021397835.1. Taxonomy (NCBI): domain Eukaryota; kingdom Viridiplantae; phylum Streptophyta; class Magnoliopsida; order Brassicales; family Moringaceae; genus Moringa; species Moringa oleifera. Next base: position 65,331 of record JAJFZO010000503.1, read on the forward strand.
AGGCAGACTCGTTGCTCAGAGCGATCGACGACACGATAGTCGGACGTTAGAAACGAGCGAGCCACACGGCCAGCCTCAGCACCCCTACTGCCAAGGCCTCATTGGTGGGAGAAACGTGGGCAACGAAGTGGGAATAATCATGGGATAATGAGCTGGGATATGGCTAGACAAACTCGATGGTGTGGGCGGCGAAGCTCACGATGATGCATGCTACGCGAGGGCCAAATCATTGGGGGGATTTCGAGAATGCGGAGTGCTTCTTCGCAGGGCCCTCGAGGCGACAGACGTGGGGTTTGATCTCGACGCTCAGGCTTGCCTAGGTGGACTCGTTGTGCAGCGTGATCGATGACTCTATCGTCATCCGTTAGCAACGAGCGAGCCACACGGCCAGCCTGGGCACCCCTACTGCCAAGGCCTCATTGGTGGGAGAAAAAGTGGGCAACGAAGCGAGAATAATCGTCGGATAATGAGCTGAGATATGGCTAGACAAGCTCGATGGTGTGGGTGGCGAAGCAAATAATGATGCATGCCACGTGAGGGCCAAATTGCTGGGGGGATTTCGAGCATGCGGAGTGCTTCATCGCAGGCCCTCGGGGCGGCAGACGTAGGGTTGGATCTCAACGCTTATGCCTGCCTAGGCAGACTCGTTGCGCAGCGCGATCGACGACACGATTGTCAGCCGTTAGCAATGAGCGAGCCACACGGCCAGCCTGGGCACCCCTACTGCCAAGGCTTCATCAGTGGGAAAAATGTCGGCAACGAAGCGAGAATAATCGTGGGATAATGAGCTGGGATGTGGCTAGACAAGCTCGATGGTTTGGGCGGCGAAGCTCACGATGATGCATGCTACGAGAGGGCAAAATCGTTGGGGGGAATTTCGAGAATGCGGAGTGCTTCTTCGCAGGCCCTTGAGGCGACAGATGTGGGGTTGGATCTCTACACTCAGGCTTGCCTCGGTGGACTCGTTGCGCAGCGCGATCGAAGACATGATCGTCGGCCGTTAGCAACGAGCGAGCCACGCGGCCAGCCTGGGCACCCCTACTGCCAAGGCCTCATAAGTGGGAAAAAACGTGGGCAACGAAGCGAGAATAATCGTGGGATAATGAGCTGGGATGTGGCTACGCAAGCTCGATGGTGTGGACGGCGAAGCTAACGATGATGCATGCTACATGAGGGCCAAATTTTTGGGGGGATTTCAAGCAAGCGAAGTGCTTCGTCGCAGGTCCTCGGGGCAACAGACGTGGGGTTGGATCTCGACGCTCATGCTTGCCTAGGCGGACTCGTTGCGCAACGCGATCGACGACACGATCGTCGGCCGTTAGAAACGAGCGAGCCACACGGCCAGCCTCGGCACGCCTACTGCCAAGGCCTCATTGGTGGGAAAAACGTGGGCAACGAGGCGAGAATAATCGTGGGATAATGAGCTGGGATATGGCTGGACAAGCTCGATTGTGTAGGCGGCAAAGCTCACGATGATGCATGCTACGCGAGGGCAAAATCGTTGGGGGGAATTTCGAGAATGCGAAGTGCTTCTTCGCAGGGCCATCGAGGCGGCAGACGTGGGGTTTGATCTCGACGCTCAGGCTTGCCTAGGTGGACTCGTTGTGCAGTGTCATCGATAACACTATTGTCTTCTGTTAGAAACGAGCGAGCCACACGGTCATCCTGGGCACCCCTACTGCAAAGGCCTCATAAGTGGGAAAAAACGTGGGCAATAAAGCGAGAATAATCGTGGGATAATCAGCTGGGATGTGGCTAGACAAGCTCGATAGTGTGGGCGGTGAAGGGAACGATGATGCATGCTACGTGAGGGCCAAATTGTTGGGGGGATTTCCAGCATGTGGAGTGCTTCATCGCAGGCCCTCGAGGTGGTAGACGTGGGGTTGGATCTCGACGCTCAGGCTTGCCTAGGCGAGCTCGTTGCGCAGCGTGATCGACGACACGATTGTCGGCCGTTAGCAACGAGCGAGCCATAAGGCCAGCCTAGGCACCCCTACTGCCAAGGCCTCATCAGTGGGAAAAAACGTGGACAACGAAGCGAGAATAATCGTGGGATAATGAGCTGGGATGTGGCTAGACAAGCTCGTTGGTGTGGGCAGCGAAGCTAACGTTGATGCATGCTACGTGAGGGCCAAATTGTTGGGGGGATTTCAACCATGTGAAGTGCTTCGTCGCAGGCCCTCGAGGTGGCAGATGTGGGGTTGGATCTCGACGCTCATGCTTGCCAAGGCGGACTCGTTGCGTAGCGCGATCGACGACACGATCGTCGACCGTTAGAAACAAGTGAGCCACATGGCCAACCTGGGCACCCCTGCTGCCAAGGCCTCATCGGTGGGAAAAACGTGGGCAACGAAGCGAGAATAATCGTGGGATAATAAGCTGGGATATGGCTAGACAAGCTCGATGGTGAGGGCGGCAAAGCTCACGATGATGCATGCTACGCGAGGGCCAAATCGTTGGAGGGATTTCAAGAATGCGGAGTGCTTCTTCGCAGGGCCATCGAGGCGGCAGACGTGGGGTTTGATCTCGACGCTCAGGCTTGCCTAGGTGGACTCGTTGTGCAGTGCCATCGATGACAGTATTGTCGTCTGTTAGCAACGAGTGAGCCACACGGCCAGCCTGGGCACCCCTACTGCGAAGGCCTCATAAGTGGGAAAAAACGTAGGCAATGAAGTGAGAATAATCGTGGGATAATGAGCTAGGATGTGGCTAGACTAGCTCGATGGTGTGGGCGGCGCAGCTAACGATGATGCATGCTATGTGAGGGCCAAATTGTTGGGGGGATTTCAAGCAAGCAGAGTGCTTCGTCGCAGGCCCTCGAGGTGGCAGACGTGGGGTTGGATCTCAACGCTCATGCTTGCCAAGGCGGACTCGTTGCGTAGCGCGATCGACGACACGATCGTCGACCGTTAGAAACAAGTGAGCCACACGGCCAGCCTGGGCACCCCTGCTGCCAAGGCCTCATCGGTGGGAAAAACGTGGGCAACGAAGCGAGAATAATCGTGCGATAATGAGCTGGGATGTGGCTAAACAAGCTTGATGGTGTGGGGGGTGAAGCTAACGATGATGCATGCTACATGAGGGCCAAATTGTTGGGGGGATTTCAAGCAAGCGGAGTGCTTCGTCGCAGGCCCTCGGGGCGGCAGACGTGAGGTTGGATCTCGACGCTCATGCTTGCCTAGGCGGACTCGTTGTGCAGCGCGATCGACGACACGATCGTCGACCGTTAGAAACGAGCTAGCCACACGGCCAGCCTCGGCACCCCTACTGCCAAGGCCTCATTGGTGGGAAAAACGTGGGCAACGAAGCGAGAATAATCGTGGGATAATAAGCTGGGATATGGCTAGACAAGCTCGATGGTGAGGGCGGCAAAGCTCACGATGATGCATGCTACGCGAGGGCCAAATCGTTGGAGGGATTTCAAGAATGCGGAGTGCTTCTTCGCAGGGCCATCGAGGCGACAGACGTGGGGTTTGATCTCGACGCTCAGGCTTGCCTAGGTGGACTCGTTGTGCAGTGCCATCGATGACAGTATTGTCGTCCGTTAGCAACGAGCGAGCCACACGGCCAGCCTGGGCACCCCTACTGCGAAGGCCTCATAAGTGGGAAAAAACGTAGGCAACGAAGTGAGAATAATCGTGGGATAATGAGCTGGGATGTGGCTAGACTAGCTCGATGGTGTGGGCGGCGCAGCTAACGATGATGCATGCTACGTGAGGGCCAAATTGTTGGGGGGATTTCAAGCAAGCAGAGTGCTTCGTCGCAGGCCCTCGAGGTGGCAGATGTGGGGTTGGATCTCGACGCTCAGGCTTGCCTAGGTGAACTCGTTGTGCAGCGCGATCGATGACATGATTGTCGGCCATTAGCAACGAGCGAGCCACACGGCTAGCCTAGGCATCCCTACTGCCAAGGCCTCATCAGTGGAAAAAATATGGGCAACGAAGCGAGAATAATCGTGGGATTATGAGGTGGGATATGGCTAGACAAGCTCGATGGTGTGGGCGGCGAAGATCACGATGATGCATGCTACGCGAGGGCCAAATCATTGGGGGGATTTAGAGAATGCAGAGTGCTTCTTCCCAGGCCCTCGAGTCGGCAGACGTGGGGTTTGATCTCGACCCACAGGCTTGCTTAGGTGGACTCGTTGTGCAGCGTGATCGATGACACTATCGTCGTTCGTTAGCAACGAGCGAGCCACATGGCTAGCATGGGCACCCTTACTGCCAAGGCCTCATCGGTGGAAAAAATGTGGGCAACGAAGGGAGAATAATTGTGCGATAATGAGCTGGGATATGGCTAGACAAGCTCGATGGTGTGGGCGGCGAAGCTAACGATGATGCATGCTACGTGAGGGCAAAATCGTTGGGGGGATTTCGAACATGCGGAGTTCTTCGTCGTAGGCCCTCGGGGCGGCAGATCTGTGGTTGGATCTCGACGCTCATGTTTGCCTAGGCGGACGCGTTGCACAGCGCGATCGACGACACGATCGTCGGCCGTTAGAAATGAGCGAGCCACATGGCCAGCCTGGGCACCCCTACTGCCAAGGCCTCATTGGTGGGAAAAACGTGGCCAACGAAGCTAGAATAATCGTGGGATAATGAGCTGGGATATGGCTAGACAAGCTGGATGGTGTGGGCGGCGAAGCTCACGATGATGCATGCTACGCGAGGGCAAAATCGTTGGGGAGATTTCGAGATTGCGGAGTACTTCTTCGCAGGCCCTCGAGGCGGCAGACGTGGGGTTTGATCTCGACCCACAGGCTTGGCTAGGTGGACACATTGTGCAGCGTGATCGATGACTCTATCGTCATCCGTTAGCAACGAGCGAGCCACACGGCCAGCCTGGGCACCCCTACTGCCAAGTCCTCATCGGTGGGAAAAAACGTGGGCAACGAAGCGAGAATAATCGTGGGATAATGAGCTGGGATGTGGCTAGGCAAGCTCGATGGTGTGGGCGGCAAAGCTAACGATGATGCATGCTACATGAGGCCAAAATTATTGGGGGGATTTCGAGCATGCGGAGTGCTTCGTCGCAGGCCCTCAAGGCGGCAGACGTGGGGTTGGATCTCGACGCTCATGCTTGCCTAGGCGGACTCGTTGCGCAGCGCGATCGACGACACGATCGTCAGCCATTAGCAACGAGCGAGCCGCACGGCCAGCCTGGGCACCCCTACTGCCAAGGCCTCATTCGTGAGAAAAACGTGGGCAACGAAGCGAGAGTAATCGTCGGATAATAAGCTGGGATATGGCTAGACAAGCTCGATGGTGTGGGTGGCGAAGCAAATAATGATGCAAGCCACGTGAGGGCGAAATTGTTGGGGGGATTTCGAGCATGCGTAGTGCTTTATCGCAGGCCCTCGAGGCGGCAGACGTGGGGTTTGATCTCGACGCTCAGGCTTGCCTAGGTGGACTCGTTGTGCAGCGTGATCGATGACTCTATCGTCATCCGTTAGCAACGAGCGAGCCACACGGCTAGCCTGGGCACCCCAACTGCCAAGGCCTCATCGGTGGGAAAAAACGTGGGCAACGAAGCGAGAATAATCGTGGGATAATGAGCTGGGATGTGGCTAGGCAAGCTCGATGGTGTGGGCGGCAAAGCTAACGATGATGCATGCTACATGAGGGCAAAATTGTTGGGGGGATTTCGAGCATGCGGAGTGCTTCGTCGCAGGCCCTCAGGGCGGCAGACATGGGGTTAGATCTTGACGGTCATGTTTGCCTAGGCGGACTCGTTGCGCAGCGCGATCGACGACACGATCGTCGACCGTTAGAAACGAGCGAGCCACACGGCCAGCCTCGGCACCCCTACTGCCAAGGCCTCATTGGTGGGGTGGGAAAAAGCTGGGATATGGCTAGACAAGCTCGATGGTGAGGGCGGCCAAGCTCACGATGATGCATGCTACGCGAGGGCCAAATCGTTGAAGGGATTTCAAGAATGCGGAGTGCTTCTTCGCAGGGCCATCGAGGCGGCAGACGTGGGGTTTGATCTTGACGCTCAGGCTTGCCTAGGTGGACTCGTTGTGCAGTGCCATCGATGACAGTATTGTCGTCCGTTAGGAACGAGCGAGCCACACGGCAAGCCTGGGCACCCCTACTTCCAAGGCCTCATAAGTGGGAAAAAACGTGGGCAACGAAGCGAGAATAATCGTGGGATGATGAGCTGGGATGTGGCTAGACAAGCTCAATGGTGTGGGCAGCGAAGCTAACGTTGATCCATGCTACGTGAGGGCCAAATTGTTGGGGAGATTTCAAGCATGTGAAGTGCTTCGTCGCAGGCCCTCGAGGTGGCAGACGTGGGGTTGGATCTCGACGCTCATGCTTGCCAAGGCGGACTCGTTGCGTAGCGCGATCGACGACACGATCGTCGACCGTTAAAAACAAGTGAGCCACACGGCCAGCCTGGGCACCCCTGCTGCCAAGGCCTCATCGGTGGGAAAAACGTGGGCAACGAAGCGAGAATAATCGTGCGATAATGAGCTGGGATGTGGCTAGACAAGCTTGATGGTGTGGGGGGTGAAGCTAACAATGATGCATGCTACGTGAGGGACAAATTTTTTGGGGGGATTTCGAGCATGCGGAGTGCTTAATCGCAGACCCACGAGGCGGCAGACGTGGGGTTTAATCTCGACCCTCAGGCTTGCCTAGGTGGACTCGTTGTGCAGCGTGATCGATGACACTATCGTCATCCGTTAGCAACGAGCGAGCCACACGACCAGCCTGGGCACCCCTACTGCCAAGGCCGCATCGGTGGGAAAAAACGTGGGAACCGAAGCGAGAATAATGGTGGCATAATGAGCTGGGATGTGGCTAGACAAGCTCGATGGTGTGGGAGGCGAAGCTAACGATGATGCATGCTACGTGAGGGCAAAATTTTTGGGGGGATTTCGAGCATGCGGAGTGCTTCGTCGCAGGCCCTCAAGGCGGCACACGTGGGGTTGGATCTCGACGCTCATGCTTGCCTAGGCGGACTCGTTGCGCAGCGCGATCCACGACAAGATCGTCGGCCAACCTGGGCACCCCTACTGCCAAGGCCTCATTGGTGAGAAAAACGTGGGCAACGAAGCGAGAATAATCATCGGATAATAAGCTAGGATATGGCTAGACAAGCTCGATGGTGTGGGTGGCGAAGCAAATAATGATGCATGCCACGTGAGGGCCAAATTGTTGGGGGGATTTCGAGCATGCGTAGTGCTTCATCGCAGGCCCTCGAGGCGGCAGACGTGGGGTTTGATCTCGACGCTCAGGCTTGCCTAGGTGGACTCGTTGTGCAGCGTGATCGATGACTCTATCGTCATCCGTTAGCAACGAGCGAGCCACACGGCCAGCCTGGGCACCGTTACTGCCAAGGCCTCATCGGTGGGGAAAAACATGGGCAACGAAGCGAGAATAATCGTGGGATAATGAGCTAGGATGTGGGTAGGCAAGCTCGATGGTGTGGGCGGCAAAGCTAACGATGATGCATGCTACATGAAGGCAAAATTGATGGGGGGATTTCGAGCATGCGGAGTGCTTCGTCGCAAGCCCTCAAGGCGGCAGACATGGGGTTAGATCTCGACGGTCATGTTTGCCTAGGCGGACTCGTTGCGCAACGCGATCGACGACACAATCGTCAGCCGTTAGCAATGGGCGAGCCACAGGGCCAGCCTAGGCACCCCTACTACCAAGGCCTCATCAGTGGGAAAAATGTCGGCAACGAAGCGAGAATAATCGTGGGATAATGAGCTGGGATGTGGCTAGACAAGCTCGATGGTTTGGGCGGCGAAGCTCACGATGATGCATGCTACGCGAGGGCCAAATTGTTGGGGGGATTTTGAGAATGCGGAGTGCTTCTTCGCAGGCCTTTGAGGAGACAGACGTGGGGTTGGATCTCGCCGCTCTGGCTTGCCTCGGTGGACTCGTTGCACAGCGCGATCGAAGACATGATCGTCGACCGTTAGCAACGAGCGAGCCACACGGCCAGCCTGGGCACCCCTACAGCCAAGGCCTCATCAGTGGGAAAAAATGTGGGCAACAAAGCGAGAATAATCATGGGATAATGAGCTGAGATGTGGCTAGACAAGCTCGATGGTGTGGACGGCGAAGCTAACGATGATGCATGCTACATGAGGGCCAAATTGTTGGGGGGATTTCAAGCAAGCAGAGTGCTTCGTCGCAGGCCCTCGGGGCGGCAGACGTGAGGTTGGATCTCGACGCTCATGCTTGCCTAGGCGGACTCGTTACGCAGGGCGACCGACGACACGATCGTCGACCGTTAGAAACGAGCGAGCCACACGGCCAGCCTCAGAACCCCCACTGCCAAGGCCTCATTGGTGGGAAAAACGTGGGCAACGAAGCGAGAATAATCGTGGGATAATGAGCTGGGATATGGCTAGACAAGCTCGATGGTGTGGGCGGCAAAGCTCACGATGATGCATGCTACACGAGGGCCAAATCGTTGGGGGGATTTCAAGAATGCGGAGTGCTTCTTCGCAGGGCCATCGAGGCGGCAGACGTGGGGTTTGATCTCGACGCTCTGGCTTACCTAGGTGGACTCGTTGTGCAATGCCATCGATGACACTATTGTCGTCCGTTAGCAACGAGCGAGCCACACGGCCAGCCTGGGCACCCCTACTGCGAAGGCCTCATAAGTGGGAAAAAACGTGGGCAACGAAGCGAGAATAATCGTGGGATAATGAGCTGGGATGTGGCTAGTCTAGCTCGATGGTGTGGGCGGCGCAGCTAATGATGATGCATGCTACGTGAGGGCCAAATTGTTGGGGGGATTTCCAGCAAGCAGAATGCTTCGTCGCAGGCCCTCGAGGTGGCAGACGTGGGGTTGGATCTCGACGCTCAGGCTTGCCTAGGCGAACTCGTTGCACAGCGCGATAGATGACACGATTGTCGACCGTTAGCAACGAGCGAGCCACACGGCTAGCCTAGGCACCCCTACTGCCAAGGCCTCATCGGTGGGAAAAATGTGGGCAACGAAGCGAGAATAACCGTGGGATAATGAGCTGGGATATGGCTAGACAAGCTAGATGGTGTGGGCGGCGAAGATCACGATGATGCATGCTACGCGAGGGCCAAATCATTGGGGGGATTTAGAGAATGCGGAGTGCTTCTTCGCAGGCCCTCGAGGCGGCAGACGTGGGGTTTGATCTCGACGCTAAGGCTTGCCTAGGTGGACTCATTGTGTAGCGTGATCGATGACAGTATCGTCATCCGTTAGCAACGAGCGAGCCACACGGCTAGCATGGGCACCCCTGCTGCCAAGGCCTCATCGGTGGGACAAACGTGGGCTACGAAGCGAGAATAATCGTGCGATAATGAGCTGGGATGTGGCTAGACAAGCTCGATGGTGTGGGCGGCAAAGCTAACGATGATGCATGCTACGTGAGGGCCAAATTTTTGGGGGGATTTCGAACATGCGGAGTTCTTTGTCGTAGGCCCTCGGGGCGGCAGACGTGGGGTTGGATCTCGACGCTTATGTTTGCCTAGGCGGACGCGTTGCACAGCGCGATCGACGACACGATCGTCGGCCGTTAGAAATGAGCGAGCCACACGGCCAGCCTGGGCACCGCTACTGCCAAGGCCTCATTGGTGGGAAAAACGTGGCCAACGAAGCGAGAATAATCGTGGGATAATGAGCTGGGATATGGCTAGACAAGCTAGATGGTGTGGGCGGCGAAGCTCACGATGATGCATGCTACGCGAGGGCCAAATCGTTGGGGGGATTTCGAGAATGCGGAGTGCTTCTTCGCAGGCCCTCGAGGCGGCAGACGTGGGGTTTGATCTCGACCCACAGGCTTGCCAAGTGGACACGTTGTGCAGCGTGATCGATGACACTATCGTCGTCCGTTAGCAACGAGCGAGCCACACGGCCAGCCTGGGCACCCCTACTGCCAAGGCCTCATAAGTGGGAAAAAACGTGGGCAACGAAGCGAGAATAATCGTGGGATATTGAGCTGGGATGTGGCTAGACAAGCTCGATGGTGTGGGCGGCGAAGCTAACAATGATGCATGCTACGTGAGGGCCAAATTGTTAGGGCAATTTCGAGCATGCGGAGTGCTTTGTCGCAGGCCCTCGAGGCGGCACACGTGGGGTTGGATCTCGACGCTCATGCTTGCCTAGGTTGACTCATTGCGCAGCGTGATCGACGACATGATCGTCGGCCGTTAGCAACGAGCGAGCCACACGGCCAGCCTGGGCACCCCTACTGCCAAGGCCTCATTGGTGGGAAAAACGTGGGCAATGAAGCGAGAATAATCGTGGGATAATGAGCTGGGTTATCGCTAGACAAGCTCGATGGTGTGGGCGGCGAAGCTCACGATGATGAATGCTACGCGAGGGCCAAATCGTTGGTGGCATTTCAAGAATGCGGAGTGCTTCTTCGCAGGCCCTTGAGCGGCAGACGTGGGGTTGGATCTCGACGCTCATGTTTGCCTAGGCGGACATGTTGCATAGCGCGATCAACGACACGATCGTCGACCGTTAAAAATGAGTGAGCCACACGGCCAGCCTGGGCTCCCCTACTGCCAAGGCCTCATTGGTGGGAAAAACGTGGCCATCGAAGCGAGAATAATCATGGGATAATGAGCTGGGATATGGCTAGACAAGATGGATGGTGTGGGCGACGAAGCTCACGATGATGCATGCTACGCAAGGGCCAAATCGTTGGGGGGATTTCGAGAATGCGGAGTGCTTCTTCGCAGGCCCTTGAGGTAGCAGACGTGGGGTAGGATCTCGACGCTCAGGCTTGCCTAGGCGGACACGTTGCGCTGCTAGATAGAAGACAGGATCGTCGTCCGTTAGCAGCGAGCGAGCCACACGGCCAGCCTGGGCACCCCTACTCCCAAGGCCTCATCGGTGGGAAAAATGATGGCAACGAAGCGAGAATAATCGTGGGATAATGAGCTGGGATATGGCTAGCAAGCTCGATGGTGTGGGCGGCAAAGCTCATGATGATGCATGCTACGCGAGGGCCAAATCATTGGGGGGATTTCGAGAATGCGAAGTGCTTCTTCGCAGGCCCTCGAGGAGGCAGACGTGGGGTTTAATCTCGATGCTCAGGCTTGCCTAGGTGGACTCGTTGTGCAGTGTCATCGATGACACTATTGTCATCCGTTAGCAACGAGCGAGCCACACGGCCAGCCTGGGCACCCCTACTGACCAGGCCTCATCAGTGGGAAAAAACGTGGGCAATGAAGCGAGAATAATCGTGGGATAATGAGCTGGGATGTGGCTAGACAAGCTCGATGGTGTGGACGGCGAAGATAACGATGATGCATGCTACATGAGGGCCAAATTGTTGGGGGGATTTCAAGCAAGCGGAGTGCTTCGTCGCAGGCCCTCGAGGCGGCAGACGTGGGATTGGATCTCGACGCTCATGCTTGCCTAGGCAGACTCGTTGCGCAGCCCGACCGACGACACGATCGTCGGCCGTTAGAAACGAGCGAGCCACACGGCCAGCCTCGGCACCCCTACTGCCAAGGCCTCATTGGTGGGAAAAACGTGGGCAACGAAGTGAGAATAATCGTGGGATATGGCTAGACAAGCTCGATGGCGTGGGCGACAAAGCTCACGATGATGCATGCTACGCGAGGGCCAAATCGTTGGGGGGATATCAAGAATGCGGAGTGCTTCTTCGCAGGGCCATCGAGGCGGCAGACGTGGGGTTTGATCTCGACGCTCAGGCTTGCCTAGGTGGACTCGTTGTGCAGTGCCATCGATGACACTATTGTCGTCCGTTAGCAAAGAGCGAGCCACACGGCCAGCCTGGGCACCCCTACTGCGAAGGCCTCATAAGTGGGAAAAAACGTGGGCAACGAAGCGAGAATAATCGTGGGATAATGAGCTGGGATGTGGTTAGACTAGCTCGATGGTGTGGGCGGCGCAGCTAACGATGATGCATGCTACGTGAGGGCAAAATTGTTGGGGGGATTTCGAGCATGTGGAGTGCTTCATCGTACGCCCTCGAGGTGGCAGACGTGGGGTTGGATCTCGACACTCAGGCTTGCCTAGGCGAACTCGTTGCGCAGCGCGATCGATGTCACGATTGTCGGCCGTTAGCAACGAGCGAGCAACATGGCCAGCCTGGGCACCCCTACTGCCAAGGCCTCATTGGTGGGAAAAACGTGGGCAACGAAGCGAGAATAATCGTTGGATAATGAGCTGGGATATGGCTAGACAAGCTCGATGGTGTGGGTGGTGATGCAAACAATGATGCTTGCCACGTGAGGGCCATATTGTTGGGGGGATTTCGAGCATGCAGAGTGCTTCATCGTAGGCCTTCGAGGCAGCAGAGGTGGCGTTTGCTCTCGACGCTCAGGCTTGCTTAGGTGGACTCGTTGTGCAGCGTGATCGAAGACGTAATCGTCGGCCGTTAGCAACGAGCGAGCCACACGGCCAGCCTGGGCACCCCTACTGCCAAGGCCTCATCAGTGGGAAAAAACGCGGGCAACGAAGCGAGAATAATCGTGGGATAATGAGTTGGGATGTGGCTAGACAAGCTCGATGGTGTGGGCAGCGAAGCTAACGTTGATGCATGCTACGTGAGGGCCAAATTGTTGGGGGGATTTCAAGCATGCGAAGTGCTTCGTCGCAGGCCCTCGAGGTGGCAGACGTGGGGTTGGATCTCGACGCTCATGCTTGCCAAGGCGGACTCGTTGTGTAGCGCGATCGACGACCCGATCGTCGACCGTTAGAAACAAGTGAGCCACACGGCCAGCCTGGGCACCCCTGCTGTCAAGGCCTCATCGGTGGGAAAAACGTGGGCAACGAAGCAAGAATAATTATGCGATAATGAGCTCGGATGTGGCTAGACAAGCTTGATGGTGTGGGGGGTGAAGCTAACAACGATGCATGCTACGTGAGGGCCAAATTGTTGGGGGGATTTCTAGCATGCGGAGTGCTTAATCGCAGACCCTCGAGGCGGCAGACGTGGGGTTTGAACTCGACCCTCAGGCTTGCCTAGGTGGACTCGTTGTGCAGCATGATCGATGACACTATCGTCATCCGTTAGCAACGAGCGAGCCACACGGCCAGCCTGGGCACCCCTACTGCCAAGGCCACATCGGTGGGAAAAAACGTGGGCAACGAAACGAGAATAATCGTGGCATAATGAGCTGGGATGTGGCTAGACAAGCTCGATGGTGTGGGCAACGAAGCTAACGATGATGCATGCTACGTGAAGGCAAAATTATTGGGGGGATTTCGAGCATGCGGAGTGCTTCGTCGCAGGCCCTCAAGGCGGCAGACGTGGGGTTGGATCTCGACGCTCATGCTTGCCAAGGCGGACTCGTTGCGTAGCACGATCGACGACACGATCCTCGACCGTTAGAAACAAGTGAGCCACACGGCCAGCCTGGGCACCCCTGCTGTCAAGGCCTCATCGGTGGGAAAAACGTGGGCAACGAAGCAAGAATAATAATGCGATAATGAGCTGGGATGTGGCTAGACAAGCTTGATGGTGTGGGGGGTGAAGCTAACAACGATGCATGCTATGTGAGGGCCAAATTGTTGGGGGGATTTCTAGCATGCAGAGTGCTTAATCGCAGAATCTCGAGGCGGCAGACGTGGGGTTTGAACTCGACCCTCAGGCTTGCCTAGGTGGACTCGTTGTGCAGCATGATCGATGACAATATCGTCATCCGTTAGCAACGAGCGAGCCACACGGCCAGCCTGGGCACCCCTACTGCCAAGGCCGCATCGGTGGGAAAAAACGTGGGCAACGAAACGAGAATAATCGTGGCATAATGAGCTAGGATGTGGCTAGACAAGCTCGATGGTGTGGGCGGCGAAGCTAACGATGATGGATGCTACATGAAGGCAAAATTATTGGGGGGATTTCGAGCATGTGGAGTGCTTCATCGCAGGCCCTCAAGGCGGCAGACGTGGGGTTGGATCTTGACGCTCATGCTTGCCTAGGCGGACTCGTTGCGCAGCGCGATCGACGACATGATCGTCGACCGTTAGCAATGAGTGAGCCACACGGCCAGCTTAGGCACCCCTGCTGCCAAGGCCTCATCGGTGGGAAAAACGTGGGCAACGAAGCGAGAATAATCGTACGATAATGAGCTGGGATGTGGCTAGACAAGCTTGATGGTGTGGGAGGCTAAGATAACGATGATGCATGCTACGTGTGGGCCAAATTGTTGGGGGGATTTCAAGCATGCAGAGTGCTTCATCGCAGGCCCTCGAGGCGGCAGACGTGGGGTTTGATCTCGACACTAAGGCTTGCCTAGGTGGACTCGTTGTGTAGCGTGATCGATGACACTATCGCCATCCTTTAGAAACGAGCGAGCCACACGGCCAGCCTGGGCACCCCTACAGCCAAGGCCGCATCGGTGGGAGAAAACATGGGCAACAAAGCGAGAATAATCGTGGCATAATGAGCTGGGATGTGGCTAGACAAGCTCGATGGTGTGGGCGGCGCAGCTAACGATGATGCATGCTACGTGAGGGCAAAATTGTTGGGGGGATTTCGAGCATGTGGAGTGCTTCGTCGCAGGCCCTCAAGGCGGCAGACGTGGGGTTCGATCTCGACGCTCATGCTTGCCTAGGCGGACTCGTTGCGCAGCGTGATCGACGACACCATCGTCGGCAGTTAGCAATGAGCGAGCCACACGGCCAACCTGGGCACCCCTACTGCCAAGGCCTCATCGGTGGGAAAAAATGTTGGCAACGAAGCGAGAATAATCATCGGATAATGAGCTGGGATATGGATAGACAAGCTCGATGGTGTGGGCGGCAAAGCTCACGATGATCCATGCTACGCGAGGGCCAAATCATTGGGGGGATTTCAAGAATGCGGAGTGCTTCTTCGCAGGGCCATCGAGGCGGCAGACGTGGGGTTTGATCTCGACGCTCAGGCTTGCCTAGGTGGACTCGTTGTGCAGTGCCATCGATGACACTATTGTCGTCCGTTAGCAACGAGCGAGCCACAAGGGAAGCCTGGGCACCCCTACTGCGAAGGCCCCATAAGTGGGAAAAAACGTGGGCAACGAAGCGAGAATACTCGTGGGATAATGAGCTGGGATGTGGCTAGACAAGCTCGATGGTGTGGACGGCGAAGCTAACGATGATGCATGCTACATGAGGGCCAAATTGTTGGGGGAATTTCAAGCAAGCAGAGTGCTTCGTCACAGGCCCTCCGGGCGGCAGACGTGGGATTGGATCTCGACGCTCATGCTTGCCTAGGCGGACTCGTTGCGCAGGGCGATCGACGACATGATCGTCGGCCGTTAGAAACGAGCGAGCCACAATGCCAGCCTCGGTACCCCTACTGCCAAGGCCTCATCGGTGGGAAAAACGTGGGCAACGAGGCGAGAATAATCGTGGGATAATGAGCTGGGATATGGCTAGACAAGCTTGATGGTGTGGGCGGCAAAGGTCACGATGATGCATGCTACGCAAGGGCCAAATCGTTGGGGGGATTTCGAGAATGTGGAGTGCTTCTTCACAGGGCCATCGAGGTGGCAGATGTGGGGTTTGATCTCGACGCTCAGGCTTGCCTAGGTGGACTCGTTGTGCAGCGTCATCGATGACACTATTGTCGTCCGTTAGCAACGAGCGAGCCACACGGCCAGCCTGGGCACCGCTACTGCGAAGGCCTCATAAGTGGGAAAAAACGTGGGCAACGAAGCGAGAATAATCGTGGAATAATGATCTGGGATGTGGCTAGACTAGCTCGATGGTGTGGGCCGCGCAGCTAACGATGATGCATGCTACGTGAGGGCAAAATTGTTGGGGGGATTTCGAGCATGTGGAGTGCTTCATCGCAGGCCCCCGAGGTGGCAGCCGTGGGGTTGGATCTCGACGCTCAGGCTTGCCTAGGCGAACTCGTTGCGCAGCGCGATCGATGACACGATTGTCGACCATTAGCAACGAGCGAGCCACATGGCCAGCCTGGGCACCCCTACTGCCAAGGCCTCATTGGTGGGAAAAGCGTGGGCAACGAAGCGAGAATAATCATCAGATAATGAGCTGGGATTTGGCTAGACAAGCTCTATGGTGTGGGTGGCGATGCAAACAATGATGCATGCCACGTGAGGGCCAAATTGTTGGGGGGATTTCGAGCATGCAGAGTGCTTCATCGTAGGCCTTCGAGGCAGCAGAGGTGGCGTTTGCTCTCGACGCTCAGGCTTGCTTAGGTGGACTCGTTGTGCAGCGTGATCGAAGACGTTATCGTCGGCCGTTAGCAACGAGCGAGCCACACGGCCAGCCTGGGCACCCCTACTGCCAAGGCCTCATCAGTGGGAAAAAACGTGGGCAACGAAGCGAGAATAATCGTGGGATAATGAGCTGGGATGTGGCTAGACAAGCTCGATGGTGTGGGCAGCGAAGCTACCGTTGATGCATGCTACGTGAGGGCCAAATTGTTCGGGGGATTTCAAGCATGCGAAGTGCTTCGTCGCAGGCCCTCGAGGTGGCAGACGTGGGGTTGGATCTCGACGCTCATGCTTGCCAAGGCGGACTCGTTGCGTAGCGCGATCGACGACACGATCGTCGACCGTTAGAAACAAGTGAGCCACACGGCCAGCCTGGGCACCCCTGCTGCCAAGGCCTCATCAGTGGGAAAAACGTTGGCAACGAAGCAAGAATAATCATGTGATAATGAGCTGGGATGTGGCTAGACAAGCTCGATGGTGTGGGCGGCGAAGATCACGATGATGCATGCTACGCGAGGGCCAAATCATTAGGGGGATTTCGAGAATGCGGAGTGCTTCTTCGCAGGCCCTCAAGGCGGCAGACGTGGGGTTTGATCTCGACCCACAGGCTTGCCTAGGTGGACTCGTTGCGCAGCGTGATCGATGACACTATCGTCGTCCGTTAGCAACGAGCGAGCCACACGGCCAGCCTGGGCACCCCTACTGCCAAGGCCTCATAAGTGGGAAAAAACGTGGGCAACGAAGCGAGGATAATCGTGGGATATTGAGCTAGGATGTGGCTAGACAAGCTCGATGGTGTGGGCGGCGAAGCGAACGATGATGCATGCTACGTGAAGGCGAAATTGTTAGGGCAATTTCGAGAATGCGGAGTGCTTTGTCGCAGGCCCTCGAGGCGGCAGACGTGGGGTTGGATCTCGACGCTCATGCTTGCCTAGGTTGACTGATTGCGCAGCGTGATCGACGACACGATCGTCGGCCGTTAGCAACGAGCGAGCCACACGGCCAGCCTGGGCACCCCTACTGCCAAGGCCTCATTGGTGGGAAAAACGTGGGCAATGAAGCGAGAATAATCGTGGGATAATGAGCTGGGATATCGCTAGACAAGCTCGATGGTGTGGGCGGCGAAGCTGACGATGATGAATGCTACGCGAGGGCCAAATCGTTGGTGGCATTTCGAGAATGCGGAGTGCTTCTTCGCAGGCCCTTGAGCGGCAGACGTGGGGTTGGATCTCAATGCTCAGGCTTGCCTAGGCGGACTCATTGCGTAGCGCGATCAAAGATACGATCGTCGACCGTTAGCAACGAGCAAGCCACACGGCTAGCATGGGCACCCCTGCTGCCAAGGCCTCATCGGTGGGAAAAACGTGGGCAACGAAGCGAGAATAATCGTGCGATAATGAGCTGGGATATGGCTAGACAAGCTCAATGGTGTGGGCGGCGAAGCTAACGGTGATGCATGCTACGTGAGGGCGGAATTGTTGGGGGGATTTCGAGCATGCGGAGTGCTTCGTCGTAGGCCCTCGGGACAGCAGACGTGCGGTTAGATCTCGACGCTCATGCTTGCCTAGGCGGACTCGTTGCGCAGCGCGATCGACGACACGATCGTCGGCCGTTAGAAACGAGCGAGCCACACGGCCAGCCTCGACACCCCTACTGCCAAGGCCTCATTGGTAGGAAAAACGTGGGCAACGAAGCGAGAATAATCGTGGGATAATAAGCTAGGATATGGCTACACAAGCTCGATGGTGTGGGCGGCGAAGCTCACGATGATGCATGCTATGCGAGGGCCAAATCGTTGAGGGATTTCGAGAATGCGGAGTCCTTCTTCGCAGGGGCCTCGACGCGGCAGACGTGGGGTTTGATCTCGACGCTTAGGCTTGCTTAGGTGGACTCGTTGTGCAGCGTGATCGATGACACTATCATCGTTCGTTAGCAACGAGCGAGCCACACGGCTAGCCTGGGCACCCCTACTGCCAAGGCCTCATCGGTCGAAAAAAACGTGGGCAATGAAGCCAGAATAATCGTGGGATAATGAGCTGGGATGTGGCTAGGCAAGCTCGATGGTGTGGGCGGCAAAGCTAACGATGATGCATGCTACGTGAGGGCCAAATTGTTGGGGGGATTTCGAGCATGCGGAGTGCTTCATCGCAGGCCCTCGAGGTGGCAGACGTGGGGTTGGATCTCGACGCTCATGCTTGCCTTGACGGACTCATTGCGCAGTGCGATCAACAACACGATCGTCAGCCGTTAAAAATGAGCGAGCCATACGGCCAGCCTCGGCACCCTTACTGCCAAGGCCTCATTGGTGGGAAAAACGTGGGCAACGAAGCGAGAATAATCGTGGGATAATGAGCTGGGATATGGCTAGACAAGCTCGATGGTGTGGGCGGCGAAGCTCACGATGATGCATGCTACACGAAGGCGAAATCATTGGGGGGATTTCGAGATTGCGGAGTGCTTCTTCGCAGGGCCCCTCGAGGCGGCAGACGTTGGGTTTGATCTCGACGCTCAGGCTTGCCTAGGTGGACTCGTTGTGCAGCGTGATCGATGACACTATCGTCGTCCGTTAGCAACGAGCGAGCCACACGGCCAGCATGGGCACCCCTACTGGCAAGGCCTCATCGGTGGGAAAAAACGTGGGCAACGAAGCGAGAATAATCGTGGGATAATGAGCTGGGATGTGGCTAGACAAGCTCGATGGTATGGGCTGCGAAGCTAACGATGATGCATGCTACATGAGGGCCAAATTGTTGGGGGCATTTCGAGCATGCAGAGTGCTTCGTCACAGGCCCTCGAGGTGGCAGACATGGGGTTGGATCTCGATGCTCATGCTTGCCTAGGCGGGCTCGTTGCGCAGCGCGATCGACGACACGATCGTCGGCCGTTAGCAATGAGCGAGCCACACGGCCAGCCTGGGCACCCCTAGTGCCAAGGCCTCATCGGTGGGAAAAATGTGGGCAACGAAGCGAGAATAATCATGGGATAATGAGCTGGGATATGGCTAGACAAGCTCGATGGTGTGGGCAGCGAAGCAAACGATGATGCATGCTACGGGAAGGCCAATTTGTTGGGGGGATTTCGAGCATGCAGAGTGCTTTGTCGCAGGCCCTCGAGGTGGTAGACGTGGGGTTTGATCTCAACGCTCAGGCTTGCCTAGGTGGACTCGTTGTGTAGTGTGATCTGTGACACTATCGTCGTCCGTTAGCAACGAGCGAGCCACACGGCCAGCCTGGGCACCACTACTGCCAAGGCCTGATCGGTAGGAAAAAACGTGGGCAACGAAGCGAGAATAATCGTGGGATAATGAGCTGGGATGTGGCTAGACAAGCTCGATGGTATGGGCGGCGAAGCTAACGATGATGCATGCTACGTGAGGGCCAAATTGTTGGGGGGATTTCGAGCATACAGAGTGCTTCGTCGCAGGCCCTCGAGGCGACAGACGTGGGGTTGGATCTCGACGCTCATGCCTGAATAGGTTGACTCGTTGCGCAGCGCGATCGACGACATGATCGTCGACCGTTAGCAACGAGTGAGCCACACGGCCAGTCTGGGCACCCCTACTGCCAAGGCCTCATGAGTGGGAAAAATGTCGGCAATGAAGTGAGAATAACCGTGGGATAATGAGCTGGGATGTGGCTAGACAAGCTCGATGGTTTGGGCAGCGAAGCTCACGATGATGCATGCTACGTGAGGGCCAAATCGTTGGGGGGATTTCGAGAATGCGGAGTGCTTTTTCGCAGGCCCTTGAGGCGACAGACGTGGGGTTGAATCTCGACGCTCAAGCTTGCCTCGGTGTACTCGTTGCGCAGCGCGATCGAAGACATGATTGTCGGCCGTTAGCAACGAGCGAGCTACACGGCCAGCCTGGGCGCCCCTACTGCCAAGGCCTCATCAGTGGGAAAAAACGTGGGCAACGTAGCGAGAATAATCGTGGGATAATGAGCTGGGATATGGCTAGACAGGCTCGATGGTGTGGGCGACGAAGCGAACGATGATGCATGCTACGTGAAGGGCAAATTATTGGGGGGATTTTGAGCATGCGGAGTGCTTCATCGCAGGCCCTCGAGGTGGCAGACGTGGGGTTGGATCTCGACACTCATGCTTGCCTTGGCGGACTCATTGTGCAGTGCGATCGACGACTCAATCGTCAGCCGTTAGAAACGAGCGAGCCATACGGTCAGCCTCGGCACCCCTACTGCCAAGGACTCATTGGTGGGAAAAACGTGGGCAACGAAGCGAGAATAATCGTGGGATAATGAGCTGGGATATGGCTAGAAAAGCTTGATGGTGTGGGCGGCGAAGCTCACGATGATGCATGCTACACGAAGGCCAAATCATTGGGAGGATTTCGAGATTGCGGAGTGCTTCTTCACAGGGCCATCAAGGCGGCAGACGTGGGGTTTGATCTCGACGCTCAGGCTTGCCTAGGTGGACTCGTTGTGCAGTGTGATCGATGACACTATCGTTGTCCGTTAGCAACGAGCGAGCCACATGGCAAGCCTGGGCCCCCCTACTGCCAAGGCCTTATCGGTAGGAAAAAACGTGGGCAACGAAACGAGAATAATCGTGGGATTATGAGTTAGGATGTGGCTAGACAAGCTCGATGGTGTGGGCGGCGAAGCTAACGATGATGCATGCTACCTGAGGGCAAAATTGTTGGGGGCATTTCGAGCATGCAGAGTGCTTCGTCACAGGCCCTCGAGGTGGCAGACGTGGGGTTGGATCTCGACGCTCATGCTTGCCTAGGCGGACTCGTTGCGTAGCGCGATCGATGACACGATCTTCGGCCGTTAGCAACGAGCGAGCCACGCGGCCAGCCTGGGCACCCCTAGTGCCAAGGCCTCATCGGTGGGAAAAATGTGGGCAACGAAGCGAGAATAATCATGGGATAATGAGCTGGGATATGGCTAGACAAGCTCGATGGTGTGGGCGGCGAAGCGAACGATGATGCATGCTACGTGAAGGCCAAATTGTTGGGGGGATTTTCGAGCGTGCGGAGTGCTTCGTCGCAGGCCCTCGAGGTGGTAGACGTGGGGTTTGATCTCGACGCTCAGGCTTGCCTAGGTGGACTCGTTGAGTAGCGTGATCGATGACACTATCGTCGTCCGTTAGCAACGACCGAGCCACACGGCCAGGCTGGGCACCCCTACTGCCAAGGCCTCATCGGTGGGAAAAAACGTGGGCAACGAAGCGAGAATAATCGTCGGATATTGAGCTGGGATGTGGCTAGACAAGCTCGATGGTGTGGGCAGCGAAGCTAACGATGATGCATGCTACGTGAGGGCCAAATTGTTGGGGGGATTTTGAGCATACGGAGTGCTTCGTCGCAGGCCCTCGAGGCGACAGACGTGGGGTTGGATCTCGACGCTCATGCCTGCCTAGATTGACTCGTTGCGCAGCGCTAACGACGACACGATCGTCGGCCGTTAGCAACGAGCGAGCCACACGGCCAGCCTAGGCACCCCTACTGCCAAGGCCTCATCAGTGGGAAAAATATCGGCAACGAAGCGAGAATAATCATGGGATAATGAGCTGGGATGTGGCTAGACAAGCTCGATGGTTTGGGCGACGAAGCTCATGATCATGCATGCTACGCGAGGGCCAAATCGTTGGGGGGATTTCAAGAATGCGGAGTGCTTCTTCACAGGCCCTTGAGGCGACAGACGTGGGGTTGGATCTCGACGCTCAGGCTTGCCTCGGTGTACTCGTTGTGCAGCGCGATCGTAGACATGATCGTCGGCCGTTAGCAACGAGCGAGCCACACGGCCAGCCAGGGCACCCCTAGTGCCAAGGCCTCATCGGTGGGAAAAATGTGGGCAACGAAGCGAGAATAATCATGGGATAATGAGTTGGGATATGGCTAGACAAGCTCGATGGTGTGGGCGGCGAAGCGAATTATGATGCATGCTACGTGAAGGCCAAATTGTTGGGGGGATTTTCGAGCATGCGGAGTGCTTCGTCGCAGGCCCTCAAGGTGGTAGACGTGGGGTTTGATCTCGACACTTAGGCTTGCCTAGGTTGACTCGCTGTGTAGCGTGATCGATGACACTATCGTCGTCCGTTAGCAACGAGCGAGTCACACGGCCAGGCTGGGCACCCCTACTGCCAAGGCCTCATCGGTGGGAAAAAACGTGGGCAACAAAGCGAGAATAATCGTCGGATAATGAGCTGGGATGTGGCTAGACAAGCTCGATGGTGTGGGCGGTGAAGCTAACGATGATGCATGCTACGTGAGGGCCAAATTGTTGGGGGGATTTCGAGCATGCCGAGTGCTTCGTCGCAGGCCCTCGGGGCGGCAGACGTGGGGTTGGATCTCGACGCTCATGCTTGCCTAGGCCGACTCGTTGCGCAGCGCGATCGATGACACGATCATCGGCCGTTAGAAACGAGCGAGCCACGCGGCCAACCTCGGCACCCCTGCTGCCAAGGGCTCATTGGTGGGAAAAACGTGGGCAACGAAGCGTGAATAATCATGGGATAATGAGCTGGGATATGGCTAGACAAGCTCGATGGTGTGGGCGGCGAAGCTCACGATGATGCATGCTACGCGAGGGCCAAATCATTGTGGGGATTTCGAGAATGCGGAGTGCTTCTTCGCAGGGCCCTCGAGGCGGCAGACGTGGGGTTTGATCTTGACGCTCAGGCTTGCCTAGGTGGACTCGTTGTGCAGTGTCATCGATGACACTATTGTCGTCCGTTAGCAACGAGCGTGCCACATAGCCAGCCTGGGCACCCCTGCTGCCAAGGCCTCATCGGTGGGAAAAACATGGGCAACGAGGCAAGAATGATTGTGGGATAATGAGCTAGGATGTGGCTAGACAATCTCGATGGTGTGGCGGGCGAAGCTAACGATGATGCATGCTACGTGAAGGCAAAATTATTGGGGGGATTTCGAGCATGCGAAGTGCTTCATCGTAGGCCCTCGAGGCGGCAGATGCGGGGTTGGATCTCGACGCTCAGGCTTGCCTAGTCAGACTCGTTGAGCAGCGCGATCGACGACACGATCGTCGGCCGTTAGCAACAAGCGAGCCACACGGCCAGCCTGGGCACCCCTGCTGCCAAGGCCTCATCGGTGGGAAAAACGTGGGCAATGAAGCGAGAATAATCGTGGAATAATGAGCTGGGATGTGGTTACACAAGCTCGATGGTGTGGGCGGCAAAGCTAATGATGATGCATGCTACATGAAGGCTAAATTATTGGGGGGATTTCGAGCATGCAAAATGCTTCTTCGCAGGCCCTCGAGGCTGCAGACGTGGGGTTAGATCTCGACGCTCAGGCTTGCCTTAGCGGACTCGTTGCGCAGCGCGATCGACGACACGATCGTCGGCCATTAGCAACGAGCAAGCCACACGGCCAGCTTGGGCACCCCTGCTGCCAAGGCCTCATCGGTGGGAAAAACATGGGCAACGAAGTGAGAATAATCGTAGGATAATGAGCTGGGATGTGGCTAGACAAGCTCGATGTTATAGGCGGCGAAGCAAACCATGATGCATGCTACGTGAGGGCCAAATTGTTGGGGGGATTTCGAGCATGCAGAGAGCTTCATCGCAGGCCCTCAAGGCGACAGACGTGGCGTTGGATCTCGACGCTCAGGCTTGCCTAGGTGGACTCGTTGCGCAGCGTGATCGATGACACTATCGTCGGCTGTTGGCAACGAGCGAGCCACACGGCCAGCCTGGGCACCCCTACTGCCAAGGCCTCATCGGTGGGAAAAACGTAGGCAACGAAGCGAGAATAATAGTGGGAAAACAAGCTGGGATGTGGCTAGACAAGCTCGATGGTGTGGGTGGCGAAGCTAACGATGATGCATGCTACGTGAGAGCCAAATCATTAGGGGGATTTCGAGCATGCGGAGTGCTTCGTCGTAGGCCCTCAAGGCAGCAGACGTTAGGTTAGATCTCGACGCTCAGGCCTGTCTAGGCGGACTCGTTGCGTAGCGCGATCGACTACACGATCATCGGCTGTTAGCAACGAGTGAGCTACACGGCCAGCCTGGGCACCCCAGCTGCCAAGGCCTCATTATTTGGAAAAACGTGGGCAACGATGCGAGAATAATCGTGGGATAATGATCTGGGATTTGGCTAGATAAGCTCGATGGTGTGGGCGGCGAAGCTAACAATGATCCATGCTACGTGAATTCTGTTAATGAACTTGACCTTAGCCTACTAACTAGCTACGTGGAAGTGACCCTCCACGGCCGGCTTCTTAGAGGGACTATGGCCGCTTAGGCCAAGGAAGTTTGAGGCAATAACAGGTCTGTGATGCTCTTAGATATTCTGGGCCGCACGCATGCTACACTGATGTATTCAACGAGTTTATAGCCTTGGCCGACAGGCCCGGGTAATCTTTGAAATTTCATCGTGATGGGGATAGATCATTGCAATTGTTGGTCTGCCTGGGTGTCAAGCACCGTCGCCCCCGACCCCCCCGCATCCGTTCGGGGAGGGGAGGGACCATCGCGGGGCGAATGTTGGCCTCCCGTGCGCCTCTGGCTCACGGTTGGCCTAAAAAAGAGTCTCGA
>JAJFZO010000503.1:95000-100000 GCA_021397835.1 Moringa oleifera
GACCCTGGGCACGGGAAGGATGCCCCAGCAGCCCCGCAGGTTGCACGGCAAGGGCCGAGTGCCCAGCATGCAGCAGCGATAGGGGCGCAAGCAAGGCCACAGGCGCCCATCGCGAGCCAGCACCCCTGTCCCTGTCCCTCGACTAAGCGCCCAGCGAGCAAGCCAGGGGAGCCGTGTCTCACGGACCCTGGGCCCAGGAGGCATGCCCAGGCTGCCCCAAGCAAGCACGGTATGGGTCAAGTGCCCAGCGTGCGGCAGCGGTGGGCGCGCCAGCCATGCCGATGGCGCCTATCGCGAGCCAGCCCCCACGTATCTGTCCGTCGACGTAGTGCCCAGCGAGCGAGCTAGGGGGGCCGCATCACATGGACACTATGCACAGGTGGCACGCCCAGGCAGCCCCCAGAAGGCACGGCATGGGCTGCTCGCCTAGCGTGCTGTAGCCACGGCCAAGGCCAGCCAGGCCACGGGCACCCATCGTGAGCCAGCCCCCACGTCCCTGTCCCTCGACGTAGTGCCCAGCGAGGGAGCCATGGGGGCCGCGTCGCACTGACCCTGGGCACGGGTGGCACGCCCAGGCAGCCCCCAGCTGGCACGGCATGGGTTGCTCGCCCAGCGTGCGGCAGCGGTGGGCGCGCCAGCCAGGCCACGGGTGCCCATCCCGAACCAGCCCCCTCATCCCTGCCGCTTGTCTGACTGCCCAGCATGTGAGCCCGGGGTGCCACAGCAGTCGCCAGTAGGCACGGTGCCAGCCTTGCCAGGGGCGCCCCACGTGAGCTAGCCGCGAGCACACTGTGAGGCTCAGCACATGCTGTGGGCGTTGATTTCATGGGCAAGCTGGCCTTGGCCATGGCCCCTGGCTCTGGTGGACCCTGAGCGCTGCCACAGGGTGGCTGGAGGTGTGCTGGACAGGGCAGCCAGCATGCACCATGGGCCAGGCAGAGGCACAGCTACCCCAGCCTGTTGGCCGCAATGCCCAGTTGCGAAATTGTTGTGAATTGACCGTCTTTTCATCATGGAATTGGCCTCAAAATGACTTAAATAATTCGTGTAATATATGAGGAGTCCGCCCCTTAAGTTTGGAATCATTTTGATTCACGAGCTATTTTTGATGATTTTTTCTTTGGCTGTAGAAAATTCATTAAAAAAAATTTGGTGCCCAAAAAATTCTGAAATATTTTTTGGTGGTAGATATGATTATCTCCATTTATGTACAAAATTTCAGCTCAAAATTCCAAGTAAATAATTTTTTAGACCCATTATGACGGTTCAGACATATTGATGTTTCCTCCTGCCGGGAGTGAAATTTCATTTAAGACTCTTTAGGGGGGAGGTGGTCACCCAGCTTGCTGGGTGCCAATAGGCCATGCGTGCCTCCCCCCCTGCCCATCCCACGTGGGCAGGCGCTAGGCTTGGGCAACCCAGCGCGCATGGCATGGGCAGGACGGCTTGCTGCCTTGCCTATCCAGCCGGTGGTGCGTGGCTGTGGCGGCCACCACCGTCGGCAGGCAGGCGGCTGGCGACGTCGGTCGAAGAGTGTGGGATGCCCGATCAGTAGCCAACAGAGTGGGAAAAACGTGGGAAACGAAATCCACTAAATTGTGCGCAACGAAATGAGAAAAATCGTCGGATAATGAGCTGGGATGTGGCTAGACAAACTCGATGGTGTGGGCGGCAAAGCTAACGATGATGCATGCTACGTGAGGGCCAAATCGTTGGGGGGATTTCGAGCATTCAGAGTGCTTCGTCGCAGGCCCTTGAGGCAGCAAATGTGGGGTTGGATCTCGACACTCAGGCTTGCCTAGGCGGACTCGTTGCGTAGCGCGATCGACAACACGATCGTCGACCGTTAGCAATGAGCGAGCCACACGGCCATCTTGGGCACCCCTGCTGCCAAGGCCTCATCGGTGGAAAAAACGTGGGCAACGAAGCTAGAATAATCGTGGGATAATGAGCTGGGATGTGGCTAGACAAGCTCGATGGTGTGGGCGGCGAAGCTAACGATGATGCATGCTACGGGAGGGCCAAATCGTTGGGTGGATTTTGAGCATACGGAGTGCTTCATCGCAGGCCCTCGAGGTGGCAAATGTGGCGTTGGATCTCGACGCTCAGGCTTGCCTAGGTGGACTCGTTGCATAGCGCGATCGACGACACGATCATCAGCCGTTAGCAACGAGCAAGCCACACGGCCAGCCTGTGCACGTTATGACATCACTACTGCCAAGGCCTCATCGGTGGGAAAAATGTGGGCAACGCAGCGAGAATAATCGTGGGATAATGAGCTGGGTTGTGGCTAGACAAGCTCGATGGTGTGGGCGGCGAAGCGAACGATGATGCACGCTATGGGAGGGCCAAATCGTTGGGCGGATTTCGAGCATGCAGAGTGCTTCGTCGCAGGCCCTTGAGGCAGCAAACGTGGGGCTGGATCTAGACGCTCAGGCTTGCTTAGGCAGACTCGTTGCGCAGTGCCATCGACGACATGATCGTTAGCCGTTAGCAATGAGCGAGCCACACAGCCAGCCTGGGCACCCCTTCTGCCAAGGCCTCATCGGTGGGAAAAACGTGGGCAAAAAAGTGAGAAAAATCGTGGGATAATGAGCTGTGATGTGGCTAGACAAGCTCGATGGTGTGGGCGGCGAAGCTAACGATGATGCATGCTACGCGAGGGCCAAATTACTGGGGGGATTTTGAGTATGCGGAGTGCTTCGTCGTAGGCCCTCAAGGCGGCGGACATGGGGTTGGATCCCGACGCTCAAGCTTGCCTAGGCGGACACGTTACGGAGCGCGATCGGCAACACGATCGTCGGCCTTTAGCAACGAGCGAGCCACACGGCCAGCCTGGGAAGGGTATGACACCCCTGCTGCCAAGGCCTCGTCGGTGGGAAAAACGTGGGCAATGAAACGAGAGAAATCGTGGGATAATAAGCTGGGATGTGGCTAGACAAACTCGATGGTGTGGGCGGCAAAGCTAACGATGATGCAAGCTACGTGAGGGCCAAATCGTTGGGGGGATTTCGAGCATGCGGAGTGCTTTGTCGCAGGCCCTCAAGGCGGCAGACGTGGGGTTGGATCTCGACGCTCAGGCTTGCCTTGGCGGACTCGTTGCACAGCATGATCGATGACACGATCGTCGATCGTTAGCAACGGGCGAGCCACACGGCAAGCCTGGGCACCCATGCTGCCAAGCCCTTATCGATGGGAAAAACATGGGCAATGAAGCGAGAATAATCATGGGATAATGAGCTGGGATGTGGCTAGACAAGCTCGATGGTGTGGGCGGCAAAGCTAATGATGATGCATGCTACGTGAAGGCTAAATCGTTGGGGGGGATTTCGAGCATTCAGAGTGCTTCGTCGCAGGCCCTCGAGGCGGCAGACGTGGGGTTGGATCTCGACGCTCAGGCTTGCCTAGGCAGACTCGTTGCGTAGCGCGATCAATGACACGATCATCGGTCGTTAGCAACGAGCGAGCCACACGGCCAGCCTGGGAACCCCTGCTGCCAAGGCCTCATCGGTGGGAAAAATGTGGGCAAAGAAGCAAGAATAATCATGGGATAATGAGCTTGGATGTGGCTAGACAAGCTCGATGGTGTGGGCGGCGAAGCTAACGATGATGCATGTTACGTGAGGGCCAAATCATTGGGGGGATTTCGAGCATGCGGAGTGCTTCGTCGTAGGCCCTCGAGGCGGCGGACGTGGGGTTGGATCTCGACGCTCAGGACGTGGGGTTGGATTGTCGGCCGTTAGCAATGAGCGAGCCACATGGCCAGCCTGGGCATGTTGTGACACCCCTGCTGTGAAGGCCTCATCGGTGGTCCCTTGCCATTGGAGAATCATCCCTTGCTATTGAAATAATTTCGCACTTAGCGGCTTGGGTGCGACGGCACATGATGACCTGCATGATCGATGGGCCTTTCGCTCGTTGGCTTGCAGCTCGTTTGGTGCTGTTGCTGCCCATTTGTACGTGCGGCATGTGAGTGGTGATCCAGTCGTGCGCGTTTGCAGGCTCCATGCTATCGCATCAAACTATCGTCTAGCACGTCGCTTCAAGCTCGACCCCGAGCCATACATTGGTGTTTCGTGGGTGACATCGGGACCCTATGTCGCGTGCCTTCACAAATGGAATTTGATAATTCGAGTCGGTTGTCTTTGCACCATGTCCCTCGTGGGCATGGGTACAAACCTAAGCCGGGCCTCATGCTCCAAGCACGGCTTGCTTTGGCATGCGGCTGCTTTGGCACACGAGAGATCGGTTGTCCCCTCGGGTGCAAAAAGTATTACAATAGGAGTGGCCTCGGCCTCTGCCTATCCAAGTGAAAGCATTTGTCCCACGTCCCATCGATTTTGAACGATGACTGCGATAGCTTTGGCCTTAGCGAGCCTTGTGGCACGCTTCGGTCTTAGTTGGCGCGGCGTCTCGAAGTCTTTGGGTTCCGGGGGGAGTATGGTTGCAAGGCTGAAACTTAATGGAATTGACGGAAGGGCACCACCAAGAGTGGAGCCTACGGCTTAATTTGACTCAACACAGGGAAACTTACCAGGTCCAGACATAGTAAGGATTGATAGACTGAGAGCTCTTTCTTGATTCTATGGGTAGTGGTGCATGGCCGTTCTTAGTTGGTGGAGCGATTTGTCTGGTTAAGTCTGTTAACAAACGAGACTCAGCCTGCTAACTAGCTACGTGGAGGTGACCCTCCACGGTCGACTTCTTAGAGGGACTATGGCCACTTAGGCCAAGGAAGTTTAAGGCAATAACAGGTCTATGATGCCCTTAGATGTTTTGCGCCGTACGCGCGCTACACTGATGTATTCAACGAGTTTATAGCCTTGGCCGACAGGCCCGGGTAGTCTTTGAAATTTCATCGTGATGGGGATAGATCATTGCAATTGTTGGTCTTCAACGAGGAATTCCTAGTAAGCGCGAGTCATCAGCTCGCGTTGACTACGTCCCTGCCCTTTGTACACACCGCCTGTCGCTCCTACCGATTGAATGGTCCGGTGAAG
>JAJFZO010000503.1:105000-125000 GCA_021397835.1 Moringa oleifera
GCAGAGGAGGGTGCGCCAGCCAGGCCACAGGCGCCCATCGCGAGCCAGGCCCATCGTCCCTGTCCCTCGACTTAATGCCCAGAGAGCGAGCCAGGGGAGCCGTGTCGCATGGACTCTGGGCATGGGAGGCATGCCCAGGCAGCCCCCAGCAGGCACGGCATGGGCCAAGTGCCCAGCGTGCGGCAGAAGAGGGCGCGCCAGCCAGGCCACAGGCGCCCATTGCGAGCCAGCCCGCTTGTCGCTGTCTCTCCACTAAGTGCCAAGCGAGCGAGCCAGGGGAGCCGTGTCGCACGGAGCCTGGGCACGGAAGGCATGCCCAGGCAGCCCGCAGCAGGCATGGCATGGGCCAATTGCCCAGCATGCGGTAGAGGTGGGCGCGCCAGCCAGGCCACGGGCGCCCTTCGCGAGCCAGCCCCCTCGTCCCTGTCCCTCGACTAACTGCCCAGCGAGCGAGCCAGGGGAGCCGCGTCGCACGGACCCTGGGAATCGGAGGAGTGCCCAGGTAGCCCCCAGCAGGCATGGCATGGGCCAAGTGCCCAGCGTGCGGCAGCGGTGCATGCGCCAGCCAGGCCACAGGCGCCCATCGCAAGCCAGCCCCCTCGTCCCTATCCCTCGACTAAGTGTGCAGTGAGCGAGCCAGGGTAGCCGCATCACTTGGACCCTGGCCACAGGAGGCATGCCCAGGCAGCCTCCAGCAGTCACGGCATGGGCAAGTGCCCAGCGTGCGGCAGCAGTGGGCGCACTAGCCAGGCCACAGGCGCCCATCACGAGCCAGCCCCCTCGTCCCTATCCCCCGACTAAGTGCCAAGCGAGGGACCCAGTGGAGCCGCGTCGCAAGGACCCTGGGCACGGGAGGCATGCCCATGCAGCCCCCAGCAGGCATGGCATGGGCCAAGTGCCCAGGCTACCACGGCGGTGGGCGCACAAGCCAGGCCACGGGCTCCCATCGCGAGCCAGCCCCCTTGTCCCTTTCCCTCGACAAAGTGCCCAGCGAGCGAGCCAGGGGAGCCGCGTCGCATGGACCCAGGGCTTGAGAGGCATGCCCAGGCAGCCCCCAGCAGGCACAGCATGGGCCAAGTGCCCAATGTGCGGCAGCGGTGGGCGCGCCAGCGAGGCCACGGGCGCCGATCATGAGCCAGCCCCCTCGTCCCTGTCCCTCGACTTAGTGCCCAGCAAGCGAGCCAAAAGAGCCCCATCGCATGGACTCTGGGCATGGGAGGCATGCCAAGGCAGCCCCCAGCAGGCACAGAATTGGTCAAGTGCCCAGCATGCAGCAGAGGAGGGCGCGCCAGCCAGGCTACAGGCGCCCATCGCGAGCCAGCCCCCTCGTCCCTGTCCCTCGACTAAGTGCCCTGTGAACGAGCCAGTGGAGCCGGGTCACACAGACCCTGGGCACGGGAGGCATGCTCAGGCAGCCCCCAGCAGGCACGGCAAGGGCCAAGTGCCCAGCGTGTGGTAGCGGTGGGCGCGCCAGCCAGGCCACAGGCGCCTATCGCGAGCCAGCCCCCTCGTCCCTTTCCCTCGGCTAAGTGCCCAGCGAGCGAGCCAGGGGAGCCGCGTCGCATGGACCCTGGGCACGGGAGGCATGCCCAGGCAGCCCCCAGCAGGTATGGATGGGCTAGTGCCCAGCGTGCGGCAGCAGTAGGCGCGCCAGCCAGGCCACAGGCGCCCATCGCGAGCCAGCCACCTCGTCCCTGTCCCTCGACTAAGTGCCGAGCGAGCGAGCCAGGGGAGCCACATCGCATGGACCCTGGGCACATGAGGCATGCCCCAGCAGCCCCCAGCAGGCACAGCATGGGCCAAGTGCCCAGCGGGCCGCAGCAGTGGGCGTGCCAGCCAGGCCACAGGCGCCCATCGCGAGCCAGCCCACTCGTCCCTGTCGCTCGACTTAGTGCCCAGCGAGCGAGCCAGGGGAGCCGCGTCGCAAGGACCCTGGGCATGGGAGGCATGCCCCAGCAGCCCCCAGCAGGCACGGCATGGGCCAACTGCCCAGCATGTGGCAGCGTTGGGCGCACCAGCCAGGCCACGGGCGCCCATCGCAAGCCAGCCCCCTCGTCCCTGTCCCTCGACTTAGTGCCCAGCGAGCGAGCCAGGGGAGCCACGTCGCATGGACCCTGGGCATGGGAGGCATGCCTCGGAAGCCCCCAGCAGGCACAGCATGGGCCAAGTGCCCAGCATGCGGTAGAGGTGGGCGCGCCAGCCAGGCCACGAGCGCCCATCGCGAGCCAGCCCCCTCGTCCCTGTCCCTCGACTAAGTGCCCAGCGAGCGAGCCAGGGGAGCCGCGTTTCATGGACCCTGGGCATGGGAGGCTTCCCTAGGCAGCCCCCAGCAGGCACGGCATGGGCCAATTGCCCAGCGTGCGGCAGTGGTGGGCGCGCCAGCGAGGCCACGGGCGCCCATCATGAGCCAGCCCCCTAGTCCCTGTCCCTCGACTTAGTGCCTAGCGAGCGAGCCAGGGGAGCCGCGTCGCACAGACTCTGAGCACGGAAGTCATGCAACGGTGGCCCCCAGCAGGCACGCCTTGGGCCAAGTGCCCAGCATGCGGCAGCAGTGGGCGCGCTAGCCAGGCCACAGGCAGCCTTCGCGAGCCAGCCCCCTAGTCCCTGTCCCTCGACTAAGTGCCCAGCGAGTGAGCCAGGGGAGCCGCGTCACATGGATCCTGGGCACGGGAGGCATGCCTCAGAAGCCCCGACCAGGCACGACAAGGGCCAAGTGCCCAGCGTGCGGCAGCGGTGGGCGCACCACCAGGCGACGGGCGCCCATCGAGAGCCAGCCCCCTCTTCCCTGTCCCTCGACTTAGTGCCCAGCGACCGAACCAGACGAGCCACGTCGCACGGACCCTGGGCATGGGAGGCATGTCCAAGCAGCCCCCAGCAGGCTTGGTATGGGCCGACTGCCAATTGTGCGGCAGAGGAGGGCGCGCCAGCCAGGCCACAGGCACCCATCACGAGCCAGCACCCTGGTCCCTGTCTCTCGACTTAGTGCCCAGCGAGCGAGCCAGGGGAGCTGTGTTGCATTGACCCTGGGCACGGGAGGCATGCCCCAGCAGCCCCCCAGCTGGCACGACATGGGCCATGTGCCCTGCATGCGGCAGCGGTGGGTGCGCCAGCCAGGCCACGGGCGCCCATTGCGAGCCAGCCCCCTCGTCCCTGTCCCTCGACTTGGTGCCAAGCGACCGAGCCAAAGGAGCCGCGTCGCATGGACCCTGGGCATGAGAGGCATGCCCCAGCAGCCTCCAGCAGGCATGGCATGGGCCAAGAGCCCAGCGTGCGGTAGAGGTGGGCGCGCCAGCCAGGCCACGGGTGCCCATCGCGAGCCAGCCCCCTCGTCCCTGTCCCTCGACCAAGTGCCCAGCGAGCGAGCCAGGGGAGCCGCATCGCACGAACCCTGGGAATGGGAGGAGTGCCCAGGCTGCCCCCAGCAGGCACGGCATGGGCCAAGTGCCCAGCGTGCGGCAGCGGTGCATGTGCCAGCCAGGCCACAGGCGCCCATCGCAAGCGAGCCCCCTCGTCCCTATCCCTCGACTAAGTGCCCAGCGAGCGAGCCAGGGGAGCAGCGTCGCATCAACTCTGGGCACAGGAGTCATACCCCGGCAGCCCCCAGCAGGAATGGCATGGGCCAAGTGCCCAGCGTGTGGTAGAGGTGGGCGCGCCAGCAAGGCCACGGGCGCCCATCGCGAGCCAGCCGCATCGTCCCTGTCCCTCGGATTAGTGCCCAGCGAGCGAGCCAGAGGAGCCGCGTCGCATGGACCCTGGGCATGGGAGTCATTCAAAGGCAGCCCCCAGCAGTCACGGCATGGGCAAGTGCCCAGCGTGCGGCAGCAGTGGGCGTGCCAGCCAGGCCACAGGCGCCCATCGCAAGCCAGCCCCTCGTCCCTATCCCTCGACTAAGTGCCCTGCGAGTGAGTCAGGGGAGCTGCGTTACATGGACCCAGGGCATGGAAGGCATGCTCCAGCAGCCCCCAGCAGGCACGGCATGGGCCAAGTGCCCAGCGTGCGGCAGCGGTGGGCGCCAGCCA
Organism: Moringa oleifera; assembly: GCA_021397835.1. Classification (NCBI taxonomy): domain Eukaryota; kingdom Viridiplantae; phylum Streptophyta; class Magnoliopsida; order Brassicales; family Moringaceae; genus Moringa; species Moringa oleifera. The sequence goes on from JAJFZO010000503.1 coordinate 109,020, forward strand.
GGCCACGGGTGCCCATCGCGAGCGAGCCCCCTCGTCCCTGTCCCTCGACTTAGTGCCCAGCGAGCGAGCCAGGTGAGCCGCATCGCATGGAATCTGGGCATGGGAGGCATGCTCCAGCAGCCCCCCAGCAGGCATGGCATGGACCAAGTGCCCAGCATGCGGCAGCAGTGGGCGCGCCAGCCAGGCCACGGGCGCCCATCGCGAGCCAGCCCCCTCGTCCCTGTCCCTCGACCTAGTGCCGAGCGAGCGAGCCAGGGGAGCCGCGTCGCACGGACCCTGGGCACGGAAGGCATGCCCTGGCAGCGTCCAGCAGGGATGGCATGGGCCAAGTAACCAGTGTGTGGAAGAGGTGGGCGCGCCAGCCAGGCCACAGGCGCCCATCGTGAGCCAGCCCCCTCGTCCCTGTCCCTCGACAAAGTGCCCAGTGAGCGAGCCAGTGGAGTGGCGTTGCATGGACCCTGGACATAAGAGGCATGCCCCAGAAGCTCCCCAGCTGCAACGGCATGGCCCAAGTGCCCAGCATGCGGCAAAGGTGGGCACGCCAGCCAGGCCACGGTCGCCCATCGCGAGCCAGCCCCCTCGTCCCTGTCCCTCGACTTAGTGCCCAGAGAGCGAGCCAGGGGAGATGCGTCGCATGGTCCCTGGGCACAGGAGCCATGCCTAGGCAGCCCCCAGCAGGCACTGCATGGGCCAAGTGGCCAACGTGCGGTAGCGGTGGGCGCGCCAGCCAGGCCACGGGCGCCCATCGCGAGCCAGCCCCCTCGTCCCTGTCCCTCGACTAAGTGCCCAGCGAACGAGCCAGGGGAGCCGTGTCGCATGGACCCTGGGCATGGGAGGCATGCCCAGGAAGCCCCCAGCAGGTATGGTATGGGCCAAGTGCCCAGCGTGTAGCAGCAGTGGGCGCGCCAGCCAGGCCACAGGCGCCCATCGCGAGCCAGCCCCTTGTCCCTGTCCCTCAACTAAGTGCCCTGCGAGCGAGCCAGGGGAGCTGCGTCGCATGGATCCAGGGCACGGGAGGCATGCCCCGGCAGCCCCCAGCTGTCACGGCATGGGCCAAGTGCCCAGCATGCGGCAGCAGTGTGCGCGCCAGCCAGGCCACGGGCGCCCAACTTGAGCGGTCCCCCACGTCCCTGTCCCTCGACTTAGTGCCCAGCGAGCGAGCCAGGTCAGCCGCGTCGCAAGGACGATGGGCACGGGAGGCATGCCAAAGCTGCCCCCCAGCTGGCATGGCATGGGCCAAGTGCCCAGCGTGTGGCAGCGGAGGTTGCGCCAGCCAGGCCACGGGCGCCCATCGCGAGCCAGCCCCATCATCCCTGTCCCTCGACTTAGCTCCCAGCGACCGAGCCAGAGGAGCCGCGTCGCATGGACCCTGGGCATGGGAGGCATGCCCAGGCAGCCCGCAGCAGGCACGGCATGGCCCCAGTGCCCAGCGTGCAGCAGAGGAGGGCGCGCCAGCCAGGCCGCGGGCGCCCATCGCGAGCCAGCCCCCTCGTCCCTGTCCCTCGACTGACTGCCCAGCGAGCGAGACAGGGGGGCCGCGTCGCACAGACCCTGGCATGAGTGGCATGCCCAAGCAGCCCCCAGCAGGCACGGCATGGCCTGCTCGCCCAGCGTGCGGCAGCGGTGGGCGCGCTAGCCAGGCCACGGGCGCCCATCGCGAGCCAGCCCTCACGTACCTGTCCCTCGACGTAGTTCCCGGCAAGCGAGCCAGAGGGGCCGCGTCGCATGGACCCTGGGCACGGTTGGCACGCCCAGGCACCCCCCCAGCAGGCACGGAAAAGGCTGCTCGCCCAGCAAGCGGCAGAGGTGGGCGCGCCAGCAAGGCCGCGGGCGCCCATCGCGAGCCAGCCCCCACGCACCTGTCCCTCAACGTAGTGCCCAGCGAGTGAACCAGGGGGGCCGCATTGCACGGACCCTGGGAATGGGTGGCACGCCCAGGCAGCCCCCAGCAGGCACGGCATGGGCTGCTCGCCCAACGTGTGGCAGCGGTCGGCGCGCCAGCCAGGCCGCGGGCGCCCATCGTGAGCCAGCCCCCACGTACCTGCCCCTCGACGTAGTGCCCGGCGAGCGAGCCATAGGGGCCACGTCGCATGGAGCCTGGGCATGGGTGGCACGCCCAGGTAGCCCCCAGCAGGCACAGCATTGGCTGCTTGCCCAGCGTGTGGCAGCGGTGGGCGCACCAGCCAGGCCGCGGTCGCTCATCGTGAGCCAGCCCCCACGTACCTGTCCCTCGACGTAGTGCCCGGCGAGCGAGCCAGGGGGGCCGCGTCCCACCGACCCTGGGCATGGTTGGTACGCCCAGGCACCCCCCAGCAGGTACGGCAAGGGCTGCTCGCCCAGCCTGCGACAGAGGTGGGCGCGCCAGCCAGGCCGCGGGGGCCCATCGCGAGCCAGCCCCCACGCACCTGTCCCTCAACGTAGTGCCCAGCGAGTGAACCAGGGGGGCCGCATTGCACAGACCCTGGGAATGGGTGGCACGCCCAGGTAGCCCCCAGCAGGCACGGCATGGGATGCTCGCCCAATGTGTGGCAGCGGTCGGCGCGCCAGCCAGGCCTCGGGCGCCCATCGCGAGCCAGCCCCCACGTACCTGTCCCTCGACGTAGTGCCCGGCGAGCGAGCCATGGGGGCCACGTTGCATGGAGCCTGGGCATGGGTAGCACGCCCAGGTAGCCCCCAGCAGGCACAGCATTGGCTGCTTGCCCAGCGTGTGGCAGCGGTAGGGGCACCAGCCAGGCTGCAGTCGCCCATCGTGAGCCAGCCCCCACGTACCTGTCCCTCGATGTAGTGCCCGGCGAGCGAGCCAGGGGGGCCGCGTCCCACCGACCCTGGTCATGGTTGGCACGCCCAGGCACCCCCCAGCAGGTACGGCAAGGGCTGCTCGCCCAGCATGCGGCAGAGGTGGGCGTGCCAGCCAGGCCGCGGGGGCCCATCGCGAGCCAGCCCCCACGCACCTGTCCCTCAATGTAGTGCCCAGCGAGTGAACCAGGGGGGCCGCGTTGCATGGACCCTGGGCACCGGTGGCACGCCCAGGCAGCCCCCAGCAGGAACAGCATGGGCAACTCGCCCAGCGTGCGGCAGCGGTGGGCACGCCAGCCAGGCCGCGGGAGCCCATCGCGAGCCAGCCCCCACGTCCCTGCCCCTCGACTGACTGCCCAACGTGTGAGAGAGGGGGGCCACAACGCACGGACCCTTGGCACGGGTGGCACACCCAGACAACGCACCCAGCGTGCGGCAGCCATAGCCAAGGCCAGCCAGGCCACAGGCGCCCATCGCGAGCCAGCCCCCACGTCCCTGTCCCTTGACGTAGTGCCCAGCGAGCGAGCCAGGGGGGCAGCGTCGCACGGATCCTGGGCAGGGGTGGCATGCCCAGGCATCCCCCAGCAGGCGTGGCATGCCCAGGCATCCCCCAGCAGGTGTGGCATGGGCTGTTCGCCCAGCGTGCGACAGTGGTGGGCGCGCCAGCCAGGCCAAGGACGCCTATCGCGAGCCAGCCCCCACGTCCCTGCCCCTCGACTGGCTGCCCAGCGTGCGAGCCAGGGGAGCCGCGTTGCATGGACTCTGGGCATCGTTGGCATGCCAAGGCAGCCCCCAGAAGGCACGGCATGGGTATCTAGCCCCGCGTGGGGCAGCGGTGGGCGCGCCAGCCATGCCGCGGGAACCCATCGCGAGCCGGCCCCCACGTACCTGTCCCTCGACGTAGTGCCTGGCGAGCGAGCCAGGGGGGCCGCGTCGCATGGACCCTGGGCACGGGTGGCACACCCAGGTAACCCCCAGCAGGCACGGTATGGGCTGCTGGCCCAGCGTGCGGCAGCGGTGGGCACGCCAGCCAGGCCGCGGGCGCCCAACGCGAGCCAGCCCCCACGTCCCTGCCCCTCGACTGACTACCCAGCGTGTGAGCCAGGGGGGCCGCGTCGCATGGACCCTGGGCACAAGTGGCACGCCCAGGCAGCCCCCAGCAGGCACGGCATGGGCTACTCGCCCAGCGTGCGGCAGCCACGGCCAAGGCCAGCCAGGCCACGGGCGCAAATCACGAGCCAGCCCCAACGTCCCTGGCCCTCGATGTGGTGCCCAGTGAGCGAGCCAGGGGGGCCGCATCTCACGGACCCTGGGCACGGGTGGCATGCCCAGGCATCCCCCATCCGGCACAGCATGGGCTGCTCGCCCAACGTGCGGCAGCGGTGGGGGCGCCAGCCCGGCCGCAGGCGCCCATCGCGAGCCAGCCCCCTCGTCACTGCCCCTCGACTGACTTCCCAGCGTGTGAGCCAGGGGTACCGCATCGCACGAACCCGGGGCATGGGTGGCCCACCCAGGCAGCCCCCAGCAGGCGCGGCATGGGCTGCTCGCCCAGCGTGCTGAAGCGGTGGGCGTGCTTGCCAGGCCACGGGCGCCCATCTCGAGCCAGCCCCCTCGTCCCTGATCCTGGACTGACTGCCGAGCGTGCGAGCCAAGAGTGCCATCTCGTACGGACCCTGGGCATGGGTGGCCCGCCAAGGCAGCCCCCAGCAGGCACGGCATGGGCTGCTCGCCCAGCATGCGGCAGCGGTGGGCGCGCCAGCCAAGCCGCGGGCGCCCATCGCGAGCCAGCTCCCATGTACCTGTCCCTCAACGTAGTGCCAAGCGAGCGAGCCAGGGAGGCCGCGTCGCACAGACCCTGGGTGGCACACCGAGGAAGCCCCCAGCAGGCACGGCATGGGCTGCTCGCCCAGCATGCGGCAGCGGTGGGCGCGCCAGCCAGGCTGCGGGCGCCCATCGCGAGCCAGCTCCCACGTACCTGCCCCACAACGTAGTGCCCAGCGAGCGAGCCAGGGGGCTTTGTCGCACAGATCCTGGGCAAGGGTGGCATGCCCAGGCAGCCCCCAGCAGGCATGGCATGGGCTTGTCGCCCAGCGTGCGACAGTGCTGGGTGCGCCAGCCAGGCCACGGGCGTCCATCGCGAGCCAGCCCCACGCACCTGTCCCTCAACGTAGTGCCCAGCGAGTGAACCAGGGGGGCCACCTTGCATGGACCCTGGGCATGGGTGGCACGCCCAGGCTGCCCCCAGCAGGCATGGCATGGGCAACTCGCCCAGCGTGCGGCAGCGGTCGGCACGCCAGCCAGGACGCGGGAGCCCATCGCAAGCCAGACCCCACGTCCCTGCCCCTCGGCTGACTGCCCAGCTTGTGAGAGACGGGGGCCACATCGCATAGACCCTGGGCACGGGTGGCACGCCCTGGCAACCCCCATCCGGCACGTCATGGGCTGCTCGCCCAGCGTGCGGCAGTCAAGTCCAAGGGCAGCCAGGCCACGGGCGCCCATCGCGAGCCAGCCCTCACGTCCCTGTCCCTCGACGTAGTGCCCAGCGAGCGAGCCAGGGGGGCCGCGTCGCACGGATCTTGGGTAGGGGTGGCATGCCCATGCATCCCCCCACAGGCATGGCATGGGCTGTTCGCCCAGCGTGCGACAGTGGTGGGCGCGCCAGCCAGGCCACGGACGCCCATTGCGAGCCAGCCCCCACGTACCTGTCCCTCGACGTAGTGCCTAGCGAGCGAGCCAGGGGGGCCGCGTCACACGGACCCTGGGCATGGGTGGCACACCCAGGCATCCCCCAGCAGGCACGGCATGGGCTGCTGGCCCAGCGTGCGGCAACGGTGGGCACGCCAGCCAGGCCGCAGGCGCCCAATGCGAGCCAGCCTCCACGTCCCTGCCCCTCGACTGACTGCCCAGCGTGTGAGCCAGGGAGGCCACGTCGCATGGACCCTGGGCACGGGTGGCATGCCCAAGAAGCCCCCAGCAGGCACGGCATGGGCTGCACGCCCAGCGTGCGGCAGCCGAGGACAAGGCCAGCAAGGCCACGGGCGCCAATCGCAAGCCAGCCCCGACGTCCCTGGCCCTCGACGTAGTGCCCAGCGAGCGAGCCAGGGGGCCCGCATCTCACGGACCCTGGGCATGGGTGGCATGCCCAGGCATCCCCCATCCGGCACGGCATGGGCATCTCGCCCAATGTGGGGCAGCGGTGGGCGCGCCAGCCCGGCCGTGGGCGCCCATATCGAGCCAGCCCCCTCGTCCCTGACCCTCGACTGACTGCCAAGAGTGCGAGCAAGGAGTGCCGCGTCGTACGGACCCTGGGCATGGGTGGCCTGCCAAGGAAACCCCAAGCAGGCACGGCATGGGCTGCTCACCCAGCATGCGGCAGTGGTGGGCGCGCCAGCCAGGCCGCGGGCGCCCATCGCGAGCCAGCTCCCACGTACCTGTCCCTCGACGTAGTACCCAGCAAGCGAGCCAGGGGGGCCGCGTCGCATGGGCCCTGGGAAGGGTGGCACACCAAGGCAGCCCCCAGCAGGCACGGCATGGGCTGCTCGCCCAGTGTGCGGCAGCGGTGGGCTCGCCAACCAGGCCATGGGCGCCCATCGCGAGCCAGCCCCCACGTCCCTGCCCCTCGAATTACTACCCAGCGTGCGAGCCAGGGGGGCCGCGTTGCACGGACCCTGGGCACGGGTGGCACTCCCAGGCAGCCCCCAGCAGGCACGGCATGGTTTGCTCGCCCAGCGTGCGGCAGCGGTGGGCACGCCAGCAGGGCTGCTGGCACCCATCGCGAGCCAGCCCCCACGTCCCTGCCCCTCGACTGACTGCCCAGCGTGTGAGCCTGGGGGGCCGCATCGCACAGACCCTGAGCACGGGTGGCACACCCAGGCAGCCCCCAGCTGGCACAGCATGGGCTGCTCACCCAGCGTGCGGCAGCCACATCCAAGGCCAGCCAGGCCACGGGCGCCCATCGCGAGCCAGCCCCCACGTCCCTGTCCCTCGACGTAGTGCCCAGCGAGCGAGCCAGGGGGTCTTCGTCACACAGATCCTGGGCAGGGGTGGCATGCCCAGGCAGCCCCCAGCAGGCACGGCATGGGCTTGTCGCCCAGCGTGCGACAGTGCTGGGTGCGCCAGCTAGGCCACAGGCGTCCATCGCTAGCCAGCCCGCACGTCCCTGCCCCTCGACTGACTGCCCATCATGCGAGCCAGGGGGGCCGCGTCGCACACACCCTGGCGATGGTTGGCACGCTCAGGCAGCCCCCAGAAGGCACGGCATGGGCTGCTCGCCCAGCGTGCGGCCATGGTGGGCGCGCCAGCCAGGCCGTGGGCGCCCATCGCGAGCCAGCCCCCATGTACCTGTCGCTCGACGTAGTGCCCAGCGAGCGAGCCAGGGGGGCCGCGTCGCATGGACCCTGGGAACGGGTGGCACAGCCAGGCAGCCCCCAGCAGGCACGGCATGGGCTGCTCGCCAAGTGTGCGGCAGCAGTGGGCTCGCCAACCCGGCCATGGGCGCCCATCGTGAGCCAGCCCCCACGTCCCTGCCCCTCGAATTACTGCCCAGCGTGCGAGCCAGGGGGGCCGCGTCACACGGACCCTGGGCACGGGTGGTACTCCCAGGCAGCCCCCAGCAGGCACGGCACGGTCTACTCGCCCAGCGTGCGGCAGCGGTGGGCGCGCCAACTAGGCCACGGGCGCCCATGTCGAGCCAGCCCCCACGTCCCTGCCCCTCGACTTACTGCCCAGCATGCAAGCAAGAGGGGACGCGTCTCACAGACCCTGTGCATGGGTGGCACGCCCAGGCATCCCCCAGTAGGCACAGCATGGGCTGCTCGCCTAGCGTGCGGCAGCAGTGGGGGCGCCAGCCAGGCCGCGTGCGCCCATCGCGAGCCAGCCCCAATGTACCTGTCCCTCGAGGTAATGCCCAGCGAGCGAGCCAGGGGGGCCGCGTCGCACGGAGCCTGGGCACGAGTGGAACGCCCAGGCAGCCCAAGCAGGCACGACATGGGCTGCTCGCCCAGCGTGCTGCAACATCCCTGCCCCTCGACTGACTACCCAGTGTGTGAGCCAGAGGGGCCGCGTCGCATGGACCCTGGGCACGGGTGGCATGCCAAGGCAGCCCCCATCAGGCATGGCATGGGCTGCTCGCCCAGCGTGCAGCAACCACGGCCAAGGCCTGCAAGGCCACTGGCGCCCATCGCGAGCCAGCCCCCACGTCCCTGTCCCTCGACGTAGTGCCCAGTGAGCGAGCCAGGGGGGCCGCGTTGCATGGACCCTGGGCACAGGTGGCATGCCCAGGCAGCCCCCAGCAGGCACGGCATGGGTTGCTCACCCAGTGTCTGGCAGCGGTGGGCACGCCTGCAAGGCCGCGGGAGCCCATCGCGAGCCAGCCCCTTCGTCCCTGCCCCTCGACTGACTGCGCAGCGTGCGAGCCAGGGGTGCCGCGTCGCACGGACCCTGGGCATGGGTGGCATGCCCAGGCAGCCCCCAGCAGGCACGGCATGGGCTGCTTGCCCAGTGTGCGGCAGCGGTGGGCGCGCCAGCCAGGCCACGGGCGCCCATCGCGAGCCAGCCCCCACGTCCCTGCCCCTCGACTGACTGCCCAGCGTGTGAGCAAGGGGGGCCGCGTCGCACGGACCCTGGGCATGGGTGGCATGCCCAGGCAGCCCCCAGCAGACACGGCATGGGCTGCTCGCCCAACGTGTGGCAGCGGTGGGCGCATCTGCCAGGCCGTGGGCGCCCATCGTGAGCCAGCCCCCACGTCCCTGCCCCTTGACTGACTGCCCAGCGTGCGAGCGAGGGGGGCCTCTTCACACGGACCCAGGGCATGGGTGGGACGCCCAGGCAGCCCCCAGCAGGCACGACATGGGCTGCTCGCCCAACAAGCGGCAATGGTGGGCACGCCAGCCAGGCCGAGGGCGCCCATCGCAAGCCAGCCCCCACGTCCCTGCCCCTCGACTGACTGCCCAGCGTATGAGCCAGGGGGGCCGCGTCGTACGGTCCCTGGGCATGGGTGGCATGCCCAGGGAGCCCCCATCAGGCACGGCATGGGCTGCTCGCCCAGCGTGCGGCAGCCACGGCCAAGGCCAGCAAGGCCACGGGCGCCCATCGCGAGCCAGCCCCCTCGTCCCTGCCCCTCAACTGACTGCCCAGCGTGTGAGCCAGGGGGGCCACATCGCACGGACCCTTGGCACGGGTGGCACGCCCAGGTAGCCCCCAGCCGGCACAGCGTGTGGCAGCGGTGGGAGCGCCAGCCAGGCCCCACGTACCTATCCCTCGATGTAGTGCCCAGCGAGCGAGCCAGGGGGGCCGTGTCGCATGGATCCTAGGCACGGTTGGCATGCCCAGGCACCCCCTAGCAGGCACGGTATGGGCTGCTCGCCCAGCGTGCGGCAGTGGTGGGCACACCAGCCAGTCCGCGGGCGCCCATCGCGAGCCAGCCCCCACGCACCTGTCCCTCAACGTAGTGCCCAGCGAGTGAACCAGGGGGGCCACCTTGCATGGACCCTGGGCACGGGTGGCACGCCCAGGCAGCCCCCAGCAGGCACGGCATGGGCTGCTCGCCCAGCATGCGGCAGCGGTGGGCACGCCAGCCAGGCCGCGGGAGCCCATCCCGAGCCAGCCCCCACGTCCCTGCCCCTTGACTGACTGCCCAGCATGTGAGCTAGGGGGCCCACATCGCACGGACCCTGGGCACGGTTGGCACGCCCAGGCATCCCCCATCCGGCACGGCATTGGCTGCTCGCCCAGTGTGCGACAGCCACGGCCAAGGCCAGCCAGGCCATGGGCGTCCATCGCGAGCCAGCCCCCACGTCCCTGTCCCACGACGTAGTCCCCAGCGAGCGAACCAGGGGGGCCACGTCGCACGGATCCTGGGTTGGGGTGGCATGCCCAGGCATCCCCCAGCATGCCCGGCATGGGCTGTTCGCCTAACGTGCAGCAGCGGTGGGCACGCCAGCTAAGCCACTGGTGCCCATCGCGAGCCAGCCCCCTCGTCCCTGCCGCTCGACTGACTTCCCAGCGTGCGAGCCAGGGGTGCCACAGCAGTCGCCAGCAGGCACCATGCCAGCCTTTCCAGGGGCGCCCCACGCGAGCCAGCCGCGAGCACGCTGTGAGGCTCAACACATGCTGTGGGCGTTGATTTCATGGGCAAGCTGGCCTTGGCCGTGGCCCCTGGCTCTGGTGGACCCTGAGGGCTGCCATGGGGTGGCTGGATGTGCGCTGGACAGGGCAGCCAGCATGCACCATGGGCCAGGCAGAGGCACAGCTGCCCCAGCATGCAGGCCGCAATGCGCAGTTGCGAAATTGTTGTGAATTGACCGTCTTTCCATCATGGAATTTGCCCCAAAATGACTGAAATAATTCGTGTAATTCATGAGGAGCCTGCCCCTGAAGTTTGGGATCATTTTGACTCACGAGCTATTTTTGATAATTTTTTCAATTTTTGGCTGTAGAAAATTCACTAAAAAAAATTTAGTGCCCAGAAAATTCTGAAATTTTTTCTAATGGTAGATATGATTATTCTCCATTCATGTACAAAATTTCAGCTTAAAACTCCAAGTAAATAATTTTTTAGACCCATTATGACGGCTCAGACATATTGATGTTTCCTCCTGCCGGGAGTGAAATTTTATTTAAGACTCTTTAGGGGGGAGGTGGTCACCGAGCTTGCTGGGTGCCAACAGGCCATGCGTGCCTCCCCCCCCCCCTGCCCATCCCACGTGCGCAGGGGCTGGGCTTGGGCAACCCAGCGCGCATGGCATGGGCATGGCGACTTGCTGCCTTGCCCATCCAGCCGGTGGTGCGTGGCTGTGGCAGCCACCACCGCCGGCAGGCAGGCGGCCGGCGACGTCGGCCGAAGAGTGTGGGATGCCTGATCAGTAGCCAACGGAGTGGGGAAAATGTGGGAAACGAAATCCGCTAAATTATGGGCAACGACATGAGAAAAATCGTGGGATAATGAGCTGGGATGTGGCTACACAAGCTCGACGGTGTGGGCGGCAAAGCTAATGATGATGCATGCTACGCGAGGGCCAAATCGGTGGGGGGATTTTGAGTATGCGGAGTGCTTCGTCGCAGGCCCTCGAGGTGGCGGACATGGGGTTAGATCCCGACGCTCAGGCTTGCCCAGGCGGACTCGTTGCGCAGCGCGATCGGCGACACGATCGTCGGCCGTTACCAACGAGCGAGCCACATGGCCAGCCTGGGGAAGGCGTGACACCCCTGCTGCCAAGGCCTCATTGGTGGGAAAAACGTGGGCAACAAAACGAGAGAAATCATGGGATAATGAGCTGGGATGTGGCTAGATAAACTCGACAGTGTGGGCTGCGAAGCTAACGATGATGCATGCTACGCGAGGGCTAAATCGCTTGGGTGATTTCGAGCATGCGGAGTGCTTTGTCGTAGGCCCTCGAGGACGTGGGGTTGGATCTCGACGCTCAGGCTTGCCTAGGGGGACTCGTTGCGCAGCGTGATCGACGACACGATCGTCGGCCGTTAGCAACGAGCGAGCCACACGACCAGCCTAGGCACCCCTGCTGCCAAGGCCTCATTATTAGGAAAAATGTGGGCAACGAAGCGAGAATAATCGTGGGATAATGAGCTGGGATGTGGCTAGACAAGTTCGATGGTGTGGGCGGCAAAGCTAACGATGATGCATGCTACGTGAGGGCCAAATCGTTAGGGGGATTTCGAGCATGCGGAGTGCTTCGTCGCAGGCCCTCGAGGAGGCAGACGTGGGGTTGGATCTCGACGCTCAGGCTTGGCAAGACGGACTCGTTGTGCAGCGCGATCGACGACACGATCATCGGCCGTTAGCAACGAGCGAGCCACATGGCCAGCCTGGGCACGTTGTGACACCCCTGCTGCCAAATCCTCATTGGTGGGTAAAACGTGGGCAATGAAGCGAGAATAATTATGGGATAATGAGCTGGGATGTGGCTAGACAAGCTCGATAGTGTGGGCGGCGAAGCTAATGATGATGCATGCTACGTGAGGGCCAAATCGTTGGGGGGATTTCGAGCATGCGGAGTTCTTCGTCGAAGGCCCTCGAGGCGGTAGACGTGGGGTTGGATCTCGACGCTCAGGCTTGCCAACGCGGACTCGTTGTGCAGCGCGATCGACAACACGATCATCGGCCGTTAGCAACGAGTGAGCCACATGGCCAGCCTGGGCACGTTGTGACACCCCTGCTGCCAAATCCTCATTGGTGGGTAAAACGTGGGCAACGAAGCGAAAATAATTATGGGATAATGAGCTGGGATGTGGCTAGATAAGCTCGATGGTGTGGGCGGCGAAGCTAATGATGATGCATGCTACGTGAGGGCCAAATTGTTGGGGAGATTTCGAGCATGCGGAGTTCTTCGTCGAAGGCCCTCGAGGCGGTAGACGTGGGGTTGGATCTCGACGCTTAGGCTTGCCTAGGCGGACTCATTGCGCAGCGCGATCGATGACACGATCATCGGCCGTTAGCAATGAGTGAGCCACACGGCCAGCCTAGGCACCCCTGTTGACAAGGCCTCATCGTTGGGAAAAATGTGGGCAACGAAGCAAGAATAATCGTGGGATAATGAGCTGGGATATGGCTAGACAAGTTCGATGGTGTGGCCGGCAAAGCCAACGATGATGCATGCTACGTAAGGGCCAAATCGTTGGGGGGATTTCGAGCATGCGGAGTGCTTCGTCGTAGGCCCTCGAGGCAGCAGACATGGGGTTGGATCTCGACGCTCAGGCTTGCCTTGGCAGACTCGTTGCGCAGCGCGATCGACGACACGATCGTCGATCGTTAACAATGAGCGAGCCACACGGCCAGCCCGGGCACCCCTACTGCCAAGGCCTCATTGGTGGGAAAAACGTGGGCAGTGAAGTGAGAACAATCGTGGGATAATGAGTTGGGATGTGGCTAGAAAAGCTGGATGGTGTGGGTGGCGAAGCTAACGATGATGCATGCTACGTGAGGGCCAAATCATTGGGGGGATTTCGAGCATGTGCAATGCTTCGTCACAGGCCCTCAAGGCGGCAGACGTGGGGTTGGATCTCGACGCTCAGGCTTGCCTAGCCGGACTCATTGCGCAGCACGATCGATGACACGATCGTCGGCCGTTAGCAATGAGAGAGCCACACGGCCAGCCTGAGGACCCCTGTTGCCAAGGCCTCATCGGTGGGAAAAACGTGGGCAACTAAGCGAGAATAATCGTGGGATAATAAGCTGGGATGTGGCTAGACAAATTCGATGGTGTGGGCGACGAAGCTAACAATGATGCATGCTACGTGAGGGCCAAATCGTTGGGGAAATTTTGAGCATGCGAACTGCTTCATCGCAGACCCTCGAGGTGACAGACGTGGGGTTGGATCTCGACGCTCAGGCTTGCCTAGCCGGACTCGTTGCGCAGCGCGATCGACGACACGATCATCGGTCGTTAGCAACGAGCGAGCTACATGGCCAGCCTGGGCACGTTGTGACGCACCTGCTGCCAAGGCCTCATCGGTGGGTAAAACATGGGCAACGAAGCGAGAATAATCGTGGGATAATGAGCTAGGATGTGGCTAGACAAGCTCGATGGTGTGGGCGGCAAAGCTAACGATGATGCATGCTACGTGAGGGCCAAATTATTGGGGGGATTTTGAGCATGCGGAGTGCTTCGTCGCAGGCCCTCGAGGCGATGGACGCGGGGTTGGATCTCGACGCTCAGGCTTGCCTAGAAGCGGACTTGTTGCGTAGCGCGATCGATGACACGATCATCGGCCGTTAGCAATGAGCGAGCCACACGGCCAGCCTGGGCACCCCTGCTGCCAAGGCCTCATTGGTGAAAAAAACGTGGGCAGTGAAGCGAGAATAATCGTGGGATAATGAGCTGGGATGTGGCTAGACAAGCTAGATGGTGTGGGCGGCGAAGCTAACGATGATGCATGCTACATGACGGCTAAATCGTTTGGGGGATTTCGAGCATGCGGAGTGCTTCATCGCAGGCCCTCGAGGCGGCAGACGTGGGGTTGGATCTCGACGCTTAGGCTTGCCTAGGCGGACTCGTTGTGCAGTGCGATCGACGACACGATCATCGGCAGTTAGCAACGAGCGAGTCACATGGCCAGCCTGGGCGTGTTGTGACGCACCTGCTGCCAAGGCCTCATCGGTGGGTAAAACGTGGGCAACGAAGCGAGAATAATCGTGGGATAATGAGTTGGGATGTGGCTAGACAAGGTTGATGGTGTGGACGGCGAAGCTAACGATGATGCATGCTACGTGAGGGCCAAATTGTTGGGGGAATTTTGAACATGCGGAGTGCTTCGTCGTAGGTACTCGAGGCGACGGACGCGGGGTTGGATCTCGACGCTCAGGCTTGCTTAGAAGCGGACTTGTTGTGCAGTGCGATCGACGACACGATCGTCGACCGTTAGCAATGAGCGAGCCACACGGCCAGCCTAGGCACCCCTGCTGCCAAGGCCTCATCGGTGGGAAAAACGTGGGCAGTGAAGCGAGAATAATCGTGGGATAATGAGTTGGGATGTGGCTAGACAAGCTGGATGGTGTGAGCGGCGAAGCTAACGATGATGCATGCTACGTGAGGGCCAAATCATTTGGGGGATTTCGAGCATGCGGAGTGCTGGGTCGCAAGCCCTCGAGGAGGCAAACCTGGGGTTGGATCTCAACGCTCAGGCTTGCCTAGGCAGACTCGTTGCATTGCGCGATCGACGACACGATCGTCGGCCGTTAGCAATGAGAGAGCCACACGGCTAGCCTAGGCACCCTGTTGCCAAGGCCTCATCGGTTGGAAAAACGTGGGCAACGAAGTGAGAATAATTGTGACACCCCTGCTATCAAGGCCTCGTCGGTGGTCCATTGCCATTGAAGAATTTTCCCTTGCTATTGAAACAATGTCGCGCTTAGCGGCTTGGGTGCGGCGGCACACGATGACCTGCATGATCGATGGGCCTTTCCCTCGTCGGTTTACAACTTGTTTGGTGCTGTTGCTGCCCATTTGTACGTGCGGCTTGTGAGTGATGATCTAGTCGTGCGCATTGGCAGGCTCCATGCTCTCACATCAAACTGTCAACTAGCACGTCGCTTTAAGCTTGACATCGAGCCATACGTTGGCATTTCGTGGGTGACATCGGGACCCTATGTCGCGTGCCTTCACAAATGGAATTTCATGATTCGAGTCAGTTGTCTTTGCACCATGTCCCTCGTGGGCATGGGTGGAAACCTAAGCTGGGCCTCGTGCTTCAAGGGCAGCTTGCTTTGGCATGCGGCTGCTTTGGCACACGAGAGATCAGTTGTCCCCTCGGGTGCAAAGAGTATTGCGACAGGAGTGGCCTCGGCCTCTACCTGTCCAAGCAAAAGCATTTGTCCCACGTCCCATCGATTTCGAACGATGACTGCGACAGCTTTGGCCTTAGCGAGCCTTGCGGCACGCTTCGATCGTAGTTGGCACGGCATCTCGAAGGATGCTACCTGATTGATCCTGCCAGTAGTCATATGCTTGTCTCAAAGATTAAGCCATGCATCTGTAAGTATGAACTAATTCAGACTGTGAAACTGCGAATGGCTCATTAAATCAATTATAGTTTTTTTGATGGTACCTACTACTCGGATAACCATAGTAATTCTAGAGCTAATACGTGCAACAAACCCCGACTTTTGGAAGGGGCGCATTTATTAGATAAAAGGTCGACGCGGGCTTCGCCCGTTGCTCTAATGATTCATGATAACTCGACGGATCGCAAGGCCATCGTGCTGGCGACGCATCATTCAAATTTTTGCCCTATCAACTTTCGATGGTAGGATAGTTGCCTACTATGGTTGTGATGGGTGACGGGGAATTACGGTTCGATTTCGGAGAGGGAGCCTGAGAAACGGCTACCACATCCAAGGAAGGCAGCAGGGGCGCAAATTACCCAATCCTGACATGGGGAGGTAGTGACAATAAATAACAATATCGGGCTCTTCGAGTCTGGTAATTGGAATGAGTACAATCTAAATCCCTTAACGAGAATCCATTGGAGGGTAAGTCTGGTGCCAGCAACCGCGGTAATTCCAGCTCCAATAGCGTATATTTAAGTTGTTGTAGTTAAAAAGCTCGTAGTTGGACCTTGGGATGGGTTGGCCGGTCCACCTATGGTGTGCACTGGTTGGCTCGTCCCTACTGCCGGCGATGCGTTCCTGGCCTTAATTGGCCGGGTCGTGCCTCCGGCGTTGTTACTTTG
>JAJFZO010000503.1:130000-160000 GCA_021397835.1 Moringa oleifera
AGGCAGCCCTGAGCAGGTACGGCATGGGCCAAGTGCGGCAGCGGTGGGCGAGCCTGCCAGGCCACAGGCGCCCATCGCGAGCCAGCCCCCTCGTCCCTGTCCCTCGACTAAGTGCCCAGCGAGCGAGCCAGGGCAGCCGCATCGCATGGGCCCTGGGCACAGGAGGCATGCCCAGGCAGCCCCTAGCAGGTGAAGCATGGGCCAAGTGCCCAGCGTGTGGCAGCTGTGGGCGCGCTAGCCAAGCGACAGGCGCCCATCGCGGGCTAGCCGGCTCGTCCCTGTCCCTCGACTTAGTGCCCAGCGAGCGAGCCAGGGGAGCCGCTTCGCACTGACCCTGGGCACGGGAGGCATGCCCAGGCAGCCCCCAGCAGGCATGGCATGGGCTAAGTGCCCAGCGTGTGGCATAGGAGGGCGGGCCAGCCAGGCCACAGGCGCCCATCGCGAGCCAGCCCCCTCGTCCCTGTCCCTCGACTTAGTGCCCAGCGAGCGAGCCAGGGGAGCCGTGTTGTACAGACCCTGGGCACGAGAGGCATGCCCCAGCAGACCCCAGTTGGCACAGCATGGGCTAAGTGCCCAGCGTGCGGCAGCGGTGGATGCGCCAGCCAGGCCACGGGTGCCCATCGCGAGCCATCCCCCTCGTCCCTGTCCCTCAACTTTATGCCCAGCGACCGAGCCGGGGGGGCCGCGTCGCACGGACCCTGGGCACGGGAGGTATGCCCAGGCATCCCCCAGCTGGCATGGAGTGGGCCAAGTGCCCAGCGTGCGGCAGAGGAGAGCGCGCCAGCCAGGCCACAGGTGCCAATCGCGAGCCAGCCCCCTCGTCCCTGTCCCTCGACTAAGTGCCCAGCGAGCGAGCCAGGGGAGCCATGTCGCATGGACCCTAGGCACGAGAGGCATGCCCAGGCAGTCTCCAGAAGGCACGGCATGGGCCAAGTGTCCAGCATGCGGCAGCGGTGGGTGCACCAGGCAGGCCACGGGCTCCCATCGCGAGCCAGCCCCCTCATCCCGGTTCCTCGACTTGGTGCCCAGCGAGCGAGCCGCATCGCATGGACCCTGGGCAAGGGAGGCATGCCCCAGCAGCCCCCCAGCTGGCACAGCATGGGCTAAGTGCCTAGCGTGGGGCAGCGGTGGCTGCGCCAGCCAGGCCACGAGCGCCCATCGCGAGCCATCCCCCTCGTCCCTGTCCCTGAACTTGGTGCCCAGCGACCGAGCCAGAGGACCCGCGTTGCATGGACCCTAGGCATGAGAGGCATGCCCAGGCATCCCCCAGCAGGCATGGCATAGGCCAAGTGCCCAGCGTGCGGCAGAGGAGAACGCGCCAGCAAGGCCATAGGTGCCCATCGCGAGCCAGCCCCCTTGTCCCTGTCCCTCGACTAACTGCCCAAAGAGCGAGCCAGGGGAGACGCGTTGCTTGGACCCTGGGCATGGGTGGCACGCCCAGGCAGCTCCTAGCAGGGACGGCATGGGCTACTCGCCTAGCGTGCGGTGGAAGTGGGCGCGCCAGCCAGGCCGCGGGTGCCCATTGCGAGCCAGCCCCCTCGTCCCTATCGCTCGACTAAGTGCCCACGCGAGCCAGCTTTGCCAGGGGCGCCCCACGCGAGCCAGCCGCGAGCACGCTGTGAGGCTCAGCACATGCTGTGGGCGTTGATTTCATGGGCAAGCTGGCCTTGGTCGTGGCCCCTAACTTTGATGGACCGTGAGGGCTGCCATGGGGCGACTGGAGGTGCGCTGGACAGGGCAGCCAGCATGCACCATGGGCCTGGCTGTAGAAAATTCATTAAAAAAAATTTATTGCCCAGAAAATTCTGAAATTTTTTTTGGTGGTAGATATGATTATTCTCCATTAATGTACAAAATTTCAGCTCAAAATTCCAAGTAAATAATTTTTTAGACCCATTATGACGGTTAGACATATTGATGTTTCCTCCTGCCGGGAGTGAAATTTCATTTAAGACTCTTTAGGGGCGAGGTGGTCACCCAGCTTGCTGGGTGCCAACAGGCCATAAGTGCCTCCCCACCTGCCCATCCCACGTGAGCAGGCACTGGGCTTGGGCAACCCAGCCGGTGGTGCGTGGCTGCGGCGGCCACCACCGCCGACAGGTAGGCGGCCGGCGACGTCGATCGAAGAGTGTGGGACGCCCGATCAGTAGCCAACGGAGTGGGGAAAATGTGGGAAACAAAATCCGCTAAATTGTGGGCAACGAAATGAGAAAAATCGTGGGATAATGAGCTAGGATGTGGCTACACAAGCTCGACGGTGTGGGCAGCGAAGCTAACGATGATACATCCTACGCGAGGGCCAAATCGCTGGGGGGATTTCGAGCATGCGGAGGGCTTCGTCGCAAGCCCTCGAGGCGACGGACGTTGGGTTGGATCCCAACGCTCAGGCTTGCCTTAGCAGACTCGTTGCGCAGCGCGATCGACGACACGATCGTCGGCCGTTAGCAACGAGCGAGCCACACGGCCAGCCTGGGCAAGGCGTGACACCCCTGCTGCCAAGACCTCATCGGTGGGAAAAACGTGGGCAACGAAATGAGAGAAATTATGGGATAATGAGCTGGGATGTGGCTAGACAAACTCGACGGTGTGGGCGGCGAAGCTAACGATGATGCATGCTACACGAGGGCCAAATCGTAGAGGGGATTTCGAGAATGCGGAGTGCTTCGTTGTAGGCCCTCGAGGCGGCAGACGCGGGGCTGGATCCCGACGCCCAGGCTTGCCTTGGCGGACTCGTTGCGCAGCGCGATCAATGACACGATCGTCGGCCGTTAGCAATGAACGAGCCACACGGCCAGCCTGGGCAAGGCGTGACACCCGTGCTACCAATGCCTCATCGATGGCAAAAACATTGGCAATGAAATGAGAAAAAACGTGGGATAATGAGCTGGGATGTGGCTACACAAGCTCGACGTTGTGGGTGGTGAAGCTAACGAAGATGCATGCTACGCGAGGGCTAAATCGTTGGGGAATTTAGAGCATGCGAAGTGCTTCGTCGCAGGCCCTCGAGGCGACGGACGTGGGGTTGAATCCCGACACTCAGGCTTCCTTAGGCAGACTCGTTGCGCAGCGCGATCGATGACACGATCGTCGGCCGTTAGCAATGAGCGAGCCACATAGCCAGCCTGGGCAAGGAGTGACACCTCTGCTGCTAACGCGTCATCGATGGAAAAAACATGGGCAACAAAATGAGAAAAATTGTAGGATAATGAGCTGGGATGTGGCTACACAAGCTCGACAGTGTGGCGGCGAAGCTAACGATGATGCATGCTACGAGAGGGCCAAATCGTTTGGGGGAATTTCGACCATGTAGACTGCTTCATCGCAAGCCCTCAAGGCGACGGACATCGGGTTAGATCCCGACCCTCAGGCTTGCCTAGGCGAACTCGTTGCGCAGCGCGATCGACGACACGATCGTCGTCCGTTAGCAACGAGCGAGCCACACGGCCAGCCTGGGCAAGGCGTGACACCCCTGCTGCAAAGGCCTCATCGGTGGGAAAAACGGGGGCAACGAAATGATAAAAATTGTGGGATAATGAGCTGGGATGTGGCTAGACAAACTCGACGGTGTGGGCGGCGAAGCAAACGATGATGCATGCTACGCGAGGGCAAAATCGATAGGGGGATTTCGAGCATACGGAGTGCTTCGTCGCAGGCCCTCGAGGCGACGAACGCGGGGCTGGATCCCGACGCCCAGGCTTGCCTAGGCGAACTCGTTGCGCAGCGCGATCGACGACACGATCTTCGGCCGTTAGCAATGAGCGAGCCACACGGCCAGCCTGGGCAAGGCGTGACACCCCTGCTGCCAAGGCCTCATCGATGGGAAAAACATGGACAACGAAATGAGAAAAATCGTGGGATAATGAGCTAGGATGTGGCTACACAAGCTCAATGGTGTGGGTAGTGAAGCAAACGATGATGCATGCTACGCGATGGCAAAATCGCTGGGGGGATTTCGAGCATACGGAGTGCTTCGTCGCAGTCCCTCGAGGCGGCGAACGCGGGGCTGGATCCCGACGCCTAGGCTTGCCTAGGCGAACTCGTTGCGCAGCGCGATCGACGACACGATCGTCAGCCGTTAGCAATGAGCGAGCCACACGGCCAGCTTGGGCAGGGCGTGACACCCCTGCTGCCAAGGCCTCATCGATGGGAAAAACATGGACAACGAAATAAGAAAAATCGTGGGATAATGAGCTGGGATGTGGCTACACAAGCTCAACGGTGTGGGCGGTGAAGCTAACGATGATGCATGCTATGTGAGGGCCAAATCGTTGGGCGGAATTTTGAACAAGCGGAGTGCTTCTTCGCAGGCCCTCGAGGTGCCGGACGTGGGGTTGAATCCCGACGCTCAGGCTTGCCTAGGCGGACTCGTTGCGCAGCGTGATCGGCGACACGATCGTCGTCGATTAGCAATGAGCGGGTCACACGGCCAGCCTGGGCAAGGAGTGACACCCCTGCTGCCAAGGCCTCATCAATGGGAAAAACTTGGGCAATGAAATGGGAAAAATCGTGGGATAATGAGCAGGGATATGGCTACATAAGCTCGACGTTGTGGGCGGTGAAGCTAACGATGATGCATGTTACGCGAGGGCCAAATCGTTTGGGGGAATTTGGAGCATGTGGACTGCTTCATCGTAGGACCTCGAGGCGACGGACGTCGGGTTAGATTTTGACGCTCAGGATTGCCTAGGCGGACTCATTGCGCAGCGCGATCGATGACATGATCGTCGACCGTTAGCAACGAGTGAGCCACACGGCCAGCCTGGGCAAGGCGTGACACCCTTGCTACAAAGGCCTCATCGGTGGGAAAAACGTGGGCAACGAAATGAGAGAAATTGTGGGATAATGAGCTGGGATGAGGCTAGACAAACTCGATGGTGTGGGCAGCGAAGCAAACGATGATGCATGCTACGCGAGGGCCAAATCGTTGGGGGGATTTCGAGCATGCGGAGTGCTTCGTCGCAGGCTCTCGTGGCAGCGGACGTGGGGTTGAATCTCGACGCTCAGGCTTGCCTAGGCAGACTCGTTGCGTAGCGCGATCGACGATACAATCGTCGGCCGTTAACAACGAGCGGGCCACACGTCCAGCCTGGGCAAGGCGTGACACCCCTGCTGCCAAGTCCTCATCGATGGGAAAAACATGGGGAACGAAATGGGAAGAATCATGGGATAATGAGCTATGATGTGGCTACACAAGCTCGACGGTGTGGGCGGTGAAGCTAACGATGATGCATGCTGCGCGAGGGCCAAATCGTTTGGGGAAATTTCGAGCATGTGGATTGCTTCATTGTAGGACCTCGAGGTGACGGACGTCGGGTTAGATTTCGACGCTCAGGCTTGCCTAGGCAGACTCATTGCGCAGCGCGATCGACGAAACGATCGTCGGCCGTTAGCAACGAGCGAGCCATATGGCCAGCCTGGGCAAGGCGTGACACCCCTGCTGCAAAGGCCTCATCGGTGGGAAAAACATGGGCAACAAAACGAGAGAAATTATGGGATAAGGATCTGGGATGTGGCTAGACAAACTCGACGGTGTGGGCGGCGAAGCAAACGATCATGCATGCTACACGAGGGCCCAATCGCTGGGGGGATTTCGAGCATGCGGAGTGCTTCGTCGTAGGCCCTCGAGGCGGTGGACATGGGGTTGAATCCCGACGCTCAGGCTTGCCTAAGCAGAATCGTTGCGCAGCGCGATCGACGATACAATCGTCGACCGTTAACAACGAGCGGGCCACACGTCCAGCCTGGGCAAGGAGTGACACCCCTGCTGCCAAGGCCTCATCGATGGGAAGAACATGGGCAACGAAATGGGAAGAATCATGGGATAATGAGCTATGATGTGGCTACACAAGCTCGATGGAGTGAGCGGTGAAGCTAACGATGATGCATGCTACGCGAGGGCCAAATCGTTGGGGGGAATTTCGAGCATGCGGAATGCTTCGTCGCAGGCCCTCGAGGCGACGGACGTGGCGTTGAATCCCGACGCTCAGGCTTGCCTAGGCGAACTCGTTGTGCAGCGTGATCGACGACACGATCGTCGGCCGTTAGCAAGGAGCGGGCCACACGGCCAGCCTGGGCAAGGAGCGACACCCCTGCTGCCAAGGCCTCATCAATGGGAAAAAATTGGGCAATGAAATGAGAAAAATCGTGGGATAATGAGCTGGGATGTGGCTACACCAGCTCGACGGTGTGGGCGGTGAAGCTAACGATGATGCATGTTACGCGAGGGCCAAATCGTTTGGGAGAATTTCGAGCATGTGGACTGCTTCATCGCAGGACCTCGAGACGACGGACGTCTGGTTAGATTTCGACGCTCAGGCTTGCCTAGGTGGACTCATTGTGTAGCGCGATCGACGACACGATCGTCGACCGTTAGCAACGAGCGAGCCACACGGCCGGCCTGGGCAAGGCGTGACACCCCTGCTGCAAAGGCCTCATCGGTGGGAAAAACGGGGGCAACGAAACGAGAGAAATTGTGGGATAATGAGCTGGGATGTGGCTACACAAACTCGACGGTGTGGGCGGCGAAGCAAACGATGATGCATGCTACGCGAGGGCCAAATCGTTGGGGGGATTTCGAGCATGCAGAGTGCTTCGTCGCAGGCTCTCAAGGCGGCAGACGTGGGGTTGAATCCCGACGCTCAGGCTTGCCTAGGCAGACTCGTTGCGCAGCCCGATCGACGATACAATCATCGGCCGTTAACAACGAGCGAGCCACACGTCCAGCCTGGGCAAGGAGTGACACCCCTGCTGCCAAGGCCTCATCAATGGGATAATGAGCTATGACGTGGCTACACAAGCTCGACAGTGTGGGCGGTGAAGCTAACGATGATGCATGCTACGCGAGGGCAAAATCGTTAGGGGGAATTTCGAGCATGCGGAATGCTTTGTCGCAGGCCCTCGAGGCGGTGGACGTGGGGTTGAATCCCGACGCTCAGGCTTGCCTATGCGGACTCATTGCGCAGCGCGATCGACGATACGATCGTCGGCCGTTAGCAAGGAGCGGGCCACACGGCCAGCCTAGGCAAGGAGTGACACCCCTGCTGCCGAGGCCTCATCAATGGGAAAAACTTGGGCAATGAAATAAGAAAAATCGTGGGATAATGAGCTGGGATGTGGCTACACAAGCTCGACGGTGTGGGCGGTGAAGCTAACGATGATGCATGTTACGCGAGGGCCAAATCGTTTAGGGGAATTTCGAGCATGTGGACTACTTCATCACAGGACCTTGAGGCGACGGACGTCGGGTTAGATTCCAACGCTCAGGCTTGACTAGGTGGACTCATTGCGCAGCGTGATCGACGACACGATCGCCGGCCGTCAGCAACGAGCGAGCTACACGGCCAGCCTGGGCAAGGCATGACACCCCTGCTGCAAAGGCCTCATCGGTGGGAAAAACATGGGCAACGAAACGAGAGAAATTTTGGCATAATGAGCTGGGATGTGGCTAGACACACTCGACGATGTGGGCGGCGAAGCAAACGATGATGCATGCTACGCGAGGGTAAAATTGCTGGGGGGATTTCGAGCATGCGTAGTGCTTCGTCGCAAGCTCTCGAGGCGACGGACGTGGGGTTGAATCCCGACGCTCAGGCTTGCCTAGGCAGACTCGTTGCGCAGCGCGATCGACGATACAATCGTCGGCCGTTAACAACGAGCGGGCCACACGTCCAGCCTGGGCAAGGAGTGACACCCCTGCTGCCAAGGCCTCATCGATGGGAAGAACATAGGCAACAAAATGGGAAGAATCATGGGATAATGAGCTATGATGTGGCTACACAAGCTCGATGGAGTGGGCGGTGAAGCTAACGATGATGCATGCTACGCGAGGGCCAAATCGTTGGGGGGAATTTCGAGCATGCGGAATGCTTCGTCGTAGGCCCTCGAGGCGACGGACGTGGGGTTGAATCCCGACACTCAGGCTTGCCTAGGCGGACTCCTTGCACAGCGCGATCGACGACACGATCGTCGGCCGTTAGCAAGAAGCGGGCCACACGGCCAGCCTGGGCAAGGAGTGACACCCCTGCTGCCAAGGCCTCATCGATGGGAAGAACATGGGCAACGAAATGGGAAGAATCATGGGATAATGAGCTATGATGTGGCTACACAAGCTCGATGGAGTGAGCGGTGAAGCTAACGATGATGCATGCTACGCGAGGGCCAAATCGTTGGGGGGAATTTCGAGCATGCGAAATGCTTCGTCGCAGGCCCTCGAGGCGGCAGACGTGGCGTTGAATCCCGACGCTCAGGCTTGCCTAGGCGGACTCGTTGTGCAGCGTGATCGACGACACGATCGTCGGCCGTTAGCAAGGAGCGGGCCACACGGCCAGCCTGGGCAAGGAGTGACACCCCTGCTGCCAAGGCCTCATCAATGGGAAAAAATTGGGCAATGAAATGAGAAAAATCGTGGGATAATGAGCTGGGACGTGGCTACACAAGCTCGACGGTGTGGGCGGTGAAGCTAACGATGATGCATGTTACGCGAGGGCCAAATCGTTTGGGAGAATTTCGAGCATGTGGACTGCTTCATCGCAGGACCTCGAGACGACGGACGTCTGGTTAGATTTCGACGCTCAGGCTTGCCTAGGTGGACTCATTGCGTAGCGCGATCGACGACACGATCGTCGACCGTTAGCAACGAGCGAGCCACACGGCCGGCCTGGGCAAGGCGTGACACCCCTGCTGCAAAGGCCTCATCGGTGGGAAAAACGGGGGCAACGAAACGAGAGAAATTGTGGGATAATGAGCTGGGATGTGGCTACACAAACTCGACGGTGTGGGCGGCGAAGCAAACGATGATGCATGCTACGCGAGGGCCAAATTGTTGGGGGGATTTCGAGCATGCAGAGTGCTTCGTCGCAGGCTCTTAAGGCGGCAGACGTGGGGTTGAATCCCGACGCTCAGGCTTGCCTAGGCAGACTCGTTGCGCAGCGCGATCGACGATACAATCATCGGCCGTTAACAACGAGCGAGCCACACGTCCAGCCTGGGCAAGAAGTGACACCCCTGCTGCCAAGGCCTCATCAATGGGATAATGAGCTATGACGTGGCTACACAAGCTCGACAGTGTGGGCGGTGAAGCTAACGATAATG
The DNA here is from genome assembly GCA_021397835.1 of Moringa oleifera. Lineage (NCBI taxonomy): Eukaryota > Viridiplantae > Streptophyta > Magnoliopsida > Brassicales > Moringaceae > Moringa > Moringa oleifera. Next base: position 139,091 of record JAJFZO010000503.1, read on the forward strand.
CATGCTACGCAAGGGCAAAATCGTTAGGGGGAATTTCGAGCATGCGGAATGCTTTGTCGCAGGCCCTCGAGGCGGCGGACGTGGGGTTGAATCCCGACGCTCAGGCTTGCCTATGCGGACTCATTGCGCAGCGCGATCGACGATACGATCGTCGGCCGTTAGCAAGGAGCGGGCCACACGGCCAGCCTAGGCAAGGAGTGACACCCCTGCTGCCGAGGCCTCATCAATGGGAAAAACTTGGGCAATGAAATAAGAAAAATCGTGGGATAATGAGCTGGGATGTGGCTACACAAGCTCGATGGTGTGGGCGGTGAAGCTAACGATGATGCATGTTACGCGAGGGCCAAATCGTTTAGGGGAATTTCGAGCATGTGGACTACTTCATCACAGGACCTTGAGGCGACGGACGTCGGGTTAGATTCCAACGCTCAGGCTTGACTAGGTGGACTCATTGCGCAGCGTGATCGACGACACGATCGCCGGCCGTCAGCAACGAGCGAGCTACACGGCCAGCCTGGGCAAGGCATGACACCCCTGCTGCAAAGGCCTCATCGGCGGGAAAAACATGGGCAACGAAACAAGAGAAATTTTGGGATAATGAGCTGGGATGTGGCTAGACACACTCGACGGTGTGGGCGGCGAAGCAAACGATGATGCATGCTACGCGAGGGTAAAATTGCTGGGGGGATTTCGAGCATGCGTAGTGCTTCGTCGCAAGCTCTCGAGGCGACGGACGTGGGGTTGAATCCCGACGCTCAGGCTTGCCTAGGCAGACTCGTTGCGCAGCGCGATCGACGATACAATCGTCGGCCGTTAACAACGAGCGGGCCACACGTCCAGCCTGGGCAAGGAGTGACACCCCTGCTGCCAAGGCCTCATCGATGGGAAGAACATAGGCAACGAAATGGGAAGAATCATGGGATAATGAGCTATGATGTGGCTACACAAGCTCGATGGAGTGGGCGGTGAAGCTAACGATGATGCATGCTACGCGAGGGCCAAATCATTGGGGGGAATTTCGAGCATGCGGAATGCTTCGTCGTAGGCCCTCGAGGCGACGGACGTGGGGTTGAATCCCGACACTCAGGCTTGCCTAGGCGGACTCCTTGCACAGCGCGATCGACGACACGATCGTCGGCCGTTAGCAAGTAGCGGGCCACACGGCCAGACTGGGCAAGGAGTGACACCCCTGCTGCCAAGGCCTCATCAATGGGAAAAACTTGGGCAATGAAATGAGTAAAATCGTGGGATAATGAGCTGGGATGTGGCTACACAAGGTCGACGGTGTGGGCGGTAAAGCTAACGATGATGCATGTTACGCGAGGGCCAAATCGTTTGGGAGAATTTCGAGCATGTGGACTGCTTCATCGCAGGACCTCGAGGCGACGGACGTCTGGTTAGATTTCGACGCTCAGGATTGCCTAGGTGGACTCATTGCGCAGCGCGATCGACGACACGATCGTCGACCGTTAGCAACGAGCGAGCCACACGGCCGGCCTGGGCAAGGCGTGACACCCCTACTGCAAAGGCCTCATCGGTGGGAAAAACGGGGGCAACGAAACGAGAGAAATATTGGGATAATGAGCTGGGATGTGGTTAGACAAACTCGACGGTGTGGGCGGTGAAGCAAACGATGATGCTTGCTACGCGAGGGCCAAATCGCTGGAGGGATTTCGAGTATGCGGAGTGCTTCGTCGCAGGCTCTCGAGGTGGCGAACGTGGGATTGAATCCCGACGCTCAGGCTTGCCTAGGCAGACTCGTTGCGCAGCACGATCGTCGGCCGTTAACAACGAGCGGGCCACACGACCGGCCTGGCCAAGGAGTGACACCCCAGCTGCCAAGGTCTCATCGATGGAAAAAGCATGGGCAACGAAATGGAAAGAATCGTGGGATAATGAGCTATGATATGGCTAGACAAGCTCGACGGTGTAGGCGGTGAAGCTAACAATGATGCATGCTACGCGGGGGCCAAATCGTTGGGGGGAATTTCGAGCAGACGGAATGCTTCGTCGCAGGCCTTCGAGGCGGCAGACGTGGGGTTGAATCCCGATGCTCAGGCTTGCCTAGGCGGACTCGTTGTGCAGCGCGATCGACGACACGATCGTCGGCCGTTAGTAAGGAGCGGGCCACACGGCCAGCCTGGGCAAGGAGTGACACCCCTGCTGCCAAGGCCTCATCAATGGGAAAAACTTGGGCAATGAAATGAGAAAAATCGTGGGATAATGAGCTGCGATATGGCTACACAAGCTCGACGGTGTGGGCGGCGAAGCAAACGATGATGCATGCTACGCGAGGGCCAAATCGTGAGGGGGAATTTCGAGCATGCGGAATGCTTTGTCGCAGGCCCTCGAGGCGGTGGACGTGGGGTTGGATCTCGACGCTCTGGCTTGCCTAGGCGGACTCATTGCGTAGCGCGATCGACGACACAATCGTCGGCCGTTAGTAAGGAGCGAGCCACACGGCCAGCCTGGGCGAGGAGTGACACCCTTGCTGCCAAGGCCTCTTCGATGGGAAAACCATGGGCAATGAAATGAGAAAATTTGTGGGATAATGAGCTGAGATGTGGCTACGCAAGCTCGAGGGTGTGGCGGCGAAGCTAACGATGATGCATGCTACGCGAGGGCCAAATCATTTGGGGGAATTTCGAGCATGCGGAGTGCTGCGTCGCAGGCCCTTGAGGCGACGGATGTGGGGTTAGATCCCGATGCTCAGGCTTGCCTAGGCGGACTCGTTGCGCAGCGCCATCGACGACACTATCGTCGGCCGTTAGCAATGAGCGAGCGACACGGCCAGGCTGGGCAAGGCGTGACCCCCCTGCTGCCAAGGCCTCATCGATGGGAAAAACATGGGGAACAAAATGAGAAAAATCGTGGGATAATGAGCTGGGGTGTGGCTACACAAGCTCGACCGTGTAGGAGGTGAAGCTAACGATGATGCATGCTACACGAGGGCCAAATCGTTGGGGGGAATTTCGATCAAGCGGAGTGCTTCGTCGCAGGCCCTCGAGGTGGCGGACGTGGGGTTGGATCCCCACGCTCAGGCTTGCCTAGGCGGACTCGTTGCGCAACGTGATCGACGACACGATTGTCGGCCGTTAGCAACGAGCGAGCCATACGGCCAGCCTAGGCAAGGTGTGACACCCCTGCTGCCAAGGCCTCATCGATGGGAAAAACATGGGCAACGAAATGAGAAAAATCGTAGGATAATAAGCTGGGATGTGGCTACACAAGCTCGACGGTGTGGCAGCGAAGCTAACGATGATGCATGCTATGCGAGGGCCAAATCGTTTGGGGGAATTTCGAGCATGCGAAGTGCTTCATCGCAGGCCCTCGAGGCGGGGGACATGGGGTTAGATCCCGACGCTCTGGCTTGCCTAGGCGGACTCATTGCGTAGCGCGATCGACGACACGATCGTCGGCCGTTAGCAAGGAGCGAGCCACACGGCCAGCCTGGGCAAGGAGTGACACCCTTGCTGCCAAGGCCTCTTCGATGGGAAAAACATGGGCAATGAAATGAGAAAATTCATGGGATAATGAGCTGGCATGTGGCTACGCAAGCTCGAGGGTGTGGCGGCGAAGCTAACGATGATGCATGCTACGCGAGGGCCAAATCGTTGGGGGGAATTTTGAGCAAGTGGAGTGCTTCGTCGCAGGCCCTCGAGGCGACGGACGTGGGGTTGGATCCCGACGCTCAGGCCTGCCTAGGCGGACTCGTTGCGCAGCGTGATCAACGACACGGTCGTCGGCCGTTAGCAACGAACGAGCCACACGGCCAGCCTAGGCAAGGCGTGACACCCCTGCTGCCAAGGCCTCATCGATGGAAAAAACATGGGCAACGAAATGAGAAAAATCGTAGGATAATAAGCTGGGATGTGGCTACACAAGCTCGACGGTGTGGCGGCGAAGCTAACGATGATGCATGCTACGCGAGGGCCAAATCGTTTGGGGGAATTTTGAGCATGTGGACTGCTTCATTGCAAGCCCTTAAGGCGACGGACGTCGGGTTAGATCCCAACGTTCAGGCTTCCCTAGGCAGACTCATTGCGCAACGCGAATGACGACACAATCGTCGGCCGTTAGCAACGAGCGAGCCACACGGCCAACCTGGGCAAGGTGTGACACCCTTGCTGCAATGGCCTCATCGGTGGGAAAAACGTGGGCAAAGAAACGAGAGAAATTGTGGGATAAAGAGCTGGGATGTGGCTAGACAAACTCGACGGTGTGGGCGGCGAAGCAAATGATGATGCATGCTACGCGAGCATGCGAAGTGCTTCGTCGCAGGCCCTCGAGGCGGTGGACGTGGGGTTGGATCCCGACGCTCTGGCTTGCCTAGACGGACTCATTGCGTAGCGCGATCGACGACACGATCGTCGGCCGTTAACAACGAGCGGGCCACACGTCCAGCCTGGGCAAGGAGTGACACGCCTGCTGCCAAGGCCTCATCGATGGGAAGAACATGGGCAACGAAATAGGAAGAATCATGGGATAATGAGCTATGATGTGGCTACACAAGCTCGATGGAGTGGGCGATGAAGCTAACGATGATGCATGCTACGCGAGGGCCAAATCGATGGGGGGAATTTCGACCATGCGGAATGCTTCGTCGCAGGCCCTCGAGGCGGCGGACGTGGGGTTGAATCCCGACGCTCAGGCTTGCCTAGGCGGACTCGTTACGCAGCGCGATCGACGACACGATCGTCGGCCGTTAGCAAGGAGCGGGCCACACGGCCAGCCTGGGCAAGGAGTGACACCCCTGCTGCCAATGCCTCATAATTGGGAAAATTTGGGCAATGAAATGAGAAAAATCGTGGGATAATGAGCTGGGATGTGGCTACACAAGCTTGACGGTCTGGGCGGTGAAGCTAACGATGATGCATGTTATGCGAGGGCCAAATCGTTTGGGAGAATTTCGAGCATGTGGACTGCTTCATCGCAGGACCTCGAGGCGACGGACGTCTGGTTAGATTCCGACGCTCAGGCTTGCCTAGGTGGACTCATTGCGCAGCGCGATCGACGACACGATCGTCGACCGTTAGCAACGAGCGAGCCACACGGCCGGCCTGGGCAAGGCGTGACACCCCTGCTGCAAAGGCCTCATCGGTGGGAAAAACGGGGGCAACGAAACGAGAGAAATTGTGGGATAATGAGCTGGGATGTGGCTAGACAAACTCGACGGTGTGGGTGGCGAAGCAAACGATGATGCTTGCTACGCGAGGGCCAAATCGCTGGGGGGATTTCGAGCATGTGGAGTGCTTCGTCGCAGGCTCTCGAGGTGGCGAACGTGGGATTGCATCCTGACGCTCAGGCTTGCCTAGGCAGACACGTTACGCAGCGCGATCGACGATACGATCATCGACCGTTAACAACGAGCGGGCCACACGGCCAGCCTGGGCAAGGAGTGACACCCCAGCTGCCAAGGCCTCATCGATGGGAAAAACATGGGCAACGAAATGGGAAGAATCGTGGGATAATGAGCTATGATATGGCTAGTCAAGCTCGACGGTGTAGGCGGTGAAGCTAACAATGATGCATGCTACGCGGGGGCCAAATCGTTGGGGGGAATTTCGAGCAGACGGAATGCCTCGTCGTAAGCCTTCGAGGCGACGGACGTGGGGTTGAATCCTGATGCTCAGGCTTGCCTAGGCGGACTCGTTGCGCAGCGCGATTGACGACACGATCGTCGGCCGTTAGTAAGGAGCGGGCCACACGGCCAGCCTGGGCAAGGAGTGACACCCCTGCTTCCAAGGCCTCATCAATGGGAAAAACTTGGGCAATGAAATGAGAAAAATCGTGGGATAATGAGCTGCGATATGGCTACACAAGCTAGACGGTGTGGGCGGTGAAGCTAATGATGATGCATGTTACGCGAGGGCTAAATTGTTTGGGGAAATTTCGAGCAAGTGGATTGCTTCATCGCAGGACCTCGAGGTGACGGACGTCGGGTTAGATTCCGACGCTCAGGCTTGCCTAGGCGGACTCATTACGCAGCGCGATCGACGACACGATCGTCGGCCGTTAGCAACGAGCGAGCCACACGGCCAGCCTAGGCAAGGCGTGACACCCCAGCTGCAAAGGCCTCATCGGTGGGAAAAACTTGGGCAACAAAACGAGAGAAATTGTGGGATAAGGAGCTGGGATGTGGCTAGACAAACTCGATGGTGTGGGCGACAAAGCAAACGATCATGCATGCTACACGAGGGCCAAATCGCCGGGGGGATTTCGAGCATGCGGAGTGCTTCGTCGCAGGCTCTTGAGGCGGCGGACGTGGGGTTGAATCTCGACGCTCAGGCTTGCCTAGGCAGACTCGTTGCGCAGCGCGATCGACGATACGATCATCGACTGTTAACAACGAGCGGGCCACACGGCCAGCCTGGGCAAGGAGTGACACCCCTGCTGCCAATGCCTCATCGATGAGAAAAACATGAGCAATGAAATGGGAAGTATCGTGGGATAATGAGCTATGATGTGGCTACACAAGCTCGACGGTGTAGGCGGTGAAGCTAACGATGATGCATGCTATGCGAGGGCCAAATCGTTGGGGGGAATTTCGAGCACGCGGAATGCTTCGTAGCAGGCCCTCGAGGCAGCGGACGTGGGGTTGAATCCTGACGCTCAGGCTTGCCTAGGCGGACTCATTGCGTAGCGCGATCGACGACAAGATCGTCGGCTGTTAGCAATGAGCGGGCCACACGGCCAGCCTGGGCAAGGAGTGACACCCCTGCTGCCAAGGCCTCATTGATGGGAAAAACATGGGCAACGAAATGGGAAAAATCATGGGATAATGAGCTGGGATATGGCTACACAAGCTCGACGGTGTGGGCGGTGAAGCTAACGATGATGCATGCGACGCGAGGGCCCTCGAGGCGACGGACGTCGGGTTAGATCCCGACACTCAGGCTTGCCTAGGCGAACTCGTTGCGCAGCGCGATCGACGACACGATCGTCGACCGTTAGCAACGAGCGAGCCACACGGCCAGCCTAGGCAAGGCGTGACACCCCTGCTGCCAAGGCCTCATCGATGGGAAAAACATGGGCAACGAAATGAGAAAAATCGTAGGATAATAAGCTGGGATGTGGCTACACAAGCTCGACGGTGTGGCGGCGAAGTTAACGATGATGCATGCTACGCGAGGGCCAAATCGTTGGGGGAAATTTTGAGCAAGCGGAGTGCTTCGTCGCAGGCCCTCGAGGCGGCAGACGTGGGGTTGGATCCCGATGCTCAGGCTTGCCTAGGCGGACTCGTTGCGCAGCGTGATCGACGACACGATCGTCCGCCGTTAGCAACGAACGAGCCACACGGCCAGCCTAGGCAAGGCGTGACACCCCGGCTGCCAAGGCCTCATCGATGGGAAAAACATGGGCAACGAAATGAGAAAAATCGTAGGATAATAAGCTGGGATGTGGCTACACAAGCTCGACGGTGTGGCGGCGAAGCTAACGATGATGCATGCTACGCGAGGGCCAAATCATTTGGGGGAATTTCGAGCATGTGGACTACCTCATCGCAAGCCCTTAAGGCGACGGACGTCGGGTTAGATCCCGACGTTCAGGCTTCCCTAGGCAGACTCATTGCGCAGCGTGAATGACGACACCCTTGCTGCAAAGGCCTCATCGGTGGGAAAAACGTGGGCAAAGAAACGAGAGAAATTATGGGATAAAGAGCTGGGTTGTGGCTAGACAAACTCGACGGTGTGGGCGGCGAAGCAAATGATGATGCATGCTACGCGAGGGCCAAATCACTGGGGGGATTTCGAGCATGCGAAGTGCTTCGTCGCAGGCCCTCGAAGCCGTGGACGTGGGGTTGGATCCCGACGCTCTGGCTTGCCTAGGCGAACTCATTGCGTAGCGCGATCGACGACACGATCGTCGGCCGTTAGCAAGGAGCGAGCCACACGGCCAGCCTGGGCAAGGAGTGACACCCTTGCTGCCAAGGCCTCTTCGATGAGAAAAACATGGGCAATGAAATGAGAAAATTCGTGGGATAATGAGCTGGGATGTGGCTACGCAAGCTCGAGGGTGTGGCGGCGAAGCTAACGATGATGCATGCTACGCGAGGGCCAAATCGTTTGGGGGAATTTCGAGCATGCAGAGTGCTTCGTCGCAGGCCCTCGAGGCGACGGATGTAGGGTTGGATCTCGATGCTCAGGGTTGCCTAGGCGGACTCGTTGCGCAACGCCATCGACGACACTATCGTCGGCCGTTAGCAATGAGCGAGCGACATGGCCAGGCTGGGCAAGGCGTGACACCCCTGCTGCCAAGGCCTCATCGATGGGAAAAACATGGGGAACAAAATGAGAAAAATCATGGGATAATGAGCTGGGATGTGGCTTCACTAGCTCGACCGTGTAGGAGGTGAAGCTAACGATGATGCATGCTACGCGAGGGCCAAATCATTGGGGGGAATTTCGATCAAGCGGAGTGCTTCGTCGCAGGCCCTCGAGGCGGCGGACGTGGGGTTGGATCCCCACGCTCAGGCTTGCCTAGGCGGACTCGTTGCGCAGCGTGATCGACGACACGATCGTCGGCCGTTACCAACGAGCGAGCCACACAGCCAGCCTAGGCAAGGTGTGACACCCCTACTGCCAAGGCCTCATCGATGGGAAAAACATGAGCAACGAAATGAGAAAAATCATGGGATAATGAGCTTGGATGTGGCAACACAAGCTCGACCGTGTGGGTAGTCAAGCTAACGATGATGCATGCTATGCGAGGGCAATATCGTTGGGGGGAATTTCGAGCATGCAGAGTGCTTTGTCGCAGGCCCTCGAGGCGGCGGAAGTGGGGTTGAATCCCGACGCTCAGGCTTGCCTAGGTGGACTCATTGCGCAGCGCAATCGACGACACGATCGTCGGTTGTTAGCAATGAGCGAGCCACACGGCCAGCCTGGGCAACGAGTGACACCCCTGCTGCCAAGGCCTCATCGATGGGAAAAACATGGGCAACGAAATTAGAAAAATTGTGGGATAATGAGCTGGGATGTGGCTACACAAGCTCGACGGTGTGGCGACGAAGCTAACAATGATGCATTCTACGCGAGGGCCAAATCGTTTGGGGGAATTTCGAGCATGCATAGTCCTTCTTCGCAGGCCCTCGAGGCGACAGACGTCGGGTTAGATCCCGACGCTTAGGCTTGCCTAGGTGGACTGGTTGCGTAGCGCGATCAACGACACGATCGTCGGCCGTTAGCAACGAGCGAGCCACACGGCCATCCTGTGTAAGGGGTGACACCCCTGCTGCAAAGGCCTCACTGGTGGGAAAAACGTGGGCAACGAAACAAGAGAAATTTTGGGATAATGAGCTGGGATGTGGCTAGACAAACTCGATGGTGTGGGCGGCGAAGCAAACGATGATGCATGCTACGCGAGGGCCAAATCGCTGGGGGGATTTTGAGAATGCGGAGTGCTTCGTCACTGGCCCTCGAGGCAGCAGACGCGGGGCTGGATCCTGATGCCCAGGCTTGCCTAGGCGGACTCGTTGCGCAGCGTGATCGACGATACGATCGTCGGCCATCAGCTATGAGCGAGCCACACGGCCAGCCTGGGCAAGGCGTGATGCCCCTGCTGCCAAGGCCTCATCGATGGAAAAAATGTGGGCAATGAAATGAGAAAAATCGTGGGATAATGAGCTGGGAAGTGGCTACACAAGCTCGACGGTGTAGGCGGTGAAGCTAACGATGATGCATGCTACGTGAGGGCCGAATCGTTGAGGGGAATTTCGAGCATGCGGAGTGCTTCGTCGCAGGCCCTCGAGGCGGCGGACGTGGGGTTGGATCTCGACGCTCAGGCTTGCCTCGGCGGACTCATTGCGCAGCGCGATCGACGACAGGATCGTCGGCCATTACCAACGAAAGAGCCACACGACCAGCTTGGGCAAGGCGTAACACCCCTGCTGCCAAGGCCTCATCGGTGGGAAAAACATGGTCAACGAAATGAGAGAAATCTTGGGATAATGAGCTGGGATGAGGCTAGACAAACTCGACGGTGTCAGCGGCGAAGCAAACGATGATGCATGCTACGCGAGGGCCAAATCGCTGGGGGTATTTCGAGCATGCGGGGTGCTTCGTCGCAGGCCCTCGAGGTGGCGCACGCGGGGCTGGATCCCGACACCCAAGCTCTCCTAGGCGGACTCATTACGCAGCTCGATCGACGATACGATCGTCGACCGTTAGCAACAAGCGAGCAACACGGCCAGCCTGGGCAAGGCGTGACACCCTTGCTGCCAAGGCCTCATCGATGGGAAAAACATGGACAACGAAATTAGAAAAATCGCGGGATTATGAGCTGGGATGTGGCTACACAAGCTCGACGGTGTAGGCGGTGAAGCTAACGATGATGCATGCTACGCGAGGGCCAAATCATTTGGGGGAATTTCGAGCATGCGGAGTGCTTCGTCGCAGGCCCTCGAGGCGGTGGACGTGGGGTTGGATCCCGATGCTCAGGCTTGCCTTGGCGGACTCGTTGCGCAGCGCGATCGACGACAGGATCGTCGGCCGTTACCAACGAAAGAGCCACACGGCCAGCTTGGGCAAGGCGTAACACCCCTGCTGCCAAGGCCTCATCGGTGGGAAAAACATGGTCAACGAAATGAGAGAAATTGTAGGATAATGAGCTGGGATGAGGCTGGACAAACTCGACGGTGTCAACGGCGAAGCAAACGATGATGCATGCTACGCGAGGGCCAAATCGCTGGGGGGATTTCGAGCATGCGGGGTGCTTCATCGCAGGCCCTCGAGGCGGCGCACGCGGGGCTGGATCCCGACAACCAAGCTCTCCTAGGCGGACTCATTACGCAGCTCGATCGACGACACGATCGTCGACCGTTAGCAACGAGCGAGCAACGCGGCAAGCTTGGGCAAGGCGTGACACCCTTGCTGCCAAGGCCTCATCGATGGGAAAAACATGGACAACAAAATTAGAAAAATCGCGGGATTATGAGCTGGGATGTGGCTACACAAGCTCGACGGTGTAGGCGGTGAAGCTAACGATGATGCATGCTACGCGAGGGCCAAATCATTGGGGGGAATTTCGAGCATGCGGAGTGCTTCGTCGCAGGCCCTCGAGGAGGCGGAAGTGGGGTTGAATCCCGACGCTCAGGCTTGCCTAGGAAGACTCGTTGCGCAGCGCGATCGATGACACGATCGTCGGCCGTTAGCATCGAGCGAGCCACACGGCCAGCCTAGGCAAGGTGTCATACCCCTACTGCCAAGGCCTCATCGATGGGAAAAACATGAGCAACGAAATGAGAAAAATCATGGGATAATGAGCTTGGATGTGGCAACACAAGCTCGGCCGTGTTGGTAGTCAAGCTAACGATGATGCATGCTACGCGAGTGCAAAATCGTTGGGGGGAATTTCGAGCATGCAGAGTGCTTCGTCGCAGGCCCTCGAGGCGGCGGAAGTGGGGTTGAATCCCGACGCTCAGGCTTGCCTAGGCGAACTCATTGCGCAACGCGATCGACGGCACGATCGTTGGCTGTTAGCAATGAGCGAGCCACACGGCCAGCCTGGGCAACGAGTGACACCCCTGCTGCCAAGGCCTCATCGATGGGAAAAACATGGGCAACGAAATTAGAAAAATTGTGGGATAATGAGCTGGGATGTGGCTACACAAGCTCGACGGTGTGGCGGCGAAGCTAACAATGATGCATGCTACGCGAGGGCCAAATCGTTTGGGGGAATTTTGAGCATGCATAGTCCTTTATCGCAGGCCCTCGAGGCGACAGACGTCGGGTTAGATCCCGACGCTTAGACTTGCCTAGGTGGACTGGTTGCGTAGCGCGATCGACGACAAGATCGTCGGCCGTTAGCAACGAGTGAGCCACACGGCCATCCTGTGTAAGGCGTGACACCCCTGCTGCAAAGGCCTCATTGGTGGGAAAAACGTGGGCAACGAAACAAGAGAAATTTTGGGATAATGAGCTGGAATGTGGCTAGACAAACTCGATGGTATGGGCGGCGATGCAAACGATGATGCATGCTACGCGAGGGCCAAATCGCTGGGGGGATTTCGAGAATGTGGAGTGCTTCGTCACTAGCCCTCGAGGCAGCGGACGCGGGGCTGGATCCTGATGCCCAGGCTTGCCTAGGCGGACTCGTTGTGCAGCGCGATCGACGACACGATCGTCGGCCATTAGCAATGAGCAAGCCACACGGCCAGCCTGGGCAAGGTGTGACACCCCTGCTGCCAAGGCCTCATCGATGGGAAAAACGTGGGCAACTAAATGAGAAGAATCGTGGGATAATGTGCTTGGATGTGGCTACACAAGCTCGACGGTGTGGGCGGTGAAGCTAACGATGATGCATGCTACGCGAGGGCCAAATCGTTGGGGGAAATTTCGATCAAGCGGAGTGCTTCGTCGCAAGCCCTCGAGGCGGCGGACGTGGGGTTGGATCCCCACGCTCAGGCTTGCCTAGGCGGACTCGTTGCGCAGCGTGATCGACGACACTATCGTCGGCCGTTACCAACGAGCGAGCCACACGGCCAGCCTAGGCAAGGTGTGACACCCCTACTGCCAAGGCCTCATCGATGGAAAAAACATGAGCAACGAAATGAGAAAAATCATGGGATAATGAGCTTGGATGTGGCAACACAAGCTCGACCGTGTGGGTAGTCAAGCTAACGATGATGCATGCTATGCGAGGGCAAAATCGTTGGGGGGAATTTCGAGCATGCAGAGTGCTTTGTCGCAGGCCCTCGAGGCGGCGGAAGTGGGGTTGAATCCCGACGCTCAGGCTTGCCTAGGCGGACTCATTGCGCAACGCAATCGACGACACGATCGTCGGTTGTTAGCAATGAGCGAGCCACACGGCCAGCCTGGGCAAGGTGTGACACCCCTGCTGCCAAGGCCTCATCGATGGGAAAAACATGGGCAACGAAATTAGAAAAATTGTGGGATAATGAGCTGGGATGTTGCTACACAAGCTCGACGGTGTGGCGGTGAAGCTAACAATGATGCATGCTACGCGAGGGCCAAATCGTTTGGGGGAATTTCGAGCATGCATAGTCCTTCTTCGCAGGCCCTCGAGGCGACAGACATCGGGTTAGATCCCGACACTTAGGCTTGCCCAGGTGGACTGGTTACGTAGCGCGATCAACGACACGATCGTCGGCCGTTAGCAACGAGCGAGCCACACGGCCATCCTGTGTAAGGGGTGACACCCCTGCTGCAAAGGCCTCACTGGTGGGAAAAACGTGGGCAACGAAACAAGAGAAATTTTGGGATAATGAGCTGGGATGTGGCTAGACAAACTCGATGGTGTGGGCGGCGAAGCAAACGATGATGCATGCTACGCGAGGGCCAAATCGCTGGGGAGATTTTGAGAATGCGGAGTGCTTCGTCACTGGCCCTCAAGGCAGCAGACGCGGGGCTGGATCCTGATGCCCAGGCTTGCCTAGGCGGACTCGTTGCGCAGCGCGATCGACGATACGATCGTCGGCCATCAGCAATGAGCGAGCCACACGGCCAGCCTGGGCAAGGCGTGACACCCCTGCTGCCAAGGCCTCATCGATGGAAAAAATGTGGGCAATGAAATGAGAAAAATCGTGGGATAATGAGCTGGGAAGTGGCTACACAAGCTCGACGGTGTAGGCGGTGAAGCTAACGATGATGCATGCTACGTGAGGGCCGAATCGTTGAGGGGAATTTCGAGCATGCGGAGTGCTTCGTCGCAGGCCCTCGAGGCGGCGGACGTGGGGTTGGATCTCGACGCTCAGGCTTGCCTCGGCGGACTCATTGCGCAGCGCGATCGACGACAGGATCGTCGGCCATTACCAACGAAAGAGCCACACGACCAGCTTGGGCAAGGCGTAACACCCCTGCTGCCAAGGCCTCATCGGTGGGAAAAACATGGTCAACGAAATGAGAGAAATCTTGGGATAATGAGCTGGGATGAGGCTAGACAAACTCGACGGTGTCAGCGGCGAAGCAAACGATGATGCATGCTACGCGAGGGCCAAATCGCTGGGGGTATTTCGAGCATGCGGGGTGCTTCGTCGCAGGCCCTCGAGGTGGCGCACGCGGGGCTGGATCCCGACACCCAAGCTCTCCTAGGCGGACTCATTACGCAGCTCGATCGACGACACGATCGTCGACCGTTAGCAACGAGCGAGCAACACGGCCAGCCTGGGCAAGGCGTGACACCCTTGCTGCCAAGGCCTCATCGATGGGAAAAACATGGACAACGAAATTAGAAAAATCGCGGGATTATGAGCTGGGATGTGGCTACACAAGCTCGACGGTGTCGGCGGTGAAGCTAACGATGATGCATGCTACGCGAGGGCCAAATCATTTGGGGGAATTTCGAGCATGCGGAGTGCTTCGTCGCAGGCCCTCGAGGCGGTGGACGTGGGGTTGGATCCCGATGCTCAGGCTTGCCTTGGCGGACTCGTTGCGCAGCGCGATCGACGACAGGATCGTCGGCCGTTACCAACGAAAGAGCCACACGGCCTGCTTGGGCAAGGCGTAACACCCCTGCTGCCAAGGCCTCATCGGTGGGAAAAACATGGTCAACGAAATGAGAGAAATTGTGGGATAATGAGCTGGGATGAGGCTGGACAAACTCGACGGTGTCAGCGGCGAAGCAAACGATGATGCATGCTACGCGAGGGCCAAATCGCTGGGGGGATTTCGAGCATGCGGGGTGCTTCGTCGCAGGCCCTCGAGGCGGCCCACGCGGGGCTGGATCCCGACACCCAAGCTCTCCTAGGCGGACTCATTACGCAGCTCGATCGACGACACGATCGTCGACCGTTAGCAACGAGCGAGCAACACGGCCAGCTTGGGCAAGGCGTGACACCCTTGCTGCCAAGGCCTCATCGATGGGAAAAACATGGACAACAAAATTAGAAAAATCGCGGGATTATGAGCTGGGATGTGGCTACACAAGCTCGACGGTGTAGGCGGTGAAGCTAACGATGATGCATGCTACGCGAGGGCCAAATCATTGGGGGGAATTTCGAGCATGCGGAGTGCTTCGTCGCAGGCCCTCGAGGCGACGGAAGTGGGGTTGAATCCCGACGCTCAGGCTTGCCTAGGCAGACTCGTTGCGCAGCGCGATCGACGACACGATCGTCGGCCGTTAGCAACGAGCGAGCCACACGGCCAGCCTAGGCAAGGTGTGATACCCCTACTGCCAAGGCCTCATCGATGGGAAAAACATGAGCAACGAAATGAGAAAAATCATGGGATAATGAGCTTGGAAGTGGCAACAAAAGCTCGATAGTGTTGGTAGTCAAGCTAACGATGATGCATGCTACGCGAGTGCAAAATCGTTGGGGGGAATTTTGAGCATGCAGAGTGCTTCGTCGCAGGCCCTCGAGGCGGCGGAAGTGGGGTTGAATCCCGATGCTCAGGCTTGCCTAGGCGGACTCATTACGCAACGCGATCGACGGCTGTTAGCAATGAGCGAGCCAGACGGCCAGCCTGGGCAACGAGTGACACCCCTGCTGCCAAGGCCTCATCGATGGGAAAAACATGGGCAACGAAATTAGAAAAATTATGGAATAATGAGCTGGGATGTGGCTACACAAGCTCGACGGTGTGGCGGCGAAGCTAACAATGATGCATGCTACGCGAGGGCCAAATCGTTTGGGGGAATTTTGAGCATGCATAGTCCTTCATCGCAGGCCCTCGAGGCGACAGACGTCGGGTTAGATCCCGACTCTTAGGCTTGCCTAGGTGGACTGGTTGCGTAGCGCGATCGACGACACGATCGTCGGCCGTAAGCAACGAGTGAGCCACACGGCCATCCTGTGTAAGGCGTGACACCCCTGCTGCAAAGGCCTCATTGGTGGCAAAAACGTGGGCAACGAAACAAGAGAAATTTTTGGATAATGAGCTGGGATGTGGCTAGACAAACTCGATGGTATGGGCGGCGAAGCAAACGATGATGCATGCTATGCGAGGGCCAAATCGGTTGGGGGATTTCGAGAATGCGGAGTGCTTCGTCACTGGCCCTCGAGGCAGCGGACGCGGGGCTGGATCCTGATGCCCAGGCTTGCCTAGGCAGACTCGTTGTGCAGCGCGATCGACGACACGATCGTCGGCCATTAGCAATGAGCAAGCCACACGGCCAGCCTGGGCAAGGTGTGACACCCCTGCTGCCAAGGACTCATCGATGGGAAAAACGTGGGCAACTAAATGAGAAGAATCGTGGGATAATGTGCTTGGATGTGGCTACACAAGCTCGACGGTGTGGGCGGTGAAGCTAACGATAATGCATGCTACGCGAGGGCCAAATCGTTGGTGGGAACTTCGAGCATGCGGAGTGCTTCATCGCAAGCCCTCGAGGCGGCGGAAGTGGGGTTGAATCCCGACGCTCAGGCTTGGCTAGGCGGACTCGTTGTGCAACGCGATCGATGACACGATCGTCTGCTGTTAGCAATGAGCGAGCCACACGGCCAGCCTGGGCAAGGAGTGACACCCCTGCTGCCAAGGCCTCATCGATGGGAAAAACATGGGCAATGAAATCAAAAAAATCGTAGGATAATGAGCTGGGATGTGGCTACACAAGTTCGACGGTGTGGCGGCGAAGCGAACGATGTTGCATTATACACGGGGGCCAAATCGTTTGGGGGAATTTCGAGCATGCATAGTCCTTCATCGCAGGCCCTTGAGGCGACAGACATCGGGTTAGATCCCGATGCTCAGGCTTGCCTAGGTGGACTCGTTGCGCAGCATGATCGATGACACGATCGTCGGCCATTAGCAACGAGCGAGCCACACGGCCAGCCTAGGCAAGGCATGACACCCCTGCTGCCAAGGCCTCATCGATGGGAAACATGGGCAACAAAATGAGAGAAATCATGGGATAATGAGCTTGGATGTGGCCACATAACCTCGACCGTGTGGGCAGTCAAGCTAACGATGATGCATGCTACGCGAGGGCAGAATCGTTGGGGGAATTTCGAGCATGCGGAGTGCTTCATCGCAAGCCCTCGAGGCAGCGGAAGTGGGGTTGAATCCCGATGCTCAGGCTTGCCTAGGCGGACTCGTTGCGCAGCGCGATCGACGACACGATCGTCTGCTGTTAGCAATGAGCGAGCCACACGGCCAGCCTGGGCAAGGAGTTACACCCCTGCTGCCAAGGCTTCATCGATGGGAAAAACATGGGCAATAAAATTAGAAAAATTGTGGGATAATGAGCTGGGATGTGGCTACACAAGCTCGACGGTGTGGTGACGAAGCTAACGATGATGCATGCTACGCGAAGGCCAAATCGTTTGGGGGAATTTCGAGCATGCATAGTCCTT
This sequence comes from Moringa oleifera, assembly GCA_021397835.1. Lineage (NCBI taxonomy): Eukaryota > Viridiplantae > Streptophyta > Magnoliopsida > Brassicales > Moringaceae > Moringa > Moringa oleifera. The sequence continues at coordinate 156,342 of JAJFZO010000503.1, forward strand.
CATCGCAGGCCCTCGAGGCAGCGGATGCGAGGCAGGATCCCGACGCCCAGGCTTGCCTTGGCGTACTCGTTGCGCAGCGCGATCGACGACATGATCAAGCTACACGGCCAGCCTGGGCAAGGTGTGACACCCCTGCTGCCAAGGCCTCATCGATGGGAAAAACGTGCGCAACTAAATGAGAAGAATCGTGGGATAATGTGCTTGGATGTGGCTACACAAGCTCGACGGTGTGGGCGGTGAAGCTAACGATGATGCATGCTACGCGAGGGCCAAATCGTTGGTGGGAACTTCGAGCATGCGGAGTGCTTCATCGCAAGCCCTGAGGCGGCGGAAGTGGGGTTGAATCCTGACGCTCAGGCTTGGCTAGGCGGACTCGTTGAGCAGCGCGATCGACGACACGATCGTCTGCTGTTAGCAATGAGCGAGCCACACGGCCAGCCTGGGCAACGAGTGACACCCTTACTGCCAAGGCCTCATCGATGGGAAAAACATAGGCAATGAAATGAAAAAAATCGTAGGATAATAGGCTGGGATGTGGCTACACAAGTTTGATGGTGTGGCGGCTAAGCGAACGATGTTGCATGCTACGCGGGGGCCAAATTGTTTGGGGGAATTTCGAGCATGCATAGTCCTTCATCGCAGGCCCTCGAGGCGACAGACGTCGGGTTAGATCCCGATGCTCAGGCTTGCCTAGGTGGACTCGTTGCGCAGCGTGATCGATGACACGATCGTCGGCCGTTAGCAACGAGCGAGCCACACGGCCAGCCTAGGCAAGGCATGACACCCCTGCTGCCAAGGCCTCATCGATGGGAAACATGGGCAACAAAATGAGAGAAATCATGGGATAATGAGCTTGGATGTGGCTACACAACCTCGACCGTGTAGGCAGTCAAGCTAACGTAATGCATGCTACGCGAGGGCAGAATCGTTGGGGGAATTTCGAGCATGCGGAGTGCTTCGTCGCAAGCCCTCGAGGCAGCGGAAGTGGGGTTGAATCCCGATGCTCAGGCTTGCCTAGGCGGACTCGTTGCGCAGCGCGATCGATGACACGATCGTCTGCTGTTAGCAATGAGCGAGCCACACGGCCAGCCTGGGCAAGGAGTGACACCCCTGCTGCCAAGGCCTCATCGATGGGAAAAAGATGGGCAACGAAATGAGAAAAATCATGGGATAATGAGCTAGGATGTGGCAACACAAGTCCGACGGTGTGGCGGCGAAGCGAACGATGTTGCATGCTACGCGAGGGCCAAATCGTTTGGGGGAATTTCGAGCATGCATAGTCCCTCATCGCAGGCCCTCGAGGCGGCAGACGTCGGGTTAGATCCCGACGCTCAGGCTTGCCTAGGCGAACTCGTTGCTTAGCACGATCGACGACATGATCGTCGACCGTTAGAACCGAGCGAGCCACACGGCCATCCTGTGCAAGGTGTGACACCCCTACTTCAAAGGCCTCATCGGTGGGAAAAACGTGGGCAACAAAACAAGAGAAATTGTGGGATAATGAGCTGGGATGTGGCTAGACAAACTCGATGGTGTGGGCGGCGAAGCGAACGATGATGCATGCTACGCGAGGGCCAAATCGCTGGGGGGATTTCGAGAATGCGGAGTGCTTCGTCACAGGCCCTCGAGGCAGCGGACGCGGGGCTAGATCCTGATGCCCAGGCTTGCCTTGGCAGACTCGTTGTGCAGCGCGATCGACGACACGATCGTCTGCTGTTAGCAATGAGCAAGCCACACGGCCAGCCTGGGCAAGGAGTGACACCCCTGCTGCCAAGGCCTCATCGATGGAAAAAATGTGGGCAATGAAATGAGAAAAATCGTGGGATAATGAGCTGGGAAGTGGCTACACAAGCTCGACAGTGTGGGCGGTGAAGCTAACGATGATGCATGCTACGCGAGAGCCAAATCGTTGGGAGGAATTTCGAGCATGCGGAGTGCTTCGTCGCAGGCCCTCGAGGCGGTGGATGTGGGGTTGGATCCCGACGCTCAGGCTTACCTAGGCAGACTCGTTGCGCAGCGTGATCGACGACACGATCGTCGACCGTTAGCAACGAGCGAGCCTCACGGCCAGCCTAGGCAAGGTATGACACCCCTGCTGCCAAGGCCTCATCGATGGGAAAAAACATGAGTAACGAAATGAGAAAAATCATGGGATAATGAGCTTGGATGTGGCAACACAAGCTCGACGGTGTGGCGGCAAAGCTAACGATGATGCGTGCTACGCGAGGGCCAAATCGTTGGGGGGAATTTTGAGCATGCGGAGTGTCGCGTGCTGTCACAAATGGAATTTGATGATTCGAGTCGGTTGTCTTTGCACCATGCCAGCCAGGCCGTCGGAGCCCATCGCGAGCCAGCCCCTTTGTCCCTGTCCCTCGACGTAGTGCCCAGCGAGCTAGCTAAGGAGGCTGCGTCGCACTGACCCTGGGCACGGGTGGCACGCCCAGGCAGTCACCAGCAGGCACGGCATGGGCTGCTCGCGCAACATGCAGTAGCGATGGGCGCGCCAGCCAGGCCGCGGGCGCCCATCGCGATCCAGCCCCTCGTGCCTGCCCCTCGACTGACTTCCCAGCGTGCGAGCCAGGGGTGCCACAACAGTCACCAGCAGGCACGGCGCCAGCCTTGCCAGGGGCGCCCCACGCGAGCCAGCCGCGAGCACGCTGTGAGGCTCGGCACATGCTGTAGGCATTGATTTCATGGGCAAGCTAGCCTTGGCCGTGGCCCCTGGCTTTGATGGACCATGAGGGCTGCCATTGGGTTGCTGGAGGTGCGCTAGACTAGGCAACCAGCATGCACCATGGGCCAGGCAGAGGCACAGTTGCCCCAGCCTGCTGGCCTTAATGCCTAGTTGCGAAATTATTGTGAATTGACCATCTTTTTGTCATGGAATTGGTCCCGAAATGACTCAAATAATTCGTGCAATTCATGATGAGTCTGCTCCTGAAGTTTGGGATCATTTCGACTCACGGGCTATTTTTGATGATTTTTTCAATTTTTGGTTGTAGAAAATTCATTAAAAAAAATTTAGTGCCCAGAAAATTCTGATTATTCTCCATTTATGTACAAAATTTCAGCTCAAAATTCCAAGTAAATGATTTTTTCGACCCATTATGATGGCTCAGACATATTTATGTTTCCTCCTACCGGGAGTGAAATTTCATTTAAGACTATTTAGGGGGGAGGTGGTCACCTAGCTTGCTGGGTGCCAACAGGCCATGCGTGCCTCCCCCCTGCCCATCCCACGTGGGCAGGCGCTGGGCTTGGGCAACCCAGCGCGCATGGCATGGGTAGGGCGGCTTGCCCATCCAACCGGTGGTGCATGGCTGTGGCGGCCACCATCGCCGGCAGGCAAGCGGTCGGCGATGTCGGCCGAAGAGTGTGGGACTCCCGATCAGTAGCCAACGGAGTGGGGAAAATGTGGGAAAAAAAATGAGAAAAATCGTGGGATAATGAGCTGGGATGTGGCTACACAAGCTCGATAGTGTGGGCAGCGAAGCTAACGATGATGCATGCTACGCGAGGGCCAAATTGTTTGGGGGATTTCGAGCATGCGGAGTGCTTCGTCGCAGGCCCTCGAGGCGGCAGACGTGGGGTTGGATCTCGACGCTTAGGCTTGCCTAGGCGGACTCATTGCGCAGCGTGATCGACGACACGATCGTCGG